>JAREIK010001238.1:0-300000 GCA_029783825.1 Sapria himalayana | reverse complement strand
CACACACACGAATGTATGTGTAAAGATTGGTATATATATAGATGTATATGTATATATTATATAATAGTATATATTATACTCTATACATTGGTATATAGATATATAGAATCATGTATATGCATCTTTGTGTGTTAATGTATCTGTGTGTGCACATATAGATTGCCATATATATATATATATATAACACAATTATATATATATATATATATATATATATATATATATATATATATATATATATATATTTGGCAACGTAGAAAAGAGAAGATATTTTTTTTGTAATGATGTGGATGTTGATGTGAAGAGTAATGCGATGTAGAGATGAGTAGTAATATTTTTGGGGAAAAAAAAAACATATTATATTTACTCTCAGATTCTTTGAATTTGATGTACTATATATAATAAATAAAAAAGTTTGGATTTTAAAAGCTCAAATAATTTATGAAATAGGTATGAACTCATAATTTTATTTTAAAAAAACATCAACATTAATAATATACATTTTGTTTTTATTTTTCATGGTTAATTGTTTTTTTTTTTAAATAGAAGATAAGTTTAAGCTCTGATGATTTGAGTTGGGTAAGAGACGATATTAGAGTTGCAACTCGAGTTGGTTGAGTAAATTTAAGGGCCAACTTGAGGCAACCCAAAATTTTATTAGTTTGAAAATTTTGAACTCGAGCCCTACCTATACCATAACCTTACAAAATGTCAATTGAAATTCAATCTAATTTGACATTATAAAACTCGAATTGATATTGGAAAAATTATTAGATTTTATATTTGTATGAAACCTCAAAATTTTATAATATAAATATTAAATTAATATTTTTAATTAATTATAATAATTTTTGATGTTGATATCTAAACTTAGGCTATAATGTCTTAAGTCATATATAGATAAACATAAATAATTAATTTTTTAACTATAGCAATGGACTACAAATTTGAAATATAAATTTTTAAATGGTAACCCATGCTCAAGTTGCTATGTCTATAAATATAGATCTAAAAACTCAAATATTGCTTAGAATTAAAAATTTTCAGTTTGATCTCGACCCAGATCTAAAAACACTTCAATTCAATCTCGAGTTTTTATCAAATTGAGTTGGTGTTACCTATGTTTACCCTACCTAAGTTTCATTCCCATATGATATTGTTGGGGAGTAACTGAGATCCAGCTTGAAAATCAAAAATGATGTTGAAATATTTTCGTGGTTTAATAATATTAATTAATTTAGTATTTATCTTTGAAAATTTTTTAATTTTCATCGTTAAAAAATTTATACAAAAATATGCAACGGGTAAACATAGGTATATTACCAAAAAAATTCAATTATAAAATAATTTTTTGTATTTAGAAGTTTTCTATGCGAAATATGTAAATTACACACACACACACACTCACTCACTCACTCATTCACACACATAATTATATTAAATTATAATTACCACCACAAGCATACACTATTATAAATATATATTTTGTCTCCAAAATTAGTAGAATATTTAAATAATTAAAATAATTTATAATTTCTCAAAATTCATATAATACAATTCCATAAGAAAAGTAAATGAAGTAAAAACATCTTAAATTGTGTATTTTATTTCTCTAGTGTTAATTAAGATATTAAAGTGCCACAGATATAGCATGAGCACTACACAAACCCCACACAAATATTTTTTTTTTTACAAATACTTCACAAATACCACATTTCTACCATATGAACCCCACATGAATATCGCATGAACATTGCACAAACCATACTTCTTCCTCCATAAGTCCTCGAACAAAAGATAAGAGAAGTAAATGCTCTCTCTCAATTATATTAAAAAAATTTATCAAAGAAAGAAACTTCTAAATTTATATAGAAAATATCATTTTTGAGTTACATAAGTGAAACTCGAAACATGCCAACACTCACAGACATAATACGAATTTCCAAAAGATTACAATCCACATGACTTTTTTTTAAAATAGTAATTATACTCCATTAAATGTAGTACCTATATTCTCATTTTAAATTTAAATTAAAATAAAAATCCAAAACCAAATAGAAAAAAAAAACTTAGACCAAAAATAAAACAACCTAGTCTACTCCAAAACTAGGTGGACCCAATAGTCTTCTCTTGTTCTTTATTTGGGTAGGTCGAGACATGATCTTAGTTTAAATTTAAACAATTCAAGTCATACTTAATTTTCTCTCCCATAAACCACACATCCATTTGTTAATTCTTATATTAGATAATATTTTATATAAATTAAAAGTAGCACATTGCAACCCATGAACTCCATTTTTTTTGTCAAAGCCTTCAACTTTCCCTTGATCCTACTAATTTTCGAGAGTAGCCAAAGTAAAAATATTAACTTTAACTTCCAACTCATAAGCTCACCCTTGATTAGTATCATCTTCGAAAGAGGTTAGAGTAAAATAAGTGTCATTAGAAATTTCTCTGAGATTCCTATTCTTATCTAAGAATAAGCACATGAGGAACCTCGATTGATTTCCATGTAGAATAGGATAAAAGCATCACAATTGTATGTATTTCCTTATTTCTACCGACTATCCTACCATTGTTAGGTCACTTTTAGATAGTAAGCATGGATTATTTTCTTATGAAAAGCAGATCACCCTCACAAACATATTCTGGCATATTCATGTCAGAGTTAATATTTGTAATTTATTACCAACTATTTATCTGATCTAAGATAACCCTAGCTTGGGTAATATAAAAATAAAAGTAATCTTTTGCCCCTCTATATAGTTAATGACCATTTTACCAAGTTTCATTGGTGTTCTTTAAATTTCCCACATGACCCATACTACTCAACATTTCTATAGACAACAGGTTCATTCTAATATCGAGGATATATTGGACATCCTTGAGAAGTAATCAGTATCTCATGTTTGTCTCCAGACAAATATCCTTGATGCCTATTATTCTCGATGTCATACCAACATCCATCCTGACTAATCCATATTCCTTGAACTAAAATGTCACAAACTAGTTATAATTCTGAATGATGTTTAAGGCGGCATCAAAATCCACTACCTACACCATGTCACTTATCTGACTGATGTTGTCATATAGTTCAATATTGATTAAAAAAACCAATGTTTTCCTCTTTGAAAAAAGTACCAACCACCATTACAGCCCCATCTCTCTTCTTATTCTCATATTGGAGTTTCTTTCTCTTGGAATAATCTCTCTTGAAGTGTCATACTCGATTATAGTAGTAATATTTTACAATGAGTTTGACTATGAATTATAATTTTAAAATACTCTCACTTCCCTCTCCTAGTATGAGTATTGAGTTCATTCTATTTCGATTCTCATTTTCCTTGGAAACAAGGATATCTTGAAAAGTTCTTTTTTCCTCCTCATCTTGCATTATTACTTATCGGGTTACCAGCAATGATAACCATGGAAACAACATTATTTAAAGTTGAGGTATTTAAAAAGATTATGAGCAACTTCCAAAAAGTGAGCTAAGAAGCAGAGATGCCTACACGTTATCATCCAATACTATTTTCACATATACAAGATGGTTAATCAATGTTTGAAAAATACTCATGTAACCATTCATATTAGATTTATCTTGATATTACATGTTAACCAAACATAGGATTAACAATGTTTTATTCTTATATCATGTTGTAATGTGATCTACAAGCTCATAGCCTCAAGGATGAAAGAAGTGTTACAAGACATAATAGATTCAGCTCAATGGGCATATGTGAATGAGAGATTAATCTCTGATAATTTTCTCATTGCACAAAGATTAATTAGAAGATATGCAAGAAAAATAATATATCTTAAATAATTTTTAAAGATAGATCTTTAGAAAACTCTTAATAAGGTGGATTAGGAATTTCTAAAAGAGGTTTTAACAAGTCTAAGTTTTCCAAAAAGATTCATACATATTATCTATGAGTGTGTGACCATAACTTATTATATGTTGAACATAAATGTATAGTTGCACAATTTTTTCAAAGTCAAAAGGGGGTTAAGACACGGGGACCCATTCTCTCCTTATCTTTTCGTAATATGTATCGAATACTTATATAGGGAGCTAAAAGAAGCAATGATTTAAGAAGAATTCTCATTCCACCCTGATTGTACCTCTTTAAAGATCACACATTTAATGTTTGAAAATGATTTAATAAAATTCTTTATAGGAGATTTAGCCTCTTTTGGTATCATTATGGATGCTCTAAAAAATTCACAGCAGCCTTTGTCCAAATATTAACTCCTACAAATTTAATATCTATTTTGAATGTGTGGGAAAGAATATAAAGGAAGAGATAATGGAAACATATGGATTTATAAATGATACTCTTCCATTTGTATTTCTTGGAGTTCCTCCATTAACTAGCCACCTTATAAATTTGTAGTTCTCTAATTGATTGGCTAAGATTACTTCAGCCATTCATTAATGAGTTGGCAAATTTTTCTCTATTACTGGAAGATTGGAGCTACAATGCAATATTATATAAAGAATAGAAGGATATTGGTTTTTTATATTCCTTCTACCTACATCTATAATAAATGTGATTGTGAGTGCACACCGAAGATTCTTATGGGTTAGTCCTAAAACTAGGAGATACATACCCAAAGTTTCATGGGAAAAAACATGTATGCCCACCTCTCTTGGTGGGATGGGTATCCTAAACCTTTTTATTTGGAACAAAGTTATTTTTTATTAAAAAACTATGGAGAATCATTAGAAATGAAGACTCACTTTGGATAAAGTGGGTTCATCATTGTTACCTTAATTTCCAAAGTATTTGGGATTATCATATATCCAAGGTTGATCCTCCTTTTTGTAAATTTCCAATTTCAGCTAAGGTTATCTTGATAAATAAAATATGAACCATAAATCAAGCCAAACAAATGCTAACGAATTGGGGAGATAATGAATGAATCATATTTGACGCATATATTTACCTTATTGGAAATAACTTAATAAAAGAAAAAATCATGGACAAACATAATTTAGATAAAAAAAATCATGTGCCCAAGCATGTGATAAACCGATGGATTTCTAAATATGGGAAGTGCAGAACCAATGATCAGTTATTCTTCACACTAGAAAATGTGAACTGTGAATTTTGCACATGTGCATAATCTATAGAACACATATATTTTTAATGCAATTATAACAAAAATGTTTGGTAGGAACTAAAGAATTGGATGGGAATTTGGAAATCATGGAATCCATTTCAGTGGCATTCAAAGACATGAAGATGTATAATCTAGCAAACATACTCACACACAATATCAAGAAGGCTGTCCCCACAATAGTGCTATGCTATATATGGAGAGAAAGATATCAAAGATGCTTCGAGAGAAAGTCCTAAGATATAGAAAGTTTAGTTAGGAAAATCAAAAATGAGATTTACATTGTTTTTAGCAAAGAATGTAATTGTTTGAAATTTTTTTAGGTTGTATAGAAATTTTTGATAATGAAGTTTTTACTACTCATCAAAAAAAATAATATTTTATTCCTTATTATTTTTTTTCTTATTTATCGATCCTAATTTTTTCCACATTGCAACTGCTTTTGTGATAACAAAGATGTGGTTAAAAACTATTTTCTAACTCATTATCTCATTGTGGAATTAGCTTATAATGTAATTTCTTTCAATTAATCTCAATCATACTTTTTGTCTTTGAATCATCGACATCCAATTCAAGTAAGTTATTCATCATCAAAAGAACCACCATTTTATTTTCTAGGAATAATAATTGGACAATTCCAACTTAATTATATTGAGTAAATTATTTTCTTCATCCATCTTGAAGAAAATAATCTAGTCTCTAAAATAAAAACAAAAAACAAAAAAGCACAAAAAAGCACAAAAAAGCACAAAAAAGCTTAATTTCCAATATAATTATTGGAGATTGACCGAGATTCAACTTAAAAACCAAAAATTGTGTTGAAATCTTTCCTTGGTCCAACAACATTAATTAATTTAGCATTAGTTTTTAAAAATCTTTTAATTTTTATTTTTAAAAAAATTCAATTTAAAACATGTAGCAGATTCTAAATAACTTTTTGGATTTACAAATTTTATGTTTAAAATATGAATATATATATATATATATATATATATATATATATAACTATAAAATACCACCATAACCATACACAATTATGAATATATATCCAACCCCAAGATTGCCAGATTATTCATTCAATTTAAACACATAATTTAGAACATCTAATAATATTTGTGAGAACACAATACATCCTGGATACTACATGAATTTTGCATTAATAATCATTTCACGAATACTGCACAAACACTATATGTCCATCACACGAATTCCACATGTATCTTGATTCATCATCTGCAAGCCCTCAAACAAAAGAGATGAAAAGTAAAACCTCCTTCTCAATTATAATTTAAAATTTTATCAAAGAAAGAAATTTTAAAATAATATAAAATTTATCATTTTTGAGTTACATAAAAGAAAAACAAAACATGCCAAGACTTATATGCACAAAAAAAAATTATGAAAGATCACAAACCATGTTACTTTTAAATTTCCTTATGCATGTTATTATTTCTCCTTTTTTGATTTAGTGTATCTTAATTTTGTGCTGTTCGAATGAAGATTTATGATAAAAAAAGTTATCATTTTATTTTAAATGAAAATTATAACCCATTATTAAATGAGAGTACTCATACTATCATTTAAATGTAAATTTACTTGAAAATTAAAACCAAACAAAAATTATAAATAACTTAAACAAGAAATAAAACAATCTTGTAAGCCTTAAACCCGAGCATACACATACCCATTAGACATTAAAAAAGTTGTGTTTTGATGTACCAAAAAAAAAGAACATAAAAAAATAAAAAAAAAATACACCAAAAAATAAAATAATCATGTTTTAGACATTAGTGCACTTAAAATTTGGAAAGCAATTTTGCCCCCCCAACGAACATGACACTAATTAAAAAAAATATTAAAAAACAAAAATATACTTGGGGGAATTATGTTTTGGGGTGTTTCCCCAGAAATTTTAATATTTAGAAACTAAACTTTTTATATTTTTAAAAAACTCACAAAACTAAAAATAAAAATAAGGGCACCCGAATTCGTAAGTCCTAAACAACCCTCGTCCCTCTCTCTTGCCACTCACCCCTAGCCCCTCCCTCGCCCTGGCCCTTAGCCCTCGTCCCACGGCCTCGCCCATCTACCCTCACCTCTCGCCCGTCTTTCCCTGCCAGTCTCCAAGAGCTCCTTCAGGGAGCACCATCGAGCTCCATGAAGGAGCTCGCTAGAGCTCCATGAAGGAGCTCCATGAAGGAGCTCGCTGGAGTTCTTTAAGCTCCATTGTGGAGCTCGAAGGAACTCCACAAGCTCCATGAATGAGCTCATCGAGCTCTAGTGAGCTCAATCGTGGAGCTCACTGGAGCTCCAATGAGCTCCTTCGTGGAGCTCGTTGATCTCCAGTGAGCTCGATAGAGCTCCATGTTGAGCTTGATGTAGCTCCACAAAAGAGCTCGTCGAGCTCAAGTGAGCTCCATGATCGAGCTCTCTAGAGCTCATTCGTGGAGCTCCGTCAAGCTCCACGAGCTTGAAGTGGAGTTCACTGGAGCTAGACGAGCTCCCTTATGGAGTTCCATCGAGCTCCATGAAGGAGCTCGAGGAGCACCAATGAGCTCCTTCGTGGATCTCTTTCAGCTCCAGTGAGCTCAACGGAGCTCTAGTGAGCTCCATGTCAAGCTTGATGGAGCTCCATGAGTTCCACAAAAGAGCTCTAGTGAGCTCCACGATCTAGCTCAATGAAGCTCCATCGTGGAGCTCGACGGAACTCCATGAGCTCCATCGATCTCTAAAGAGCTCCTTTGTTGAGCTCGTCGAGCTCCTTGCGAGCTCCCTGGAGCTCCATGTCGAGCTCGCTGGAGCTTCACGAGCTCCATGAAAGAGCTCAAGTGAGTTCCATGATTGAGCTCACTAGAGCTCTAGGAGCTCCTTTGTGGAGCTCGACGAGCTCCCTCATGGAGTTCCATCGAGCTCCAAGAAGGAGCACCAATGAGCTCTTTCATGGATCTCGTCGAACTCTAGTGAGCTCCACGATCGAGCTCACTAGAGCTCCTAGAGCTCCATCGTGGAGCTCGACGGAACTCCAGGAAGCTCAATATGGAGCTCACTAGAGCTCGATGAGCTCCTTTGTGGAGTTCCGTCGAGCTCTAGTGAGTTCCACAATCAAGTTCACTGGAGCTCGTAAAGTTTTGTCGAGCTCCACGATGGAGCTCTAGTGAGCTCCTTCGTGGAGCTCAAGGAGACGGGCAAGGGGAGAGTGGTGGAAAGAAAGGGGCGAGAGGTGAGGGATAATGGGCGAGGAGACGAGCGAGAGTGAGGGGAGACGGGTGAGGGCGAGAGGAGACGGGCGAGGGGTGAGAATCGAGGGGCAAGGGGCGAGGGGCAGGGAAGAGGGGCGAGGATAGTTTAGGACTTACGAATTTGAGTGTCTTTATTTTTAATTATTATTAATTTTGTGAGTTTTTTAATAATATAAAAAGTTAAGTTTCTAAATTTTAAAAATTTCTTGGGAAACACCCCAAACATAATTCTCCCAATATACTTTTTACTCAGTTGTACTTGTAATACAATAATTGAGATCCGAACATAAATATTTCAATTTATTAAGGTCCCTCTACCACCTACATACACAAAACATATCATATTAGCTTGCAAAAACATTTTTATACATATAAATTTGTTTTATGTTTTAAAAATTTTTAAACATAATGATCTATAAATATACAGATAAATAAATAAATAATATGTGTGTGTGTTTGTGTGTGTATGTTTATGTATGTATTTATTTATATATTTACATATTTTTATGTATAAATATATACAAAAATATAAAAAAAAATTATTTTTATAATATATTTTCAGAAACATGTTTAATTTTTTTTGTGTAGTTGGGTTATTTATGATCTTTTATAAAATAAATTATCTTTTAATCGTTCAATCGAGGATAAACTTTATTTTATTATTTTTGGTACATCATAGTACAATTGTTTTGCATTTTGGGTTATTTTTTTAAATAAAAAAATATAATTTTTTAAATATTTTGTATTTGATAAAAACAATACACCATCCGAGGATAAACATATATTGCTCTAAAAATTTTAATAACAATCATTTTGATTTGAGCGATTTGATAGTTCTACTATCTTTAATGACCCATCATTTTGATTGGAGTTTTATATGGAAATAATCATTTTAGAATAAAAATCTGAATTAAAATGTTTGTTTGAAATATATAACCAAACTAGTGCATCTGGAAATATGGTGGCTATGACTTTGTTGTGAACGATGACATTTAGTTTAAATCAAAGGTCAGCATTCATAATGCTGGCTATTGAATTTTATAAATTGTATCATTCCCTAGCTATAACTTTTACTTTACCATGTCCATTGGTATAAAAAATGCATCACTTGCCACAATTGCAAATACATTGGAGACAGCATGTGCAATAGAATTGTGAAAATTATTTCCCAAAAAATACTTCTTATATGCTTTATAAACTGAGAAATAAACCACGTGTCGGGCCAACACCAAGGCTTACAACATGAATTTCTTGATAAAGAGCAGAGAAACCCTGGTATTGAAGGATTGAGCAGAAGGCATGACTGATGTTGACAGATTTAATCGGGCACGAACCCAGAGCTTGCATGTGGGTCTTGATGGTGTCCACTGGGAACAATGTCATGTGCTCTACAGAACCATTGACAGAACTAGCAATCATGAATTGCCAAGGACGGGGGCCATCATGAACATTAACAATAATCTCGGGATGAGACTCTATGGGTTGCTGGAGAGGTTTGAAATCAGGGTTTTGCAATTTTGTGACTATCACGTCTGAGGCCATGGTGGTTTGCTATTATATATTGGGTTATAGATGCATTTATTAAAAAAGAAATAACACTGCAATTTTCCTAGTAATTTGTTTTGGGTCATAACCATGCAAAATCGATGCAGAGCATGAAAAGAATATGATTATTTTCTGTTGCAATTGTATCGAGCACTAGCCATAGTCAATTATGATGTTTTGCAATATAGCTCATTCACAATGCCGACATTTGAAAATTTTTAAAATTGAATAGTCGACATTGTGAATGCCAGCCTTTGATTTAAACTAAAGGATATCATTAATAATGATGACCATTTCCGCCCTATTTTCATACGTACTAGTTTGGTTATATTTTTCAAACTAGCATTTTAATTCATATTTTTTATTAAAAAAATTTATTTTCGTACAAAATTCTTTTGATTGACTAGATGGGATTGTCTAGACCACTTTAAGCACCTACACATTCATATTTCCGTGTTTACAAGAGCAAGAATAATGTTTATAGTCTTTAAAACTCTTCCCCATATCTATGAATTAAAGCGTTGTCTTTATTGCGGTAACATATTGATTTTTTAGCGAGATGATTCTATGTTAACGAGTTTTTAATACATTTATGATGCTATTTCTATGCAGCTCTTGAGGGTGAAATAAACAAAGAATTCTTTATATGTTTATTTCTGTGATTTAACTACATAAACAAAAAGATATTCACGCAATAGAAATACATAAACAAGAAGACACCACT
This sequence comes from Sapria himalayana, assembly GCA_029783825.1. Taxonomy (NCBI): domain Eukaryota; kingdom Viridiplantae; phylum Streptophyta; class Magnoliopsida; order Malpighiales; family Rafflesiaceae; genus Sapria; species Sapria himalayana. The sequence goes on along the minus strand of JAREIK010001238.1, from coordinate 289,368 downwards.
TAATAGAAAATACATGAGAAGGATTCTTTAAAACATGGATACAAATGCTATTTTACAAGTTAGAATATATAAAAGAAAATGAATAGAGATAGCCATTAATTCAGCCATAATTAGCCATTAATTCATAAAGAAACAAAAACCAAAAAATTGAAAAATGAGGAACTCAGAAGGATTCGTGCAATAGTATCTTTATGCGGCGCTTCTTTAATGCCTAGGGTTTTTTTTATTAAAACCCAAATCCCTAATCAACTTAAGAGAGAAAATGGGCTGCCTGATGTGAGTTGGACCCTCATTACAATCTTTCCCTCTAGCCCAACATAAGGGGAGATTACACTCTAACATCTTAGTTAGAGTCCATGTTGGCTGACCCGTCACAAAATTTCAGCTTCTCTCTGGTAAAATCTTTTGTCATCATATCAAAAGAATTAAAATATGTGTGAATCTTTTTAAGTTTTATAAGTTTTTTTTCAATGACATCTTGTATCCAATGATATCTCACATCAATGTGCTTTGTATGCGAATGATACGAAGTATTCTTGCTCAAGTCCATAGCACTCTAACTATCACAAAACCCAACATACTCATCTTGCATCAAGCCCAACTCTTGGACAAATTTATTCATCCATAATATTTCTTTTATTTCTTCAGTTGCTGCAATATATTCAGCCTCAACAGTAGACAAAGTGACATACTTCTGTAACTTAGACTACCATGAAATAGTCCCCCCTGCAAGAGTGAATAAAAAACTAGAAGTTGACTTTCTACCATCTAGGTCACCTGTCATATCAACATTTATAAAGCCTTCTAACACTGGTTTTGATCCCCCAAAATTCAAACACAAATTTTGATGTACTCTTCAAATATTTGAATATCCATTTCACAGATTCCCAATGCATCTTTCCTGGATTCGAGAGAAATCTACTCACTGTACTAACAACATGTGCAATATTAGGCCTTGTATAAACCAAAAAATACATAAGACTCCCCCCCTACTAAGGAGTAAGGAATAGAGGCCATTTTTTTATCTATTGTAGCAGGGCATAATCTTCTGATAAGCTTTAAGTGATTGGCTAGAGGTGTACTAACTGGCTTAGCATCTTTCATGTTAAATCTTTCAAGCATGCATTCAACATACTTTTCTTGTGACAACCACAGATTTTTTACCTTTCTATCTCGAGTAATTCGCATGCCCAACATTTGTTTTGTAGGCCCTAAGTCTTTCATGTCGAAATACTTGAACAACCTCGCATTCAACTTGCCAATCAATCTTGAATCATTCCCTGCATAAAGGAATCAGAATTTGTGTACCATTTCCTTGGCATTTGCTTCAGCCCATAAAGACTTTTCTTTAATTTGCAAACCATGTGCTCTTTATCTTTTACTTCAAACCCCTCAGGTTTTGACATGTAAATTTCTTCATTCAAATCACCATGAAGAAAAGTAGTCTTCACATCTAACTATTCAAGCTCGAGGTCTAAACTAGCAGTCAAAATCAAAACAACTCTGATAGAAGGTACTTTCACAATTAGAGAGAATATCTCATCAAAATCAATACCATTTTTCTGCCCAAAACCTTTCACTACCAAATGAGCTTTATATTTCAACAATTTTTCATCACTATCTTTCATCAACTTGAACACTCATTTGTTTTTTAATGTCTTTCTGCCCTTTGGAAGTTCCACCAACTCATAAGAGTCATTCTTTAACAAAGAATGCATTTCTTTCTGCATAGCTTTCACCCAGCTTACCTTATCTGTATGAGTTTGTACTTCTTGAAAGTTCTCTAGCTCCCCCTCATCAGTAATAAACACATACTTTGAAGAAGGATACTTGGATGATGGATGACTCTTCCTATTGATCCTTCTAATTTGAGATTCAGAAATGACTTGTTTAGAAGACTGCTCCCCCTGCTAAATAGCTTGATCACTCTCTAATATCTCATCATCAATCAATATCTCTGGTATTTCATCACCAATCATCACTGCTTCCCCATCTATAGTATGCTACAAAGGAAAATGTATAACTATAGGATCAATAATACCATTACTGATAGCTTTCACCTTTTCAGTCTTCTCATAATCTGAAATAGTTTGATCTTCATAAAATATCACATCTCTACTTCTGAAAATCTTTTTTTTCACTGGATCCCATAATATGTACCCAAACTCTTCATTCTCATAACCAACAAGGATACATGAAAAAGCTTTGTAGCCAAGCTATGACCCTTGCTCTTTAGTATATGTGCAAAAGTCTTGCACGCAAAAACCTTAAGATGTTTGTAAACAACATCTTTTTCTGTCCATACCTTCTCTGAGATATCAAATTCCAAAGGAACTGAGAGAGACATATTTATCAAATAACAAGCAGCACAAATAGCGTTACCCCAAAACACTTTGGGTTTTCCATTTTAGCATGCATCTTACCTCCTCAACTATAGTGAGGTTCATCCTTTCTGCAACACCATTGTGCTCGGAGTATCAGGAACTATCTTCTCATGTCTAATACCATGTGCTGAGAAATATTTTCTAAACTTTTTTGTTAAATACTCATCTCCATTGTCAGTACAAAGATACTCTAAAAGCTTTCCTTTCTCTCTTTCAACTGTAGCATGAAATTTCTGGAAAAATTGATACACTTGATCTTTGGCCTTCGCCAGATAAACCCACACCTTTCTTGATGCATCATCAATAAATGTGACAAAATATCTATTTTCACCCAAGGACTCCACATCAAAGGGATCACAAACATCAGAATAAACTAATTCCAAAATTTCATGATTTTTTTTTGAAGATTTAGAAAAAGAAACTCTATGATATTTTCCAAATAAACAATAATCACAAGGGTTAAGACTATTACCTTTAGTAAAAGGAATAGGCTAGAATATTTAACCATTTCTCACTCATGTAACCCAATCTTTTGTGTCATAAATTTGGGAAGGAACCATCTTTAGCTGCATTCAATTCATCTTCATGGATTTTCATAATTATCCTATAAAGTGTGCTTCTAACCTTACCTCTAGCAGCTACTAATGAACCTTTGGTGAGTTTCCATTTACCATTATTAAAGTAATTCACATATTCTTCTTGATCCAAGGCAACTCCAGAAATAAGATTAAGATGTAATTCAAAAATATGCTTCATGTTTCTCAAAGTCAATGAACAACCAATATCTGTCTATATGCAAACATCACCAATACTCATAATCTTTGAGTAGCTGGTATTACCTATCTTCACAGTACCAAAGTCTCCTAGCTTGTATGATGTGAAGAACTCCTTATTAGGAGTAGCATGATAAGAGGTTGTTGTATCAATAATCTACACAACCTCATTATCTGTTACAGGCAAACATTCTTCATCTCCAAAAATTAGAATTGCTACATCTTTTTCAAATATAACAGTTGTAATATTTTCATTTTCATCTTTCCTTTTATTTTTGCCTTCTTTTTGTTCTCATTTCCAAGCATAGCAGTTTCTTCTGATATGTCTTTCCTTACCACAATGATAACACTTTCCTCTTTCACTAGACTTTCCTTTGGATTGTGACATGCCTTTGGATTTACCATGACCCATAGGTTCTCTAATTTTACCTTTTCCCCTATTATCTATGACAAGAGCCTCGGTCTTAGAAGATATTTTTTGTTCCTTCCTTCTAGCTTCTTAATTAAAAAAAAACTATCTTTTACCATATCTATGGTTAACTTGCCATTATGAATAGAGTTACTAGGTGAGATAACTAAAGTATCCCAACTATCTGGCAAAGAACTCAAGGGTAACAATACTTGCAACTCTTCTTCAAACTTCTCTTCATAGCATTTAACTAGTTCACCAATCCTTGAAAGTCACTGGTGTGCTCTGCCATGTTGTGCCCATTTAACTATCAGCTTTCATATTCTATTAGGCAGAAATTCTCGAAGAGCAATTGGTAACAACCTTTGCATGAATACATGAAAATTATGATTCTTCATGCCAAATATCTTAAGTTTTTTCGCATCCACACATCTCCCCAAATTAGAAGCATACCCATCTGTAAATCTAATTTTTTTTCCCACTCCAACATAACCTTTTTCTGTGATTTATTAAGAACAAATGGCAAATTAGGGTATTTATTGGTGACAAGATTTTTTGTAAATTGAGGACAATGATAATACCTATTTAAGTCATCTCTTGACTTGAAAGTGTCATTAGTTTTCCCTTAAATATTAAACAATGTATTGAAAATATTATTAAACACATTCTTCTCGATATGCATAACATCAAGATTGTGCATGAGCAAGTGTTCACGCCAGTAGAACAAATCCCAGAAAATACTTCTCTTATTCCACCCACAGGTCTTAGATATAGTTGCATTCACAACTTTAGCATCAACATCTATCGCATTCCTCAAGCCTCTTTTATTCAATTCTTGTAGAATATCATCCCCAGATCAAACCCCTAAAAATTGTTTAGTAACCATTCTATTCTTAATGAAGTCTTTGGTGTTACGTCGAAATGGATGATTAATGAGAAAAAACTTCCGATGGTTGTCGAACCAAGACTATTTTTCACTCTTAATTAATCAAAAAGCATCATAATCTTCCATACAATGCGGACATGCCAACATACCAGCTGTACTCCACCCAAACATCATAGAATATGTTGGAAAGTCATTTATGGTCTACATGAGGGCATCATGCATCTGAAAATTTTTCCATTTGGAGATATCATAAGTTTGAACCTCAACACCCTAAAGACTTTTCAACTCTGCTATAAATGGATGCAAGAAAACATTTATCTTTCCCTTTGGATTTGTAGGCCTGGGCACCAACACAATCAAAAACATAAATTTTTTTTCATACATAAGTCTGGAGGAAAATTATACGGGGTCACAACCACATGCTACAAAGAATATTGCTGTCCAGATTGACCAAATGGCTGAAAACCATCAGCAAATAAATCCAGCCTAACATTTCAAACTTCAGAAGAAAAATCAAGAAAATGCCCATCAAAATGTTTCCAAGCAGGAGCATCAAAAAGGTGACACATCTTACCATCCTCCATATGATGCTCTGAATGTCACCTCATTTCATTAGCAGTTGCGGTTGATGCATACAATCTCTGCAACCTAGGTGTTATTGGAAAATAGTGCATCTTCTTATATGGCACCTTCAACTTATGTATATACAATCTATTTTCCGAATCCCTAGCCTTTTGCTTGTATCGAGCATGCCCACATATTTTATAACTATTAAGGTCACTATCATCACCCTAGTATATCTTACAGTTGTTCACACAATAATGAATGACCTGTATGGGTAATCTCAAGCCTCTAACTAACTTTCTCATGCTGTAGAAATCAAATGGCATCAGATTATCTTTTGTCAATAATTCTTGAATGAATTTAGACATATCATCAAACCATGATTGCAAACACCTATTATGCACTTTATTTCTAACATCCTCATGGCTGCAGAAATTTGAGTATGCTTAGAATTTCCCTCATATACAGGTTAGTCTCTAGCTCGAATCATGTCATAGAAATTGCCTGCCTCGACATTGAGTTCCTCATTTGGGTTTAATTAAGGACCTGCAACATCAAAAACTATTTTATGGTATGTAATGTGATTAATATTATCTGAGACCATCTGATTAGTTTCACTTACTAACACACATACTAAACTTGAACACCTCTGGTGAACTTGCTTCTCACTATAGTATATTCAAATATAGTAATCCGCCACAAAACCATTTCTATACAAATGCATCTTCATAGTCTCAAAATTCATAAATATTTTATTCTGACATTTAATTATATTGCAAGGACACCTTATATTTGTGCCATCATTCACACACTTAGGATATCTTAGAGTAAACTCAACAAATTCAACAACTTTATCCCCTCATTCATTAGAGAACATTTCATTCACTATTCGACCCTTGTACATCCATTCACATTTGTCTTCCATAACTAGTTAAAAAAAATCAACAAATATTTTGATTTAATTATATGAATAAAAAAAAATATATATAGTTACAAATATAGTTATATATAATTATATAGAGATTTATTTAGTTAAACAAATATTTATATATAGTTATACACATATAGTTTAACATAATTTTGTGTGTTGTTATACATGTAATTAAAAATATTGTTACATGTGGTTATACATATAGTTACACATATAGTTAAACGTATATTTATAAATGTAGGTATATTTATTTGTTCATTTAATTTTATTCATTTATACATATAGTAATGTATAGGTATAGATATAGTAAAAAACTATTTTATATACTACTATATACAGGTATATATTAAATATAAGCTGTAAATTAAATATTTATATATAATTATGCATAAAACTTTTATAATTATGCATATATTATGTGTATATACATTTTTTGAAAAAACATATACATAGAAAGTGAATATTGTATATATATATATATATTTTTTTTCAAAAATATTTGTAATCATCATTAGAAAAACAAAAAAAACTACTATTTTTGATAAGTATTTAGTATACGTAAACTATATATATGTTTTTGAAAAACATATATGAAAAGTATATTTATCTATGTTTTTGAAAAAAATATATATATATAATTAATATAGTATTTTGTGTATATATACCTACATAGAAAATGTAAATGCAATATGTATATATATATATATATATATATGTTTATACATATAATATTTTATAGGCTTTCAAAAATATATGCTTTATATGTTTTTTGAAAACGTATTGTGTGTGTGTGTGTGTGTGTGTTTTTTAAAAAAATATCTACACATAGAAAAAGGATATTGTGTATAAATGGTTTTTCAAAAATGTATACACATAACATATTGTATATGTTTTCAAAAAGTATATACCATATATATTTATTAAAAACATATTTGTGTATTCACATATACGAAAAAAGATATATAAGTAGAAAATGGATGCTATGTATATATGTTTTTTGAAAAAATATATTAACACATAATATTGTATAAGTTTTCAAAAAAATAAATACAAGATATATTCTTTGCTAAACATATTAGGTGTATACGTTTTGAAAAATGTATCTTTACATATAATGTATGTTGTATATATATGTTTATTTTTAAAAAATACTATTCAAAAATATACATTAATATTTATTTTTTATTTTTTTAATGATGATGTGGTAGGGAGAGGTGGAGTTCTTTTAATGACTGGTGATGCAATTCTAGATTTTACTACTTAGAGCTCTAAAACATAATTATTTTTAATTTTGGGGTATGCTTTAATTAAAATTTTTTAAAAGGGAGATTTTTTTTTAATATTTTTATTTTGCGGTATCTTAATATATCACGTGAAAATGTGGAGTATATTCCATACCACATAAATTTATTGTATTATTTTTATAAAAAAAAAGTTTTTATTGTTTCCATATGGAAAACTATGTATTGCCCTTACTTGAATGATTAGCTATAACACTAGTAATTTGTGTAAATATTTTAATGATCATTAAATTATAGTAACACAAAACCATTATTTATCAACAAGTAGTACAAAGAGAGAGACTATGGAATAAAGTATGGATACATGGATACTACAAGTTTGACCCAAGTGAAAATTTTATATATACTATTATAGAAATTTAAGATTAACATTATATAAAATTTTGATTTAACATTAATCATTATATATATTAAAGTATAGACATTTATACATAATTTTACTAATATATAAATATAAACCATTAACATTAAGATTAATTGGAATGCAAACATTATGTAATTAAAATCAAAATCACTAAACCCCTAAAAATATAAATAACAGATGAAAAAACTATAAAATATGAAAAATTACAATTTAATTAATTTTGTTGAGTCAAAATCATATTATGGTAAATGAAATCGAAGTAAAAATTAAGAAATTTAGGAGGAGAACATAAAAACATAATACTCGAATATACTGAAAAAATGAAATTTCGAATGTCTATATATAATTTAGAGAGACGGTGTTGTGTATAAGCATTTTGAAGGAGAAGAACAAAGAAAAACTTACCTGGATTCAGAAGAAATATTAATTTTTTGTAATTTCGTGCTTACAGTCGGCTTTGATTTGATAAAACAATGGAACTTTGCACAAATTTACGTGTTTATGACTTAGAAACTGTTTGTCAAATCAAAAAATTAAAACAATGAATTACCGACCAAAATTATGGTTGGCAAACGGTCAGTGAGAACAAAGTTATACGTATTTGGATAACCATTGTACCGACGATTTTTTAAGGTTATATATTTTTGGTCATTAAATGGTTGGTAATCTTTTGGGAATGTTTTTTGCATATTCCATCATAATTTACAGACCATATTTCCGATCAAATATATTTGATCGGTAATATATCATCGGTAGTTGGTCTGTAATATATGATCGACAGTTGGTTGGGAATTTGGTCGGAAATATTTTTCTCCTATTGGCCAATTAGGTTCTTTAAATTAGTCATGAAATGGTCAGTAATTACCGACTAATTATAATGGTATGTCGTTAAATGGTCGGTACTATATTTGATAAACACACTACAGACCAATTCCCGACCAAAAACATTTAGTCGGTAATTATGGTAGGTCTTTGGTTGGAATTTTTTTTGATACCCTTTTTTAGTCACTAACAGGTCATGTTTTGGACAGCAATTAACGACTGAATTTTATGGTCGGTACTTTGGTAAGTAATATCATAATTTTTGTAGTGTATGATATGCACACATTTCTTGATATGTGCACATTTCTTATAGAATATACCTCCCTAATTGCTGGGACTTTGGATTAATTTTCCTTGATTTCAATTTTTTATAAGAAATAGTACTGTTTGATTTCAAGATTGTATGGATGTATAAGATGTTTAAAGCTGATAGAATTATAATGTTGTTATATAAAAAGTTGTGTCTGTGCTAGTACATTTTTTTTTTCAATTTAGTTTATATATGAAAGATCACAATATAAAAATATGTTAAGGGTAAGAGATGTACTCTTGAAATGTGTAAAAAAAGTGATTGTTCATGAATTTAAGTACTTCTTCATTTGGGATTTATTTATACCAACAAATTTAGATTCTAATATATCTTGGGTTAATAAAACCCTTAAAATGATTACATGAATCTTACTATATGATATTCCAATGGGGTTAAGTGCTTGTTTTTCTTTGATCTCAATAAATTAAGGTTCTATAATAATTTATGCCTTTAAAAGTAAAACAATGTAGAAACTATAAGAACTAAAATATTGTATATAATAGTGATCGTTAAAAAAAATTACAATACCAATACTTATAATTATGCTAATTAAAATACAACAACAAAGGTAATGTCTAAATATAAATTATAAAACTAAGAATTATGCTAAGTATATACGGGGAGATGAAAAATATTAAAATTTATACCTCATTGATAGATGATTATGGCAATTAACACAATTATGGAGAAAAGCAACCTTGATAAGGTAGATGGGTGACATAAGATTAGTAATAATTTTGCTCAAACCCTAAAATGATTTCTGAATGAACGAAATGTTCTTTGAAAAAATAATTAACATCGAATAGTGATGGAATAAGTTTCTATTTCAAAAGTAGCAATGGAATTAAATTCCATTGCATAATTTATTAAAGTCTAATAGTGACAAATTGACATTTCATTTCAAAAAATGCAATAGAACTCCATTTCATCGCTAAATTCTGAAATGAATCTGCAATTTGTTTCAAAAAAATTGAAACAGAATACATTTACATCACAATTTTTTGCGAAGTTATTATTTTAAAAAACAAAAACATGTATAGTTGGAATTTTTCATTATTAAATGTCATGCAAGGTAATCCACTAATGACCTCACATGATAATAATAATAGAAGGTTAAACCGTTTCAATTTCTATCTTTAATTCCATTTCTAATTCCATTTCAATTTAATGTGAACTAATCTCTGCTTTCTAATAGCGACGGATTATTATTCCATATCTAAATTTTGTCGTAATGTTTTCTTTTCATTTCTTATCGGTTTCAATTCTGTTTTTAACTTTAGAAATGGAATTGGGCATCTCTATTTTTTATTTCTATTTCATCATTTTGTTGTAAAAAGATGAAATACATGCACTATTTGAAAAGACATCTATTTAGAAATGGAACAAATATATAAAAAAGTATTTGTATATATGTATAACTATAAAATTTTTATGCATTATTATATTTACATATTAAATTTACAGCTTATATTTAATATATATTTGTATATATTAGTATATAAAAAAGTATTTTACTATATCTATACATATACATAACTATATGCATAAATATATAAAATTTAAAAAACAAATATATAAACCTATATGTATAAATATACATTAACTATATGTATAACTATATGTATAACCATATGCAACTATATTTATAATTACATGTATAACAACATACAACATTATGTTAAACTATATGTGTATAACTATAAATAAATATTTGTATAACTAGATATATATCTATAAAATTATATATAACTATATTTGTAATTATGTATACATATATATATATATATTCATATAATTAAATCAAAATATTTATTTATAACATTGTATATATTTATGTATAACTACTTATAACTACTTGTATGAATAAATCTATATATAACTATTTGTTTAATTATATATAACTATTTATAACTATATATATATTATATGTATAATAATATATAACTATAAATAATTGCATCTTACTATATGTATAACTATAAAAGTTGTATGCATTATTATTTTTAAATATTAAATTTACCACTTATATTTAATATATATTTGTATATATTAGTATATAAAATTGTATTTTACTATATCTATACCTATACATAACTATATATATAAATATATAAAATTAAATGAACAAATATATAAACCTACATGTATAAATATACGTTTAACTATATGTCTAACTATATGTATAACCACATGTAACTATATTTATAATTACACTTATAACAACATACAATATTATGTTAAACTATATGTGTATAACTATATATAATTATTTGTATAACTAGATAAATGTCTATATAATTATATAGAACTATATTTGTAATTATATATACATATATGATTTCATATAATTAAATCAAAATATTTGTTTATAATGTTGTATATATTTATGTATAACTACTTATAACTACTTGTATGAATATATCTATATATAACTATATGTTTAATTATATAAAACTATTTATAACTATATATATATTATATGTATAATAAAATATAATTATAAATAATTACATCTTACTATATGTATACCTATAAAAGTTTTATGCAATGTTATATTTAAATATTAAATTTACAGCTTATATTTAATATATATTTGTATATTTTAGTATATAAAGTAGTATTTTACTATATCTATACCTTTACATAACTATATGCATAAATATATAAAATTAAATGCACAAATTTATAAACCTACATGTATAAATATACGTTTTACTATATGTCTAACTATATGTTTAACCACATGTTACTATATTTATAATTACATTTATAACAACATAAAACATTATGTTAAATTATTTGTGTATAACTATATATAATTATTTGTATAACTAAATAAATATCTATATAATTATATATAACAATATTTGTAACTACATATACATATATGTATTCATATAATTAAATCAAAATATTTGTTTATAACATTGTGCATATTTATGTATAACTACTTATAACTACTTGTATGAATATATCTATATATAACTACATGTTTAATTATATATAACTATTTATAACTATATATATTATATGTATAATAATATAACTATATATAATTGTATCTTACTATATGTATAACTATACAAGTTTTATACATAATTATATTTAAATTTTAAATTTATAGCTTAAATTAAATAAATATTAGTATATAGTAATATTGAAAAAACTATTTTACTATATCTTTACCTATACATAACTATATGTATAAATATATAAAATTAAATGAACAAATATATAAACCTACATGTATAAATATATGTTTAATTATATGTGTAACTAAATGTATAACCACATGTACCTATATTTATAATTACATGTATAACAACACACAACATTATGTTAAACTATATGTGTATAACTATATATAATTATATATAACTATAATTAGAGACTAATGATTATTTGGAGTGAATTTAGGTTAATATTACAACTTAACATTTTTTGCATCTTTTATTTATTCTTTTGTTCATTGATTAAAATTTTTTTAAAAGTGTGTTCTACAAACCTGCTACCAGTCAGTATAAAAACACCGTGTACTAGATTAAAGATAAATGGTTGAAGAAGATAGAAAAAATATGAGTGTCCCGGATCATATTTTTAAGGAGTGGAGGAGTAGATGGAAAGATTCTAATTATAGGAAGATGTGTGATAAACAGAGCAGCAATCATTGCTCAGAGTGGGCTGAGGAGGGTAGTGGCATATCTACACACACTTGTTGATCTCACTCTATGCGTGAGCTCGAATGATCATTAGTATTATTTCTATTTATACTTTTTATGTATATTACTTTGTGAAATATGTTCAATTATGCTTAATTTTCATTTCTCAAAAGAATTTTTTTTTTCTCAATAAAATTAACATATGTATTGTGTGTAATTATAGACATGTAAGGAGGGTAAGAAGACAAGTGCTCCTTGCTTATTCAGATATACGCACATGAAGGCTCATGATGATCAGACTTTTGTTGATCAGAGATCTCATGCAGCAATTGTAAGTTTCATTATAAAAAATTAACTTTTCTCTATTTTTTTTTGCATATAAAGTGAAATACTTATCATACATGTTTATTAGACGAGATATGAGGAAATGTTAGCTGCTGTGAATCAAGCGTATTCCCAGTCTACTTCAAGTTCATGTGATGGTGCAATAGGTAGTTCCATTCATCCACTCCACTAGTTGATACGAATTAGATTTGGTATGTGGTTGTTTATGGCAAGGAGAAGATTCCCATTTATGGCATTGGTTTGTCTATATCATCATTTTACTCGTATAGACGACCATATTATGAAGCTGAATTTTTAGGACTAGTTTCGAATTTGTTCTTGATGATGGAGTAATTTCGGGATGCGATGTGAAATGTGATACAGTATCATTTGGCCGATATCGAGCGACGCATGATCGACTATGTGGATGATAGGGATGAGCCACGTATGAGTTTTGACTGGCTTTCAAAGAAGTTTCAGTAAGGAGGACTATAGTTTAACCCTTATGATCTACCTCACATTGTTTGACATAATGCTCCAGCTACAACTTCTACTCCATCACCTATAGCAACACCTACAACAACCGCATTAGGACTAGCAGTAGCAGACAGCTCTACCCCATTACCCGACATCTCACCATGCGGACCAGATACGTCGCAGCATAATGATTATGAAACAAGGTTAGATGATTGAGTGTATTACAGACATATATTTTTCATGCCTTAAACATTGAATTTGGATTTCATTTATTTATTATTTCTTGACGTATTTACTATAAACATGCAGTATATATAGTTTTTTGCTGGGTTTAATTGAACTTTTTTTTGTTGCATAATCTGAATATATTTCTGTATGTATACATATTTCAAAAGCACGATACATACATCAAAACTAGAAAAAAAATATTTGGTCAGTAATTACCGATGAAATTGTGACCAAAAACCTACCGCAAAATTTTTTAATATCAATAGTCGGTAAAAGGTCGCCAAATTGTCGGTAATATTTTTGGAGATCAATTACTGACCAATAATTTTAAAAGATTTTGGTCGGTTTTTGGTCGCAATTTTGTCGGTTATTACCTACCTTTTAGTGATTATTTACCAACATAATACTTTTGGTCGGAAAATGGTTGAAATATAGTCGGAAATTATTTGTTGGTAAATAGTCTGTAAATTATCGATAATTACGAACCATTTGGAGACCATTTACCTACCTAATTCGTTTGGTCGGAAATTGGTCGGAATATAGTCAAATATTGTTTCTTGATAAATAGTCTGTAGTCAGTTTGCTATATATGTAATTTGTTTTTTAATAATCTATTTGTATAACCAAATGTTGTTTCTATTTTAATATTTTCACGTAAGTGCAGGAAAGGAAATATTAAAAGGTTGGAAATATAGCAGTAGCACAATAACGAAGGTCCCGCTTTCCGGTTAGCGCGCCAAAATTTTTGGAGCAGAGTCTGACCCATCCCATGACCCGACCCGCTCCGGTTAAATGAGCCGAGAGAATTTTACTATAAAATATTTTGTAATTTTATTTTCGGGCGGCTGTTTTTGGACCCACGGAACTATTTATCGTCTCTCTATCTTCTTTCTGCATGATTTATCGTGACTGTTCTGTGTGCTGCATACTGTAAGACAATTTTCTGTTGATTTAATCTGTAGCGCATAAGCATTTTATGGTGGATGTAGATAGTCGTACTGAGTGACTAGCAAACCACGTTACTTTGGCGTTTATTTCTTGTTTTGATTCAATCGAGGACGGTTGCTGAATTGGATATATATATATATTGATTATTTTCTGTTGTTTCTGTATCTCAATCTCACAACCGAGGAAGCACAATTACCCAACATGGTTGGTAATTACCGATCATTTGGAGATCATTTACTAATCAACTACATTTGGTCCGAAAATGGTTGGAATTTAGTCGGTAATTGTTTGTCGGTGAATGATCCATAAATAGTCATTAATTACAGACCATTTGGAGACTATGTATCGACCTAATTATTTTGGCTAGAAAATTATCAGAATATAGTTGCTAATTATTTGTCAGTAGAGAGTCGGTAAATGATCAGTAATTTACCGACCGACTGATTTTTTGTCAGTAAAAAAATTATTGATGAGCAAAACTACGACCAAATATTTTGGTTGGTAAATGGTTAGTATCAGGTTTACCAACCAAAAAACACCAAATTACTGACCAAATAATTGGTAGGTAATTTGGTGTATTTTGTAATAAATACCACAAAAAATGATGTGCTTAAAATGATATTTATGATATTTTGTCTTCGATGTGATTTTGCAATAAATAACATCGCTAGCATCATTTTTTTAAATATTCAAAATTAATTTTGTGTTCTCATGATTGAACAAGATAGTGAGCTTCTACTAAAAAATTATCAATCTTATCTTACTTATATTGAATAAAAATAAACAAAATAATGACCATTTACGAGAAATGATATGTCACATGTGTCCATACTAATGAACAAGGACATTGACATGAATAAAGTTTTGATAGAGGTCACTTAGTCATAATCATAGTCATGGAAAACATAATTCCTCATAATTTAGTAGTAGTCACTTTCATAATAGAAAGAAGAAATTCAAACTCTTATAAATGGAATAATTCAAAAAATGATTTGAAAAAAAATAAAAGAATTATAAAGTAAACATATTAATGAGAATGATTATTAAAGTTATAGTATGAAAGGATATTGATCTCGTCCCTGAAATACATTAAAATATTTGGGCAAGTGCAATCAAGCCAACAAGAAAAATAAGTCAAGATAATTTCCATTGATCGTGACATATCAATGGACTTAATCCATTTAAATGTTATGCTTACAGTTTTATCATGCCATCCTCATTTTAATGCATATAGATTTATAGTTTATTTTTTATTCATTTATCTCGACATTTGATTAAGAAATCCTTAGGGCATCCCTTAAAGAATTAGAAAATTTTGATATCCTATAATTATAGTTATATGGCTTATTCACTAGGTAAGTTTATTATTATATAATTATTTATCAAGGTTGACTCTAAATCATAATTATTTTTTAAGCATAATAAAAGTGATATTTGTGGATCTATTTATCCATGTAGTGAACATTTTCATTATGTTACGGCTTTAATTGATGTTTCATCTCATTGGTCTTGTAAGAGTTGGGAGATGGAGATAGGAGAGAGAGAGAGAGAGAGAGAGAGATGTGAAATGAGTTTTTAGTAAATTCAAAAAGAAAATATCATCTGTTAAAATATAATTCACATTAAAAATTTTATGAGTTGTTATAGTGTTAATATATGATTTTTCTTTCTATTTCTTTGAACTAGCTTTTATGGATGAGTTTTTCTCAATCCCATTTTTAAAATAGTATCAGAGTAATTATTGACCTCCCGTAAATGTCAATTCTTTAATATTACCTAAAGTCCATATGTGAGGTTTAATATATGTGATCATTTAATTTTTCAATTTATATATTAATCAATAAGTTGTTGCATGTGATTATATGAATATTAATATGTGAACTCATTAAATTTGCGAAGTTAAATATATTTAAGGAAAAATAATATCATAATGATTTATCATCTGGGAAGTTCATATATTATATTCATCTGTTGGAGGTCATGTCAAGTACCTTCATCTAATTACAATAATTGTGGTTTTGAGATTCATCAACTAGTGGTCTCTCCAAATTTCAAGGATAAACTGTTGAGATATTAATCTCTGATAAAATTTTATATATTAGCTTGATGGAATTTAGAATAATGTATTTTATTTATTTTTTATTTTTTTGTGTGATTGTGATCCAATAGATTTTTATGTATTTTGTGGTAAGACAGTAACAAACACATTGTGTGATCCATAGATTTTTTTTTTATTTTTTTTTGCTCTTGGTGTTGTGGAGAAGTACATACCAAATTGGAGATGTACATACCATGGTCATTGGAATAATGCGTGAGAAACTAAATGAGGGGGGGATGTGAGAGTGGGGTGAGAAAGAGAAGGGGGAATGAGAGGGGAAGGTGGTGTGAGAGAGATAGAGTGAGAGAATGAATGTGAGAGATATAGAGTTGTGAGTGAATGAATAAGAGAGAGAGAGAGAGAGAGAGAGGGGAGAGAGGGGGAGATATTAACTTCTTGCAGGTCTCGCACTAAAATCTGAACCTTGCATATTAGGTATGATTTCCAAGATATAAAAATATTTTTATTTGATGTGAATAATTTGTCATTGTTTGGCCTTTCTAATATTGAAGTGAGATTTAAAAAATAATTCATGAAATGCAATTTTGACTAAAGCCCATTAATTTATATTGTTTTGGGTTTTCATTTTCTAAATTATACTCAATTTATTGACTTATGAGATGAAAGCAAGGCGTGGTGATCATTTTTTGGGAATGCATTTTAAAAAATAATAAGTTTTTTTTCACACACACACACACACACATATCATATGATACAAATTAATTTTATTCAATAAGAGTGACTGTATACAACAATATATCATGTAATATAAAGCTTGCTTGTTATACATTATAGGCAAGGAGTCAAAATCATTTTACCGCAGATAGAAACAGAAAAATTAAGGCACTCTTCTTCTGTTTGAAATTGGTAGTCTATTCTTCATCTTCAAGAATCCTTTGACACATAGTGCCCAAAACAAAGCACCCATCTCCATCTCATTTCTCCCTCTATTTTTTTCGTTCTCCATCCCGTGCTCCCAAAAAACAAAAAAAAAAAGATGCATCAAAATGTGAGCATGAACGACCATTTTCCCGCACGTTGAATAGGAATAGCAAATGACCAAAATGCCCTGAAGGGGGGGGGGGGGGGAGATAAGTAGAAGACTTCATAAAGAAGGTTGTACTAGTGCACATAACTCACTTACTGCATGGTCTAAAAAAGTATAATATCTCAATAATTTTACCCCTAAAAAATCAGAGATTAATATCTCGACTATCATACCAATAAAAAATAGAGAGATCAAATCTAATGAGAATCTAGCCTGAGACCTACAACCCTTGGATGAAAGCACTTACTATCATAGCAAAACACAACCTCCTAAGTAAAAGGCTCGATAGAAATACACTAATATTTGTTGGCATAAATGCATGGTTTTGCCTAAAGAAGAACAAAAATGGAAACCAAGAACAAACAACTCACTGTTGCCTGATAATTTTGAAAGCTTGTATAATTGCAAATGGTAGCCTTGCCTTTGGGTCATAGTATCGACAAACCAATAATGACACAAATTAATCCTAAATGACTATATATATATATATATATATCTATATCTATATCTATATATCTATCTATCTCTCTCCTCTCTCCTTCACACAATGTTTACTTCTTGAAATCATAATGCTGGAAACAAATAAAAAGTCCTAGCAATTTCATTTTTTAAACCCCCCAGAACCTCTCCCCAAACTCAGCTCATACTATTTCCCAATCAATATATGGACCTTGGGACCACAGGATTTGAGCAGATAAGATCCACATCCCAACAATATGATAGGTCTAATTAACAAATATGATGTGGTGCACATCCAACATCTCTAGAGATTGAACTCGTGACCCCATGGTAAGAATAATTTTTTTTCTTTATCAATCGAAATACCATGTTTTTAGTTCCTACAAGTTCATTTCCCATGCTACTAATGTCAATGGAAAACAAAGAGAAAATTGTGAAAGATAATTAACTTGTGAACACCTACTACAAAGAGAAGCTAATGAAAGTTATGTTCAAACCAAAACAATAGCAGAAAAAGGACTCTTACTTGGCAGGCAAACCTATAATTGCCCAAACAACCTTTTCCGTGTCTAGAAAGAAATAAAGAATCAAAGCCATAGCAGAAACATAAGAATAGGAACAACTCCACTTTATATCATATTCTAAGTGAAAGATAAAGACATTCCAACTAGTCTAATGTTTTCCCTGATGCGGGGAATAAAGTAAAAGTTGTTTTTGGGACACTCACTATGCATTTTGTTTCATATTTAAGTACTGCTAATTGTGTTAATGGTGAGTTTCACCAAACTAGCTCCACTTGAGTATTTGACCATGTAGTAGACAAAACTTGGAAGTAAAGCTTGGAAGACTACTTTTGCAATTCCCAATATTTTCAACTATTGAGAGAATTTTATTTATCATTTCTTTTGTTTCTAAATCAATTGTGCTATCATATATGCATAATGAAATGCTCATAGTATAAGGATATTCAAACCAATTTTATATCTTATTTATATATGAATCTATCATGTTTGTAAATAATGGAGGCTAATCGTATTAAGTGATAAAAGTTCTTACTTTAGTACGGTACCATGGTGAGATTAATATCATGATAATCTTACCTCAAAAATTAGAGAAACTATGTCTGATGAGTTTCAAGCCCAAAATCTATCACTATTGAATAAATATATTTATCATCGCACCCTCTAATACATGCATGTAATATGAAAATTTCTCAGATAATCAAAATTTTCAAAATTATACTTGCTCAAATATTAGTATTTATCATGTTCTCGTTATAGAAAGACAAAACACACCCTTCAAGCATTTATTGATCTTATATCTAGAAGAAAAAAAAATTATCATGAGGTAATTAAGACTTCAAGGCAGATTATTAGCCTCACTCATAATCAAATATCCTCAAATAGCATAAAACTAACATAGCCAGGATTCCTAAAAAAAATTAATGAAATCTTGATAAAATAAACCATCTTTATATTTTTCTCTCATACATATCAAACAACAAACTCAAACCAACAAATAAGAAAAATAAATTGAGGCAGACCACATATAGAATGCTCTCATCATAAAAGCAAAACACCAACTAAACATTAAACAAATTGCAATACTCTCTCTATGTTGATACAAGGTAACAAAAATATTAAATTTTGAGAAAAAAGAAGAAAATCAAAACATTCTTAAAATACATGTGTGCGTGTCTACCGAACACACACACACACAATATCTCATTGTCTAACAATCACAACAAAAAATTTAAAAAATAATTGACTAAAATTAACCTTTAAAAATAGATGCATGATCCAAAAAAAAATCACATATTGTTATGGTTACAACATTTTATAGTACAATAACATTGGATCTATATATTATCATATATCATTTACTTTTTTAGAAGATAAAATTATATATAAAAAAATAATAAATTATAATGAATCCCTTCATAACAAAAAACAATATCTAACTCATATTTAAATATCTAGTTAGCTGAAAATTTAGATTATCACTAAATAAAATATCAAACTTTGAAGATTTATTCATATATCGAAATATGCAAACAACAACATCAATATGAGTATATCATAAATAATGTAAGAGATCACATATTATATTTAATAAATAAGTTATATATGATTTGGTAATAATCAGATAATTAATCATTCCTACAAATCTCTTGTACATAATCAAGTCAACTTGAGAGTTTATATTAGACAAAAAGTTAGTACATAACTTAATAATCATATCTAGTGGAGTACAACCTAAAAGATAAACCCCCTAAAAAAATCCAAGAGATATCTTTTATATGACTATACAATATATTTATGATCATATATTATCTCAATCAAAAAAAAAAAAGTCGGAGCCTCTTAAGATTAAGACTTTCATTGAATGTACCCATTGAAAAGAGTAATTCTTAACTTAAGATCTTTCGTAATTAAAGTGCACATCATTTGAGCCACTCCCAAAAAATAAGAAATAATATATAACTTACTTGAACAACTAAAACAAAATAACTATAATTAAAAATCAAGAAAATTAAACTATCAGAGACTATTTTAGTGAATGAGGCCTTCTACAATTTACAAACTAAATACTATGTATGAGCTCAAAAACTAAGTAGTTACTCTATTTACATCTTATCCTCAGAGTCATCATGAATACAAATTTTTCATGTTTAACTAATACACATCTTTAAGTGGGAAACTATCTACAATCAATTTAGCTACTATAAAAAAAGTATCATAATAATCATCTCAAAAATCTAAATAAATCTCCTCACAATAAATCTCACACGCAGCTTAGTAACCTTAGAATCAAGACTAGTCTTCATGATATATACTCATTTGCAATAATCAATAGATATTTTTGAAGATCTAGACACTAATTCTCAAGTTTTATTATAATATGGGGCAATTATATCTTTCACATTGTCTAGTTTTCTATTGGATGAGATATTATTCTGCAATAAAATTTTGGTATTCTAATATAATCAATAAAAATAAAAAAAAAAAGAAAAAAAAGAAAAAAAAAAGAAAAAAAAGAAAAAAAAAAGAAAAAAAAGAAAAATATGAGTACACAAAAATATTTAAAATACAAAGAGGAGCATAACTTTTTTATTTATTTCAAAAGAATAATTAGAAAATCAAGATTAGTATAATTAACTATAAAATCTTTGGGCTTATCTTGAGACTTTTCTTCATTTTGAAAAGGCTGCTTATATCCTTTTCATATAGAACAAACTCGATACTCTAGATAATCAAGTGTTTGAGTCCCAAACTCATTCAAAGTTGAGATTAGAATAGACTATGAACCTATTAACTCATCTAGATTAGAAGAGAATTTTTTTTCTAATAAGAAATCACTCTTAAAAATCAATTTATGTATTTATTAGCATGTATAATAATTCAAGTTGAGAGTCATCAGATTGTAAACTAATAAGTTCAAAAATAATCGAGAGATGGCACTTTATCCAAATTGACATCCCTAATAAATTTCAGAAGAGTTAAAAAAAGTAAGAGATTCGAATATTTCTTATGAATATTTACCTATTATTAAAGAACAAATCATACTAAAAAAACATGTCACCAACACAAATTAGCATTCTATTAATATTATATGTACTACATGTATCTTGTTTAAAAGTCTGCACGTTAATTATGTCTTTTGCCTCAAGGCTCCAAAAGACTTTTACACCTAAGTATGCCTTGCACCTCAAATAATTATGATCATCTCCAAGTAGCATATAAATCACCTCATCTTGGTCAATCGATCCACACATCCAAACTAAGTAATAACATAATATAAATAAAAAAATTTCTGAAACATACATTGAAGGGGTCATGTCACTAACTCTCTTACAATTATCACAAGAGTCGAACACGATTAATACATTCAGATCAATGGATTAATGCATATGCACCAATAGTTGTGCATCAATTTGTATCTATTTAGTAGTCTCAATCTCAATTTTAGGTGGATCTTACAATAAATGATTCACATATCCTTGGACTAAAAATTATATCCTCACTAATATTGCACAAAGAAAAAATGTATTTACCCTTAATATTTACTAGGTTATTTTCTATGATCACACATTAATCATGGCCATCTTTCAATCTTACCAAAATATTAACTTCTACACACAAGAGAAACAACTGAAATGCAAAATCAAGAAAAATGTCTTATTATAAACAATCAAGTACCTTTTTTATTATTTTTATTAAAAAAGGCAAAACAAAAACTGGAGTTTGATAAATATAACATCGATGATGATTATGTATCATTTTGGCCACATCAACCACCATTGATTCTATTGACATCTCCAATTACCTTTTTTTTATCCAAAAATACATCATCAAACATCCGACATCCTTAAAATCCAAATAATATACCAAAAATACTCACTATACATAAATGTTTTTAAAGCTATAGTGAAACAACACTACTTTCACTGTTGAATTTTCAATAATTAGTATCGTTGGTGATTCCAGAAAGTACTATGTCACCCAAGCACCTCAACACCAAAAAAATATCTTTTGATATCATGTTATCACCCACCTAGGGTTTGTGCAATGTCAGATAAAAAACATGGAAAAAAGTGAGATACAAGAGAAAAGTAATAAAAAAAAGTCACTTAAAAAAAGTTCCCCCTTTTGAAGACAAGATAGCATCATATATATATATATATGCCTATTTAAATTTTGGAGCCCATGGGTTGGATACTCATATTCAATGAAAAAATATATAAAATAATAGAAAAATAAATTGAAAATTCAACAATGATAATAGGGAAAATTTGATCATTATTTATCACCACTACCAACATCACCACTATCATCCTACGCTATTAGCTACCTTTTTCACCTTTGTCATTCATTGCCATTGTCATTGATGCCCATTTCAAACCACCACCACCACCAAACCTACCTTGGGTGAAATGATTTACTTTTCACTTTTTTTCATAACCAACCTGATTTTTCAATTGATATTAACTTTAAAGGTGCCTTTTGCACCTCTAATGGTTTATTCAGTTGCAATTTTTGAATGGGTTAAGTTGATCAGATTTTTGAGCAATCTAGTCTTTTTTCTATTTTATTTTATATAATGATTAAAATTATGATTGGAAGTGAAGTGATTACCATTATTCAATAAAATTGAACAGTCATTGAATGCCCATTAGCCCCCTCAACTTGGGTTTGCTTTTTTTAGTCAAAATAAACTAGACCATTTGCCAGCAGATCCACCTACAAACAATAGTATGAGAGGATAGTGAAATAAGATTAATGATTAGCTTTTAGTATTACTATCATAGTCAATCAAAGTTGATGTGCCTAAAAGTTTTGTTCCTTCCTTAACAAGTACTAAGATTTAAAATTTGTTAGGTGAATTGCACTTATCTTGTACCCTTCACATTTTTAAAACTATTTCATTACTATTTACCATGATAGAAATAATTCACATCTATGTTCTTTATTCACTCAATAAATATCAGATTTTAAAATAAATATATTCAATTTGGACATGTATTTAATCCAAAATATCTTGTAAGAGACATACGTTAACATTTTAAACTTTACATTTGTACTAAATCTAAAAAAAAAACTATTTATCTTTTTCTTTTCCATGTGATAAAATTAATTCCAAGAAAAATACAAATCCTTATAGCAAAACCTCCTATCTACACAAATTGATATCCAACTCAAATCACAATAACCAACTAGTATTTAAGTGCTCATGATCATCAACCAAAATCCCAAGCCCACATGATTACTTCACATATATCTCAGTATGTGAAGATCTACATTTAAGTCATCTTGCCATTGAAAACCTATGAAAAAATAAATTATATTTACTATATAAATTATATATATTATTATCATATTTAGATAGTTAATAATTCTTATAAAATTCTAATATATATTATAGAGTTAACTAAAGAATTTGCACTGAACAAGAAATTAATACATGAGTCAATTTAAGTATTTGCTGGAGCATAATTCATAAGATCAAATCATGTGAGAGTATCAACTACAAACCTTTTTTTATGATACCACGATATGTCTCCTTAAGTAGATCATATTTGTCCTAGGAAAATTTTAAAACCCCTCAATATCCTTCATCTGGAATTAGTATTATGAATTGGGTGAATCTTAATTTATCATTTGTAATAATAAAAATATCATTCACATACACAACAAGCAAATCATTTTTTCATATGAACTTCATTAAAAAAAATAAAGAAATATGTAACACCTTTATCGACATAAGAAAATGATTAACTATGAAAATTTCATATATCAAACTTTTGGTGACTACTTCAAGTCATATATTTTTTAAAATATGTAAACTAAATCTAACTATATTTCTTGTAACCTAGATAATAAATCCATATAAATCTTTTTCTCAAAGTCATCATAAAAAAATATATTCGCTAAGTCTAACTATTATATCCTTCATTTGTAATACACTACAAATGATATAAAAATTCATACACAGATCATTTTGACAATAAAAAAAAATATTATTGTAATATATATCAAATACACGAGTAAACCCCCTAGTAATATGTATCACCTTAGGGCAATCTACTTTCTACATGGACTAGTCTTCACCATGAATACTCACTTACAACTAACAACAAATGTTTATGAAGATCAATAATATAGTTTTCAAGTATAATTAGAATGGATAGCATCTCTTTCAACATAGCCTGACATCATCTTAGATGAGATAATGTCTCAAAACAAAATATGCATATTATAGTATGATAGAAAGAAATAATTAAAAAAATAATCAAGAAAGAATGCAAGGGTATAACAATATTTGTGAAATATGATATTGAATAAAATTCTTTTTTTTCTTTGAAAAATGATCAAACGATCAAGATTAGAAGAATTGACTACAAAATCATTTAGCTTCTTGGGAGACTCATTTTCTATAAACACATTGCATATGTACACTTTTCCTAGAATAGATTTGGTAAGTCCTATATAATCAAATCTCCTAGTTTCTAGCTCATTCTATGCCGGATTTGAGGGAAACTTATGAACTATCAAATCACTTAGACTCAAATAAAACTTCTCCACCAGGAAACTTCCCTCTCTCAATAATCAAATTGATGTGTTTTTGGGTACACATAATTATTAAATGGACAGTCATTATAATATCGACTAATAAGTTTAAATATTGTCGTCAAGTGATTCTCTCTCTTAACTAAAGGTTCAAATGAGGCTATCAAAAAATAAAAAAAAGCAATTAATTAAAATATATCCTTATGACTCTTACTCTTCATACACTCATCAAAAAAAAAAAAGTTTTGCTCATTAAATATAACATTTCCGTAGCACTCAACATTCACGAATATATAATCAAAATCTAGTGAAAAATACTTCTATCCTTTTTTTTTGGTATTAGAGTGACTAAAAAATACAAATTCTAAATATCATCTTTTTTCAATATAAGGAGAGATTCGGAACAAAACAAATATTCCTAAAGACTCTTGGAAACATACTAAGTAAAATCTCTCGAGGATATAAGATTTAAAATGTCATAATATTAAAAAATAAAAAAATATATCTAATTAATGAATAATTTATGATTAACATTGTATCTTTTCAAAAAATACTTTATAACACTCCTACCACGGAGGAGCATCTAACTTCTCTCAATCAAATATCATTTTTTTTATGTCACTTCATTTTGTATGGGTACCAACACAAAAAGTCAGGTATATAATCTTGTGATTATTATTATAAATACTAAAACCATCTAATATGTATTTTACAGTATCATCATTCCCATTTTTTAAAATATTTCTATTAAATTGATTTTAAATTATATTATAAAATTATTGAAAGAATAAAAAAAAATTATAATCCAAAATATTAAAGATTAACCATGTAAAATATATACAATCATTAACGAAAAATAACAATATTTAAATCTATTTTGGGTCTTACTGCTACTATGTCCATATAAGACTAAATATATCAAATCGAATTGATCCTTATTTACACAAATATGGCAAACAAGAAAAAAAGCTCAAATATGTTTTTCTAATTGATACATTTCACACTCTAGTATAAAAAGATCTTTAATACTAAGATCTAATATTTTTTATCATTGATAAATGATCAAGTAAAGAATAGACAAATAATAAAACATAATACTCATATATCTAGTGGGATATCCTACTTTAAGAGAAATAACATATATGGCACCCTACCAAATTTAAAAGAACTTCCTTGAAATATTTTAATCATACAAATAAATACTAATAGAATTATTTGAAAAGTCAATTCACAAAAAAAAAACAATTAAAGAAACATGAATAAACAAAATGCATGAAAATAATAAAGAACTAAATTGAATATTATCATAATTAAATATGCCAAATGGATTATGTGACTCAACTAGCTAGAAAAAAACTAAACATGGTTAGAATGGCACTACAAAGCCAAAACTACGCATGGAACTTGTGTAGGTTGTGTTAGGCATCATGTTTTTCTCAAATAATGCCTCAGGTCATAGTGAACTTGAACAAGAATACATCATGTAAAATTCATGCGCCTTTAAAAAAAATTATGGATTTGGTTAGATTAGATTGCCACATCAACAATGACAATCTCTAAGACTCTAACCTAATCTGACTACAATCATTTTTTAAAAAACAACTTGGCATTAGCTTGAGCTCTAGGTAGCCTAACATGGACCCAAGCTAGCATAGATTGAACCCAAACTATCCTAGACCAAACCCATACTACCACCTTGGGTAAGTCAAAGGTCATGTTAGGCATGACTCATGCCTTGAGATAGAGTCGTTAAATGTCAAACATTGATTTAAGAAAACCTTGCACAACCCTATTTCCCAATGGGCCAATAGGTCATGTCAAGCTACCTATTTTTTTAATGTGTTGTGCATGAGCCAACTTGGGTATTAGAGAATTGAATCATGACTAGCATTGTCCCTTTGACACCTCTAGCAATAACCAACAACTTTAATGAGTATGATAAGAAAGTAGTTAATATGAAATGGTTACCTATATGTGATTGTTAACTCTTAAGTCAATAATCTAAGAGTCTAAAATATCAAGACAAGTCATGAAACTAATAATACCTAAAAATCAATAGTATCTGATATCAACTTACTAGCAAGGAATTTCCTGATAGTAAGGATCACAAAGCGAGAACTTTGAGAAACCCTTGATGACTTTGGTAGTCGACATATCTCTCTTAGCTATTTATAGTACTCTCGACCTCTTTTGAAAATAACTCTCAATAATTTTCTTTAATACAATTTATCCTCTTGTCGTGTATGTAATAAAATGAGATGTTTTTTTTACCTATATTATGACTTGAACTCCCTCAGTTGTCAACGTATGTTTAATGAGATATCTCTCTAGTAGATTTCAATATGTCACATATATATCGAATTAACTAATAATACAACTTTAATCTAATAAAATAACTCTAGATCACTTAGGATATAGTTGTAAAACCTAAGAAATTATTTGAAAATAAGAACAAAAATATCACACCAAGAAGTTATTCTATATTTTTATATATTGGATAAGTCAATGCCTACTAGCATAGCTTTCAAGAATCATGCTGCAAGTTGAGGAAAAATAAATATAATGAGTAAAAATCTGCTCAGATAGTATAGGCTCCGCTAGCCTCAAACTCAAGCTACAAAATTTCTTCATATATTTGTGTGGTCTAGGATGAATATAGTGACGATACTAACTCACATAGTATTAGAGAGATATTCAATAAGTCGAGTGGTTTAGATAAAGACAACAACATGGGCCATGAAAGTTGGCCGTTGGCATGGCTCGACACGACCGAAAATGTGCTTGAAAATGTGCCAACACATGGCATGGCTAGGGCCATGTTGGGCTAGGGTTTCTTGTACACATGCCACAAAAGATTTGATACATCCCTGTCTGACATGCCAGCCCATGCAAGCCAGGTTTGATCCAATTAACAAAACCAAGCTAGTTTGGAACGAACCTAAGCTTGCCTAGTGCACAGGACATGTCGAGGATTGGTCCAACCAAAATAGGGGGAGATGACTATCCAATGGAATATGTTGAACTGCCCTTTTTTAGAATCATATTTTTTTAGGCTAAACTGACACGACCAAAACTATGTAGTGTCAGTTTAGCCTAAAAAAATTGACCATGCCAACCCAATAAGGAATGTTGGAGATGTCTATATAGTATCTTGCATGAAATATAAAATGATAAAATGGCATCAACTCTAACTCAATATTTTATCACATAACAATCAAAAAATGAGAATCAATTTGTAATCATTTCTTATTTGTCTCATCATTAGGTGATTCACTTTTTAGGTAGTATATTATTTATTGACCAAAAATTATGTCTAAACTTTCTTAACTCATTATGATTAGCTTTTTTACCCAATCTTTTATAGTGTAATCCCTATAGTCTTGCTTACCTTCATTAATATATGTGACAAACCACAATACAAACTAAGTCACTACACAAACACAAACACACACAATGCACCAACATTGTACCAACCACTTACACTACACACCTATTGTGAACCATTACTACACCAACCACACAATCATGTGAATCCACTATGAAATCCTTGTTGCACACACCACTCCACTTCTACTACTACCACATACACATGTGATGCACCTATTATGCATCATTGGCATCGACGTAGTTGATATCAATGTTGAATGTACACGATGGGCATGCAATGTACGTCTATCATCACATGTAGAGATGTCAAGTAGATAGGGGTCCGGGAAGCATAGGCATGACCTGCAACACGACATGATTTAGTTGTGTCAGGCCAAGCACGATATAGTTCAAAATCATACTTAGACCATACTCGTGTTATGTTGTGATGAGGTTGCATGGGCCTCATGCTTGGCAGGCCAAAGTGCCTGGAAGATGAAGAATGAAATGTGGTTGGAGCCATATTTCAAAAAATCATCTATTTTAAAGCAACTATTTTTTCATGACAAGACAACATATGCCATTGTAGTATTGTACTATCAGCCAAATTCTAAAATAAGCAAACATTAGTATTGTAGACACATTTTTACATAATTTAAAAAATAAAAAAATATTTAAGTGTTAAAGAAAATTAAACATAGTCCATATTATATATATATATATATATATGTATGTATGTATTAGTGTAACTAATCATCTTAAAAGACAACAATCAATGCATAAAAAATATGATAAATTAAAACTCAAGAAAATATATCTAAGTGACAGGGTCTTTGAAATTGGATCAACTTTAGGTTTATTGACTCACTTCATTTATCATAATGAGTTTAAAAAGGAAGGTTTGGCTAAATTAATTTCCGACCGACTCTAGCTCTGAACCATCATCCTTTCTTTTAGGATAGATTGTTGAAGGTCTAATATGAATTTTCTGATTACAATTTTGAAGGATCATAAACTAATTCATATTATGCAAGTCGACTAATAAGAATAACATAATAAAATATTTTAAATTTTTAAAAATAATTATTAATAAATGAACTTAGGAAACATGATTGAGTGCTTTTCATGATGTCTAATATCTAGACTAGTTGTGATGCATTATATTCGCATACATCACTAATCACTATATCAATTCTAAATACAAATTAAATAAAAAAATTTAAAATTTTGTGAGATTGTCCATAATGTCAGTCCTACCATTTATGAGTATCATATATTTTTATAAAATATGTTATTCAAAAAAAAATTAATATTATATTCAATAATACTTAAATTAATGGAATCATAATTAATATATTTGTAAGAACTATTAGAGATGAGCACTTAGGTGATATTTTTCATGTTGGATGTATCACATAATTAACTTAATAGTACAAATACGAATAATTTCCCCAACATTAGACAACATAAAACATATATTAAAATATCTTAAAATACCTAGTAAATAACAAGAGTTTTACACTTTACATTTGTCAGCAAATCTTAAAAGAACAAATTTTAAACAAATATTAATTTTTTTTGAAATTATACATATCTAATATTAGATTTATGTGTTGATTATCAACATATGATATCTGATTATATCAATAATAAAAATAACAAAATTATTATTGAGAATTCAAAGATGGAAACAGATTTTATTTTTAATATATCTGAAAATATTTTATAATATCACAAATATATGTTCATTTAATGCATTCTCATCATATATAAAACTCTTATGTGTAGATACAAAATTAGTAGTATATTTAACAAGTATAGAAGATATATTTATTTTAGTATCATAGCTATTAAGATGAAGAATAATCAATTAAAATATTGATTCTTTATTTCAACTCTTTATTATTTGACTACCTATATGGATCATATAATTAAGATGAAAGTAGAAAATATATTAAAATATTTTAAATATATATTCACTTGTATAACCAAGCAAAATAATTAGATGATCGGATTTACAATAATTAAATAAGCATATTATGATACAATATATGATAATTTTAGCAAACCTCCAAATATGAACATGAACATC
Organism: Sapria himalayana; assembly: GCA_029783825.1. Taxonomy (NCBI): domain Eukaryota; kingdom Viridiplantae; phylum Streptophyta; class Magnoliopsida; order Malpighiales; family Rafflesiaceae; genus Sapria; species Sapria himalayana. The sequence continues at coordinate 258,858 of JAREIK010001238.1, read as the reverse complement.
ATATTCATTAATGATTTTTTTATTTAGTTAGCTAGAGACATAATATGAAATTCGTCAAATAAAAGCAAGCTATCTCGATAACTCGATATTAATTATTATTTTATCTTATCACATGATAATGTTAAGAATTTAATTGTATCGAGTTGATAAAAATTATATGAATCCACTTAATTTATGTTATTTAAGACAGGATAACACATGTAATCTATTAATTCCTTGAATTGAATATCTAGCATACATTAGAGTTTGCTTTTTTTATCTTCATGAATATTATTTAAGATAGAGAATCAACAATACAACTTGATATCATAGAAACAAATGTCATGTATAAAGTTCTAGAATAATTCACAAATGAGCCTTTAAGATGAAGTGAAAAGCTATTAGTAAATGATGGGTCGCACAAAATCAAAGATATTGAGACTACCACTATGACTATAAGCTTGAGATATCACGATCAAAATTACATAAACTAATAACTAATATTAGAAGACTAACATATTATTATTGTTGATTATTGTCGATTATTATACTTATTAGTTTTTCAATTTATTATTATTTGTGATATTGTGATAAAATCAAAACCAAAAAATGAACATATTTTTTTAATTATAATTTATATTCATTTTCATTTATAATAGAGTACAATTTAATTTTAATATGTAAATTTTTAAAAATTAAAATTTTATTTTAACAACAAACTTTGTTCGACAAAGTCAATGCCAATGACCTCTTGCCTGAAGCCTAATGGTCATTAACTATAAAATTTTAATAATATCCAATAGCATTGGAAATGCCACAGTAGCCACTAGTCACTGGATGTGACTAACTGGTCAATGCCAGCCACTAGCGACTAGCCAATTGGGGTGAGGAGGCACAAGCAATGGGCAGCCCTACTTGGCATCACCCATAATGACCTAACATGCTAAGTTGAGGAAGGAGAGCCTTGAGGCCATGTCAAGCCTACCTTTAATGAGGTGGTGCCCATATAGAATGATCCGAGTACCCAATTCCTGTTGTGTCTGGCAAAACACGCCGACCCGACTAGACCACCAAAATTTGGGTCGTGTAGGCCTAACATGCCCCATTTGATACTTCTAGTCGCACATTCCTCATCCCCTCCATGCACACACACACACACACACGTGAATTGTGATATTACAATCCACACCCCACAAACAAACTATTGGATTTATTTTTTATACCTAGGGTTTGTCTTTGGCTCTAATACCATGGAAACATTTATACCATAAAAAAAATAATAACTCAAATGAAAAAATTTAGTCAATATAGTGTATAAGAGAATCTCTTATATACTGAGTTAATCGAATTGGGAAAACCCACACCTTGAGTGTTCCTATTCATAATATAACAAAGAAAAATAAAGTTAAATCATTAAACTATAAGCTAAAACTACACCATGATTAAAGAATTTTATGCGATATTTTTCATTAGTATTTTAATAATAGTAATATTATATTTTACTCTTATTAATTTAAGTGTGTAGTTATATAAATATTAACTAAAAAGATCTTATAAGAACTTCAAAATTAAAAATATTTAGACAAGAATAATATTATGATGATTGTTCATCTAGAAAATCATCGTGTTGCATGTATATAATTGAAGACATAACTTGGTGCGATAACAAATATTTTCATCCAAATGTGAGTGATCTTAGGTTCAAGACTCATCAAATATATTTTTTAATTTTCAACAATAAGAATTTTAAATTAATAACATCTCTCATACATCATATTAAAGTGTGAGCATTGTACACTATGTATAACTTCCACCTCCACTCTTACTAATCTTAAAACTCTTATTCTCAATGTTTCCATTTATTTATATATTATTATTTTCTAGTTCAAGTCTTATTAATTAAAATAATATATGCAAAGAATATGCACCAATAACTACATACTAAATTTATTAGTTATCCAACTTATAAGTAAAATATATATACATTTATGCTTAAAGTCAATCCTTATTGTAGCACAATGGAAAATAAAAATTTCTTTGGAATCCTCATTTATTACCCTTGTATAAGTGATTGTCCAATCAAGCATATATCTTATTATCCTTGCATAAATGATTAATGAACGAGATCACTTTCTTATTGGACAACTATACATGTATACAAAGATAAAAAAATATTCAAATGATTTTTATTAATTTTGATGCATGACATAGTGTTTAATATTTCCATGAGAGGTGTTCAATACATGAATGGCACAAAAAATGATTAAAAATCACAAGCTTACAAGGCATAGGGACTGTTGAAATCTAAGACTTAAATGATAATCCTATTGTTATAAAATAAAACTAAACCCGCAATAATTTTAAAGATAGAAAATTTAATGCTAAGGCAATAAATTACATCATAAAATAAAAAACAAGCAAAAAAAATGAGAAATTAGAAATACATGAGAATGAATCTTAAAGGAATGGGAAATTTCCTTTTATAAAAAAAATTTGGAAATCCCTAAAGAGATTTCCGATGTGGGCTAGGTGATTTTCACCTAACCCCATACAAATAACATTTTACCACTTGAAAATCACTTTCTTTACTTATTAATACTTTCTTTCATTCTTATTTAAGCTTCATGAAGTTCTACACCATTCAAACTTGTCAGTGTTGATCAGTTTGGTCAAAAGATCTTCTATGTCTTCTTCGGTGTGAATCTTTTACATATTTACACTTCATTCTTTTACTTTCTCTAATAAAAAAATAATATTGTACCCTAATGTGTTTTATCTTTGAGTGAAAAACTAGATTTCTTTTAAGTGTAGAGCACTTTGACTATCACAAAATAAAATAATTTTATTTTATTTGTATCTAAGCTCTTACAATAGTACTTGCAATCAGATTGCCTTTTTACTGGCTTGTGTAGCTACAACATATTCTACTTCTATCATAGAAGTAGATACAATAGGTTGCAATTTTGAAACCCAACTTACAACTCCTCCAGCAAGAGTAAAAACATAACCTGTTGTAGACATGCTATTATCAATATTTCCAACATAGTCTACATCAACATAATCTCTGACAATAAGGTCTGAACTTCCATAGCATATTGTGGTGTTTGAGGTTCCTTTAAGATATCTGAAAATCCTTTTCACAATACTCCAATGTTCTAAGCCAGGATTTTCCATGAATTGACTAACTACTCTCACTGCTTGTGCAATATCTATTCTTGTACAAATCATTGCAAACATTAAACTTCCCACTACTGATGCATGCGATATTCGAGACACCTTTCTCCTCTTTTCTACTGAGCTAGGACACATGCTTAAGGATAATTTGAAATTAATAGGAAGAGGGTAGAAATAGGCTTACTATCTTGTATGTTGAAATGTCGCAAGATTTTATTAAAATAATTTTATTGAGAAAGCAAAATTTTCTTAGTATTTCTATCTCGGTAAATCTATATTTCTAGAATCTTGTTTGCTAGTCCTAAGTCATTCATATCAAATTCCTTAGCTTACTATGCCTTCAATTCTTTGATTCAACATTTGTTTGGGTCTGCTACCAACTTGTCATCCACATATAATTGTAAAATGATGAAATCATTTTTTTCAAACCTTTTGTAGCATGTACAATGGTTTGAACTGAGTCTATTATACCCAAGTCTCATTATGAAGGAATCAAATCTCTTATACCAACACTTCGGTGCTTGTTTCAGACTGCATAGAAATTTGGTTAACTTGCAAACCAAGTTCTCCTTACAATTTCAACAAATTCTTCTAGCTGGAACATATAAATTTCTTCTTTAATTTCTCCAAGAAGAAAAGTAGTTTTAACATCTAACTGCTCTAAATATAAATTAAGTATAGCACATAGAGTCATTACTACTCTAATTGTTGTAAGATGATTAATCAGAGAAAAAAATTTATTGAAGTCAATACCTTCTTTCTAAGCATATCTCTTTATCACCAATCTTGCATGATATCGTTCTACTTAATCATTGTTATCCTGCTTTATCTTGTATATCCATTTGTTGTAAATAGTTTTTTTTTCCAATTGGTAACGGTACTAGCTTCCAAGTCTTGTTCTTGTCTAGATCTTTGATTTCTTCCACCATTACTATCATCGACATAAATGCATTTGAACTATCTGAAGCTTCTTGAAATATTGAAGGTTCTCCATTTTCTATTAGGAGACAATATGCAATGTTGCTCTTTGTAACATACTCCGAGTGCCAAGATGGTGGCGCTTTCGCCAACTAACTTTTTGAGCCTCAAACACGACTTATTCTTGTACTCCATGCTATAGTTCTTTCTCAATTGATTTTGGAACATCTTGTATCTGGTCATTTTCTACATGCACAATGGTAGTTTTTGAAACTTCTTTTAATGTGATATAATCTTTAATTCTTTCTTTAAAAATTACATCTCTACTGATAATTACCTTTTGGTCAGTGGGCTCCCACAGGTGATACCCCTTCACTTTTTCAGCATACCCTAAGAATATGTATTTTCTATATTTTGGATTCAACTTTGTTCTTTCTTGGGTGTTGTACATAACATATGTAGGACATCCAAAATAATGTAAAGTTAAGTAATCTGCTGGATTACCTATCCACATCTCCATAGGTGTCTTCAAATCAATAGATGTTAATGGCGATCAATTTATCACATAACATGTAGTTTTTGTTGCTTCCGGCCAAAAGGAATTGGACAGTCTTGTAGTCCTTAACATTGCTCTCATTTTTTCTACCATTATGCTACTCCATTTTGTTGTGGCATGTACATGACTGCGAACTATCATTTGATACCTTCTTACTTACAAAAAACAAGAAATTCACCAACTATATGTTCCCTTCCATTATCTAATTGCAAATACTTAATTCTTTTCCCAGATTCAAGTTCTGCCCATGCTTTGAAGTCTTTAAAAGATAAAAATACATTTGAATTTTTTTTGATTAGATACACCCACCATCTCCTTGATCAATAAAGGATACAAAATATTTTGCTCCATGAGATATTTTAGGTGATTCCCATACATCAGAATATATCAAGTCTAGAGTATTTTACTTCTTACATTTGATCTTTTAAATGTCAATCTATTCTGCTTACTTGTAACACAATGCTTACAAAAATATAAATTTATTATTTTGAGCATCGGAAGTAACTTTTTATTAGAGATAATCTTCAAACCTTGTTCTGACATGTGGCATAGTTTGAGATGTCATATCATTGTTGATTCTTCTTCTTTATTAATTTATGTAACACATGCATCTGCTTCCTGTACTATTTCTTCTTTAAACATGAATAAATTTGTCGTGATCTTTCCCCCTTCATTACCACAAGCGAACCTCTCACAATCTTTATCATATTTGTGAAACCAATCTCTCTGAGATATCATATGCTATGATGCTCTCGAGTCTAGCAACCATATATCACTAAACTATTTTCTACTTTCAACCATTATTGTTATCTTACTATATAAAATGTTGCCTTCATAATTGATGGTTGCAACATTCCCTTGAGTATTAGATAACTCATCATCCATATTTATTTTCATAAACAAAAAATCTCTTTTTAAGTACATTTTCTTGCCACAGTTATAATATTTAATATTTTTCTTACTTCTAGATTTTGATCTACCATAATTCTGACTCCCATTGGGACCATACTCCGTCGATCTCCCTCGTATCATCATCAAAGCATCTATTTGTTTTGCATTTACATATCTACCATCTTTATTTTTTTGTCTATTTTCTTCTTCTAAGATGACAGAGACAATATTATTAAAAATTAAACTATCAGTAAATGTACCATTCATTAGATTGATGATGAGTTAATCATACAAATCATATAAACTTTGAAGTAAAATATCAATACGTTCAGCTTCTTCTATTTTATGACCCACATAGTAAGTTACAAAAATAAAGTATTCAGAGTGTTGAAATGATTAGTTACCATAACAGATTCCATCATTCATAGAGTGTAAATTCTTCTTTTCAAGAAGATCTTGTTGTGAAGTGATCTTGCCTCATACAACCTTGTGAGATTATCCCAAATTTCTTTTGCTGTATTCTTTTCTATCACACTCGATAATACACCACCAGCAAGTGCCAAATGAAGGTCAACTACTGCATTACTAGCTATCTCATTCCTCTTGTCTTCAAGAATTATGGTAAGCTTTTTTTCAATTATATCTAAGCAATTATCATTCCTCAAAATTACCTTAATTTTTATTTTCCACAATGAAAAATTACTTCCATTGAATTTTTCTATTTCAAATTTTACTGCCATGTTTCATTTTTATAGTTAATAATAATCAAGAATAATAATAATTATTTGTATTATTACACTAAGAATGTTCCCTGGTAAGTGGGGGGGAGGGGGGGGCACATTACCCTCTTAAAAATCACAAACTTTGAGTCTCTTATCACTATTTTGACAGAACTTTTCTAAAATATATTAATCACAAAAGTTACTAACTAACCTCTTCTAATACCACTATTATAAAATAAAACTAAACCCGTAATAATTTGAGATAGAAAATTTATTGCTAAAGTAATAAATTACATCATAAAATAAGATACAATCAAATGAAAATGAGAAATTAGAAATACATGAGAATGAATTTTAAAGGAATGAGAAACCTCATTTTATAAAAAAAAATTTGGAAATCCTCAAAGAGATTTCCGATATGGGATAGGTGATTTTCACTTAACCCATACAAATAACACCTATGAATTCCAAATATGAACAATCTGTGATAAATTAACCAGAAAAATATTAAGATCTCAGCTATCAATTTCCCAAATTCAATAAATTTGCTTACTATTGCTTGCATTTTTTTGAACAATAGCATATCCTTGGACCATCATATTCATTTTCTTTATGCATAATAGCTCTTTTCTTAACTTCTTCCTTCCTTAGCCATAACAAGTTCCAAGTTCTTCAAAATTCATAATTTCTACAAAAACTTATGGTTGACTTACAAGTAAATAAAGTGTCGTTTTTACAAATCATAACATAATTTATAGTTTAATCTTTGATGAAGCATCAACAAAAATGCGAACTTTTTAATTGAATGACCATTCCCAAGCAATAAAAAAAATAGTTATGGTAATTAACTTATCATAAGAAATACTAATTTGCATAGCTTCAAGAAGCATTTCTTCTTGCGTCATCCTTTTCTCTTCACATTCTTTCCTTCATTTTATTGGCTGACAAAAGGCCAATCAAAATCTTACCTCTACCTTTAGTGCACACAAAATTATTTGGCATACAATGCACATTGAGGCACAAAAGTCTTTTCTGACCTTGGGGCATAATTATGGCATGAGTTTTATTTTTGAGACTCACTCTAACACACACACACACACACTAAGGCACAAAAGTCTTTTCTGACCTTGGGGCATAATTATGGCATGAGTTTTATTTTTGAGACTCACCCTAACACACACACACACACAGATGTATATATATAATTTATATATATTTTACTAAATATTATATATAATTTTTATTTTTAAATAAAATACAACCAAGTAAAAAACATTAAATGTAAAAATCAACATTATTTATATTTCTCATCATTAGTTTTTTTTTGTGAGACCCACTCAAATATATATGTGTGTGTATTTATATTTATATATTTTCAGTAAATATTAGCTATAATTTTTATTTATTAATAAAATACAATCAAATAAAAAATATTAAATATAAAAATCAAACATTATTAATATTTCTCATTATTAGTTTAACCATTATGAGTTATAAAATAAAATTATATAATTTTAACAATCAAACATTATCAAATAGAAAACAAACATTATCAAATAGATTATTTATAATTTTCAGGAGTGAGGGAAAGAGGAACTTTATGAATAATATGATACATGAGAGAAGAGTTTTTGGAATAATTGATTTGGGGGATGCCCAAGGAGGCAATGCACTTTTACCTAGACCACGGATTTAGGTGGACCCGAAGAGCGACTTTAATAAATATGAATTCCTATCCCAAAAATTGCATGGGCTAACCTTCATTGTGGCTTGCAAAGCAGCACATATTACATCTCACATAGCTCGCAAAGTAGCACATATTGCATCTCTCACAGCTTACTTGACAATGACAAAAGTTCTAGTAAATTTTCTTGCCATTATCTCACTTGTATCATCATAGGCGGCATAATAGGCGTTTGAGTTGACGCTTCAACCCTGGAAGTCTCATCTATTTTATGAACTTTCCTTTTCGTTTTTCTTTTTTCCAAAGACTTTCTTGGAAATACAAGTCTCTTTTTTGTCCTGAAAGAAGCCCAAATGCCTCCACACTTATTAATGGCGTGAAGTAATAGAAAACAGAACTTGATTAATCAGACAGAAAAATAGACCTTTCGTCTGCATCTTTTAATGTATCTTTTTCCATGCCTTCTCCTGGGTCTGGCTCCTAGCCACCATGTGAGTTCAAATCAGACATGAAACAAACAGGGAAGGGCAGAATCAGTTTGAGCTGCCTACTTTTCTTCATATATAAAAAAAATTATTCCATCATGAATAAAAAAAACATAACCAGTATTGAAAACAGAATACATAAAAACAAAACAAAAAGTTAGGATTCAAAGTGAATGTGAATATAATAACTAAGAAAATTCACATTTTCATTGAAGTCACTGTCAAACTCATCTGCAATCTTCTTTTCTACTTTATAATTATTATCAATATCTTCCTACAAACAAGAGAACAAGAACATGTGATGTTTAAGTGGATATAAGTAGCAAAACATCAACTTTCCCATTCAAAGATGACACATCCCACAAATAAGGCTTGTCCAACTAGAAATCTAAAAGTAACCACTTGGTGTCTATCAAAATGATACACATATATGGTCTAATAGCACACAAGTGCATGTCATCATAGATCAAATAAACACATTTACATGCCTCTATAGGTTAGTTTAGGTGATAGAAGTTAGCTCAAAGATTATAGTTTATCTATAAGGTGTTTAATTCAAATTTCCTTATGAATTGATAGTACTATACCATTCTGGACTTACATAGATAGCATTATTGACAAAAAACAGATGGGTAATATTTAGTAGATGGGTAATATTTTATCATGTGATGGGTAGCATTGTCGATAAAAATTTTCTAAAGAATAGAACATCTAAGAAAATATTTTTTGTCAATTTTATTTGGGGGAATTGTGTTTTGGGTGCTCCTCCTAAAATATTTAAAAATCTAAAATTAATTTTTTAATAATTGAAAAAAGTTACCAAATTCTTAAGAAATTGAAATTTATTGCACTCCATCATGTTAATCCTAGATTACTATTCATTAAATCTCATTGGTCATCACCCTCTCCCATCGGTCCTCATCCTCTTTCATCGGCCCTTGCCCTCTCCCATCGACGAGCTCGATGGAGCTCGTCGTAAAGCTCCAGGAGGTCATCATCAAGCTCGATGAAGCTCTTAGTCGAGCTCGAAGGAGCTTGACGTGCTTCCATCAGCTCCTGGAGCTCATGGTCGAGCTCCTATGAGCTCGTTGTCAAGCTCTACTGAGAGCTCCATCATTCGATGATGAGCTCTTGGAGGTCAATGGAGTGCTTGAAGCTCAATTGAGCTCATGGTCGAGCTTGATGGAGCTCAACGGGCTCCCATAAGCTCCTAGAACTCGGTGCTGAGCTCCTGGAGCTCGTGGTCGAGCTCGTTTTTGAGCTCCATCGAGCTCGACGATGAGCTCCTAGAGCTCATCGTTGAGAGATAGTGAGGCCACTAGGGCCGATGTAAGAGGGTGAGGACTGATAAGATTTAATGAAGGACAATCTAGGATTAACATTATAGAGTGTCCCAAGTTTTAATTTCTCAAGAGTTTAGTGCCTTTTTTCAACTATTAAATGATTAGTTTCTTTTTTTAAAAATATTTTAGGGGGAGCACCCCGAAACACAATTCTTCCATTTTATATTTCACTTTAATGCATAGGATATAACATTGTTAACAAAATCCAACACCAAATGAGTTTGAGCAATGGTTCTTTTACAATAGACAAGAACATAATTATGAGTTCTTATCTTGCATGCAACGTTGTGCAAGATTAGATGACAAAGAGCATGGACTCCATACAAAACATGCTGCTATCATTAACTCTCCTTTTGGCCTATGGCTAACCCACTCATCTTATGATAAAGAAATGAGCTCTAAAAACCCATTCGCATAAATCCAGACAATGAAAATTATAGTCTAACATTTAAAAAACATTTTCTTAAAATAACCAAACTCATTCTTTCATAAATTAATTCACATAAATCCAAGCATCTAAAGGAGATAAAGATGGAGATTATACTCAGTATACAAGGCTCTCACTTTAACGTGGGATCTAAAAGAGGCTGCATCCGAAGAGTTTCAAATCCAAGATATATCGTCTTTAGATTAAGATACTTATCATTTTATCAAGACGTGACTTTGAATAAATAAATACAATATAAGGCCTTCTCAAGGGATCTTTATTTTAATATTATTCTATCAAACAAATTTAAATCTAAAATTCTAATAAGATCTAATATGTCAATATTCTAATATCATAAATAAATTCCATGCAACATATTTTTATATTCATTAAAACCTCTCTTCCACTTATAGTCATAACTTTCATGAGTTCTTTAAAAATCTTGATATCACCTTAGACTAATAATAAATAAAATTGAACATCACATAAGTTAAAGTTTTTCCATATTCCATTTTAAAAAATAAAATGCATCATTTATTCCATAAAATTATTTGAAAAAAATACAAACTACAAATACAAATAATTAATTTCATTTACCTAAAATTATATGAGATGATTGATTTATTATATCAAATTTAATATTTCTTTGATATATATCTTTTATATTTCAATTTGTATTTAGCACAAGTACATGAGTGCATAAAATATAAGGAATTAAACTATATGAAAAATATTCAAAAAATATCAATAAAACTCAATAAAAAATAACATACAAATAATGACCTTATATAAATATAATAAAGTAACAAATTGAGTCAACATACATATTAAGTGTTTCCTTCAATAAAATTAATGACATAAACAATAAACTATAAATAAAATAAAAAACAAAAAAACACAGTTATAAACTATACTACTCTCTTTTAAATTAGTGCATATAATCCCAAAACAACAAATTTTGAAATAAGAAAAAAAAATCAAACCTCTTAAAAGTCTTATTAAAAATATCAATTGGCCACTCTACTATATAGATATATATTATAATAAAAATTCCATCCTAAATCTTCTCACTAAGAAATATAAAATTCACTCTGTAGAGTTAGTCTACTCGTGAGATACACAATTTGAAGTTATATACTATGCTGCCTAACTATCACATAAAAAAATAATGAGAGAAGAACATTGATACACAATTCATTCAAAAAGATATCAAATCTAAAATATCTCATATGTGAAAATTATTATCACTATAACTCTATATCTACACTAAATCTTGAAATAATTATATGTTACTTATTTGTTTTAAAAGACAAAATTATTTTCAAGAAAAATATAGAAATATATCATAGATCTCATCTCACTACAAGCTTGTGCACAACTTAAATTTGAATATCCAACTAAAAATAAGTGCTCGTAATCCTTGAAAAGGATTCCAAATTTAATTGACTTTTTTTACATATCTCAATATGCAAAGAGATGGATCTTGATAAATCTATCAAAAAAATCTAAAAAATAAATAAATATACTGATTGCATAGGTTATATCAGATTTATTAATAATCAAATAATTAATCTTTTTTAAAATTCTTATATAAATAATAGAACCAACAACATGAGTCATATCAGATAAAAATCAATACACTTTATCAACAAGAATATTCGCTAGAGCACAACCTAAAAATACAATAATTATAAGAGAAACAACTGCATACATTGTGACAACATAATACATCTCTTAAAGTAAGTAATGTTTATCCCAAGAAAGAATCTAAATCTCTCAAGATCTTATGTGTAGAATTATGACAGTAAATAATCTTTGAGTTAAGTGATCCCCAATTCATCATCTCGTATAATTAAAATACCATTCACATATCCAAGAAATAAAATCACTCTACCATCGAGGCTTTTCTGAAAAAATAAAAAAAAATCTATAATAAATATGTGTAAAGCAAGTGAGATGTTGTTCTGTGAAAATATTATAAAGCAGACTCTTAGTGACTACTTCAAGTCATATGATACCTTCAACAATTAGTAACTTATATCTAACTATAATGCTTGAAACCTGAGTGGTTGCTTCATATACATCTTCTCAAGGTATTCATGAATAAATAAAATTTTGAGGTCTAGTTGATATATCTTCCAACTATTAGATTGTGTTAGAGAAATAAGAATCTACATGAAGATCATTTTGGCTACTAAATAAAAAAAATTTTTAAGTTCACATCAAACATTTGAATGAATCTCATTACTACAAGTCTTACTTTAAATTGAAATATCTTCCCATTTAAATATATCTTCATGGTAAAAATTCACATACAATCAACAATATATTTTTTTACATAGTTTATGATACTAGTTCACAAGCCCAATTAGAGTGAAGAGCATCTATTTCTTATATCATGGTATGATATTATTATTATAAATGAGATAATAACTTAGAATAAGATATAATCACCCACGTAGCATCATGAGAAAAAATAAAAAAGATAAAATAAAAAAAATAATTTTAAGTGTGACAAAGCCCTATGAAACCATGTATTGAACATAACTCTTCTATTGTTTCTATTTGAAGATTAAAATGTCAAGATAAGAGAGGTTGACTACAAATTAATCTTGCTCATTGGCAGACTTGTCACTTGTCTAAGCAAAATGTATATGTTATTTTCTCCTAATATAGACTCTAAATCCTGAAAAGTCAAGTCTCCTAATTTTTAACTCAACATGAGCATGTACTATGATACACTCATAGACTAATGTGTCATATGGATCAAAGGTGAATTTTTTTTTGTCATAAATTTCACTATCTTCAGAATCAACTTGATATGTACTTGTTGATATATAGAAGCAATATCATACTACGAACCAATAAGTTTAGTTATAGTCAATGTATAACTTTTTCTATTACCTAAAGATCCAAGTAAAACTACAAGAAAAATAAAAAAGATATACTTGTACCCTTTTTTAAAGTTAAATGAAAACTCAATTAATTTTTTTTAAATATTTTCTCTTTATCTTCTTCTCATACCTCTCTCTTTCCCCCATATGTCATCAAAACCCCAATGGCGTCTTCCACCTCTCTTTCTGTCCCCAATTGTCATCAAAACCCTAACGAGTTTGACAATGAGTCATCACGACATCATGGTTTTATTCGACTATAACAACTCATCCTATTATAAAGATATAATAAAAAGATAATAAGTCACATCAATCCATGATGCACCAAACACCCACAACCACCCCCAATTATTTTCATAATGTAATTTACCACAAATAACCTAGTCATCACCGATTTCGTGGCATGTTTAAATACATGTTGTTTACACTAATAGATACATGTGGGGAAGTCACATTAATGTTTCTTAGCCATGAATCCACAAAAAAGGCATCATGATTTTGACATATCATAATTCTACCAACCTACTATGACAATTTACTATCAATCTATGTCCATTACATCTTGGAATTGCAACAACAATAATTTAATAATTTACTCATCTATTATAATTAATAAATTCAAGATATTTAAATAAAATAAAACTAAAATTACATTGTAATGTAGCATGAAGATGATTAAAAAAGTTAAATGGTCATGTCATCTAAGTTATAAGCTTATCAAGAAAATTCTATTAAATATGGTGAAAAAGTTCGGAGAAGAAATTGAGTGGATGGTTTCAAATTTGAAGGTGTTTGGTGCATGGATTGTACACTCCATTTTGAAGAGTTCAAAGAAGTCCTAACATGCATATGAAAGAACTAGATGAATCACTTGAAACATGTTGGTATTCAAATGTTTTAATTGAATATATATTAAAGAGGTAAAGTATTCTCATGCATCACATGAATGTGATATACTTAGTGTTAGGACTATTTAATACTAAAAATCATTTTTGAATTTTTTTGTTTTTCTTGATTTACATCATTTTTTAAATGAAAAAATTTATAATGACCTGAATTTGTGAAAAAGACGTGTCATTTATTCTACGCAGAAAAATTTTTTGTGAGTAGAGTTGACATATGCACAAAAGATCAAATTATTAATTCTTCTAGAATATAAGTTTGATGTTTACAATCTAGATATAATTAAATAACCTATAGATAAAATTGTACCAAAAAATTATAATAGGTCAATCTTGACTATGGAGAATGGTAAAGTTCAAACTTCTAATACTAATACATGAGTGCAATGAATGAGACCACCACATTATAATTACTTTGTACTGACATTTACAATAAAATATATCATTTTTATTATAAATACTATTACTCTTATTTTGAAAGTCATTAATATTTTTGTGCACTTGTTAATAGTTATTTTGAATCATAAAGAGTATAATCTATAAATAGATTTTTAAACTCTAAGAATTGAATAATTTTATCAAATATATGGTGGATATTAATTACTGATTGAATCTATGTCCTATTAGAAATAATGATGATACCACTTGAGAAAGATTATAAGTTTTGATATTGTCAAACCTTATAGGTTGATTTTTATCAGACATTTTAAATAAGTTTAGTGAACAGTCTTGAAAAAATAATTAAACATTGATTGAATTAGATAGTCAATGATTTAATTTAAACAATGAATATATGTAATCATAACATATAAAATATAATAAGTGTTAAGTAACATGAGATACAAATTATTTTGAATAAGTGAGGAAGTATAATTATAAATCTATAGTTGTATAAATTATAATTACTTAAATTATGATACAATATAATTTATATCGGAAGCCCTATATCTTATCAAGTCCAAGATCCCTTATGCAGCATTATCCAGTAACATAAATTTTGTTTTAAATATTTTGTTTATTTAGAATATATTTATTTATATAATCACATTAGTTGATTTAATTATAATTGATTTGTTTTGATTTTATCAAATTAATTGATTTATATTGAATTATTTTTGATAAAAAATACATACATACATACATATAAATATATATACTCACATATACACAAACACACACACACACACACACACACACACACACAAAGTTAAATAGACAATGTTTTCCACAATAGCATCATCATCCTCTCAAGCATTGGAGTAAGGAATATGAGAGATACCCCTCAACCAAGTGAAATTCATATTTGTGGTATGTTGTTCTTACCTAAAATGGTAAGAATCTACAAACAAAATGAAAACAATTCATTACCTGCATGTTATTTATTCGAAGGATATTTTTATCCTCGGCAACCTAACAAATGGTATCAAAGGGTTGGTATTGATATCATGCAAAAATAAATGTACAATATAATGGTTTAATGGATATTGCATAAACTTAAAACATAGGCAAATAGCCTTTGTTGACTAAATTAAAACAACCCAATATAATTTTTTACACGTGGTTTTAAAATTTTATTGGTTTTTAGAATACCATGGTGCTTGTGTTTATGAATGCATTGTTACAAACTCTTCGAGTATATTACAATGAAACCCGTGATGATGACTAAGGTGGTCATCATAGCCAATATAAGCACCAATGATGGTAATCATTCTTGGCGATGGTGACTATGGAGGTCTTCACAGCCAACAACAATGTTAGTGATGGTATTAATTATCATGATGATGACTGTGGAGGTCGTTGATGCCAACAACAATGCTGGTTGTGATATTCATTGTCAATGATAATAATTATGGCGGTTGTCATGGACAACCACAGTATATGTAGTCATATTTGCAAATGACAATGATGCTTGCAATGGTTGACACAACTACTGTTTGTGGATTTTTAGGTGGTTGTAGCTAGCAATGATACATGTGGTAGAACTCATAATGCTAGAGGCTAAGATTGGCAAAGATCATGACCTAGAGTCCAGGGCCATGGTAGTTTTTTTTATTTTATATTTTATTTGGGAACACTACTCCAAAGCATTAAACCAAGTAGATTTGACTCAGTTTAAGGCACAAACCCAAGCCATAAAAACCCTCTTGGAAAATCTAAGGTTAAAAGTGCCTGAAAACCAACACACACACACACACACACACACTATGGCATGTGAATGCATGTAGTTTTGGATGTGATGGCATGCATGTATATATGTATAACAACTAGTATGATAGTTATGTGTCGAAGATAAAGCTAGTATAATCTTACCCATTTCACAAAGTTGTATGTTTTGTTTAAAAAAAATATTCAATTTTAAAATGTCTAAGTGGGCAAGTGAATTCATTTAGAATGAATCCCATGCTCTCTATCACATGTTTGAAGGTTATACAAGTCAATTAGCATCTTGGTCCTGATACCTTAACCCTATTGGAGTAACTACCTTGCAGACACACTAAGAACAAACTACATTTAGATAATTATATATATTGTTTAAATGGATCTAATCTCCATTTGAATAATTCATTTAAGGAAAGTGCAGTTTGAAATTATGTGATTTTTCACACTTACATATTAATAATAGCATCCTCTCTATTTGAGTCACTGCTATTATTTGTGGCATCAAAAAATAAGTCATTATTTTAATCTATTCTGGCATGACCTACTACTTAAATAACAAGATTTAAGGAATTAATCTGTATGAACAAATAATAAACAACAGACATCTACCTATCAAAGCTATTATTATACAAGGTATGACAAACTAATGATGAATTTATTCAAGAATTGGTAAATAGAATCAATTCTTATGATATAATTCAATTTGATAACATCATTAAAAATTTTAGGTGTTTTTAAATAAAATATCTTTCAACCCACTCATCATTATTCTCAAAGAAAATAAACTCGACAAGACTAATTATATAAATAAAAAAAAACCTTGACATTTTGTTGACGAATCTGAATTACAAATTTCTACTCACATAGTTATACCTAGATAAATCTCATGAGGGGATAGTGATGTGGAAGACAAGCCTAATGAAAAATAGGTGATGGTTGATGAGATGATGAGGTATTATATTTTAACTTTTATATCAAATATACTTCAACATTATTATTAATCCATGACTACTACCTATGATATGATATCAAATCTCAAATAAATATTTGGAAATCAAACTCATTCTACTAGAAAAAATATCATGAGAGATCTGATGAATATTGCAATAATTAAAAACAAACCTAGTGGGGGATCATGTTCTGTAGATAATTAATATTCTAAATCAACTAGAGATCCTTTGAGTTGAGATCGATATAAATTCTTATATTGATATTATTCTTCAATTTTTACCTTATTCTTATACGCAATTCTACCTACTATAACATAGACTTAATTTAACTTTGATATATTTGCTTATAAGAATAGTATCAACTAAAAGTATTATCAGGTAACTATCTGAAGCATTTGTGGTTGAAAGGACTACTTATAAATTGAAAGATAAGAAAAATAAAATTTAGAAACATGCTCATGTTCTACCGACATCTATTACAAGTAATCACTAAAAGAAAAATATTTTTATTACACGTAATCACAAAAAGAAGTAGTATAGTTTTTCTCAGCTAGGTGAATAAGCAAGTCAAATCTCAATCACTAGTAGTTGAAACATATTTAGCACTAGTATCTATGAATAGCTAGTGTGTAGATATGGGTGCTACTAATCATGTCTATAATTCTTTAAAGTGGCTCCAAGAAATCAAAAAACTAAGTAATGATGAAATTAATCTTCACATGGGAAAAACTATGAAGGCAATAGTTATTGTAGTGAGAGATTGCATACTTCAGTTTGAGAGAGATATTATTTAAATATTGAGAGATTATCTTTATGTACATTCAATTATTTAAAAACTTAATTTATATATATCTACATTGGTCAAGGATGGATTTTACTTTATATTCAATGATTTTATAATAATTTACTTGAATAGAAAAATTATTTATTCTGGTACATTATATTATTAAAACTATCTGTACTCTTCTGCAATGATACAATTCAAATAATATCAATACCTTACCATTTAAAATAATATATTTTTATAATATAAACCATACCTATATTTGGCACTTATGCCTGGGTCATATAAATCTGAAATAAATTTCAAGACTTATTAAATATGGACCTTTGGTTCATTGAAGATAGAAACACTACTAGCTTGTGAGTACTACTTAGAAGGAAAAATGATCAAGTAGTCTTTTATGGCTTATGGCTATAGAGTCAAAGACGATGGAATTGTTTTATTCTATTTTATGAGGGCTCATGGCTATCCAAGCAAGAGGTAGCTTTGAGTATTTTATCACTTTCATTGATGATTACCCAAGATATAACTATATTTATTTGATATGTTGTAAGTCTAGTGCCATTGAGAAATTCAAAGAGTACATGATAGAAATCGAAAAATATCAAAATAAATATCTCAAGACACTACAATATGATCATCTTCATGGTGATAAGTACTTCTTAGATAGTTTAAGGACTACTTATTGAATCAAGGAATTACATCTCAATTGTTTGTACATGGTATTATGTAGTAGAATGATGTGATAGAAAGAAAAAATATTACTCTTATACATATGGTAAGATCAATGATGAGTTATTCAGATATGCATGATTCCTTCTATAAATTTGCATAAGAAACAATAGCTTATATTCCTAACTTAGTTCCATCTAAATTCATACCTACTATTCCAACTAAACTGTAGACCAGAGATAATCCTAATCTAAAATATATTCATTTGTGGGGTTACCCAGCACATATGCTAAAAGGGAAAAAAATAATTTAGAACCTAGAATAAAAGTTTGTTTCTCCATGGAAAGTCCTAGAGGAACTAAAGGTGATTTGTTTTATATTCCAAAGGATCAAAAGGTCATTGTTAGCCACACTGCCCAATTCTTCGAACAAGACTATCTAACAACCCACAAGCCTAGAAGAAGGATTAATTTTGTCTAATGTAACTTATCATGAGGATGAGATTTAGTAGATGGCCATAAAAATCATATTTTTGAATATCTTGAAGAATATATCTATATAATATAGTCGGATGGTTTCATAGAAAATGACCAAGAGCACAAGTTGTGTAAATTATAGAAGTTCATTTATGGACTAAAATAAGTATCTAGATATTAGAATATTCATTTTAATCAAGTCATTAAGTATTGTAGCTTTTATCAATGGCAGGTTAAGTATTGTGTGTATATAAAGTGATGTACATAAAGTCATTAAGTCATATAGTCTCAAGTTGTTTATATTCATCACATATAAAGTACCTGAAAGGATTAGATATTATATATTAGTAAACCAAATGGACAATCTCATACCTATTAGACTTGGATTTCCAATTAGATGATGATTTAACAAAATTCATCTCAAGTTATATGTTTACTTGGGAAGTAGAGCCATAAGTTAGAAAAGTATCAAGCAATCTTGTATTATTGCTTCTACTATAATGATTGAGTATGTGACAATTTCAGAGGCAGTCAAGGAGGCTATATGGCTCATTAATTTTTTTATAGGTATATGAATCATTTCTTCTATGTAACTACCTATTTTATTTTATTGTGATAATAGTGAAGAATTTTGTAATTTGAAGGAACATAAAACCTACAAGAAAGTGAAATACATTAAACATAAATATCATCTACTAAGAGGTATTGTAAAAAAATGAGATGTGGTGGTGACAAATATGATATTGGTAGATAACTTGGCAAATCCTTTTACAAAAAGTCTTATAGCTCAAGCTTTTGATATATATGTGGAAAAAATGAGGATCACACATGTGGCATCATGACTTTAAGTCTAAGTAAAAATTTGTTGAAACTATTTTATAATAAAAGCCATTATTTTATTGTTTTTTTATTTACATAATTTTTTGTTTCAATAAAATAATTTACAAGGATCTGAATTTGTAAAAATATATATCTTTTATTTTACATGATAAATACTTTCAAACGTAGAGTTTGACTTATGCAAAGAAAATCATTAGTTATTGTAGAATATAAGCTTGTTGTTCATAATATATATAGAGCTGACAATCTATAAATAATATTATAGCACAATATTTTAGTTGGTCCATCTTGACTATGAAGAATAGTGAAGGTTGAACTTCTAGTGCTAGTACAGTTAAGTATATTTAAAGGGATATTGTGGTATAATTATTTTGTAATGACATATAAAATAAATTACATCATTATTATTATAAATACTATTACTTTTATTCTTAAAGTAATTTACATTTGTTTATGCTTGTTAATAGTTATTTTGATTCATAAAAAGTATGATTTAGAAATAGATTTAGGAACTTTATGAATTAGATAACTTTATCAACTTATGTGAATGCTGATTTTTGATGGAATCCATTTCTTATTAGTATGATTGATGGTGTCCCTCATAGGAAGCTTATAAGTTTTGATATTACCAAACTCTACAAGTAGATTTTGATTTGGCTTTTCAAATAAGCTTAGTAAAAAGTCATGAAAAAATAATTAAAAATTAATTGAATTAGATTGTAAATAATTTAGCTCAATCAATTAGTATCTATATTCTTAATATTAAAAGTTTTATAAGTTTTAAGTAACAAGAGACAAATTATTTTGAATAAGTGAAAGATTAATTATAATTCTGTAATGATATAAATTATAACTAAAGTAAATTATGATGGAATAATATTTACATTGAGAGTCTGAGATCTTATTCAGGCCAGTGTCCATTCATAGGATTTTTTAGTGCCATAGAATTTATTTTAAAGATATTGTTTATTTATAATATATTTAAATATATAATCACATTAATTGATATTATTATAATCAATTTGTTTTGATTTTATCAATTAATTGATTTATATATAGAATTAATTCTGATTATATATATATATGTGTGTGTGTGTGTGTGTGTGTGTGTGTGTGTGTGTGTGTGTGTGTGTGTGGTAGAGGCAATGCTTACCATTGTAAGAAGATATCAATTCTTTGCACCAAACTTGGTTTCTATTTTGATGTATGCATGATAAGAAAATATTAATCTAACATAGGACAACAATATTTGGCAATAGTAGAATATGTAATCAAATACCTAAAAAGGCTAAAAATGATATGTTAGTATACCAAGTAGATAATCATATACTTATTGGATATATAGACTAGGATTTCTAATTAGATGAAAATTTAAAAAAGTCCTCCTTGGGTAGTTTTTACCTTACGAAGTAGAGTTATATATTGGAGTAGCATCAAGCAATCTTGTATTATTGATTCCTCAAAGAAGACCGAATATATAGAAGCTTTAGAGGTAGTCAAGGACGTTGTATGACTTAGAAACTTTCTAATGGATCTAGGGGTCATCTCTTCTGTGCACCTATCTATTATACTTTATTATAATAATAATAGAGTAGTTTCTTATTCTAAAGAACCTAAACTCACAACAAGGAAAACTATATCGAGCATAAATATCATCTAATAATAGATATTATAAAAAGTGAAGATGTGGAGGTGCCAATGGTAGCATTGGCAAATAATTTTGGTAGATTCTTTTAAGAAAACCATCCAGCTAAAACTTTTGAGACATGTCAAAGGGATGGGAGTCAAACATGTGATATTATGACATTAAATATATGTGAAAGATTGTTGAAACTATTTTATACTAAAATTTACAATATAAAAATTTTAGTATAAAAATTTTTATGGTTTATATCATTTTCTTGTTTTAATATAAAAATTTACAATGAGCTAAATTTGAAAAAAATGCATTTATTTTTTATTCTATACAATAGATGATTTGATGCATAAAGTTAACTAACACATAAAAGATCAAATCGTTAGTTCTTGTGGAATATAATCTTGTTGTTCATATTCTATATAAAACTAGGCAATCTATCGGTAATATTATACACAAACTATTGGTAGGTCTATCTTAACTACAAAGAATTATGAAAGTCTTACTTATAATATTAGTACACTTAAGTGTACTGAACGTAACATACACATTGTAATTTAGTTATACTTAGATATACAAATAAAATTTACTCTTATTTATATAAATATTATTAGTCTTATTCTAAAAATAATTAATATTCGCATTCACTTGTTGATAATTATTTAATTTATAAAAAGTAGGATCTAGAAATAAATTTATAAACTCTATGAATTAGATATCTTTATCAAATGTATGATAAATATTAATGGAGATAGGAACCTGTCCTTTGAGAAGGACTGATTATGACCCATTGATAAAACTTATAAACTTTGATATTGTCAATCCCCACAATAAAATTCTGAAAATAACACACACACACACACACACACACACACGACCCAATAATTACCATGGTATCATCATTTTTCTTGTAAGGAATATGGAAGATGTCGCTCTACCATATGAAAACCATGAGGTATTGTGTTTTTACCAAAAATGATAAAAATTTACTAATCAAATAAAAATGATCTATCACATAATGTTATTTCTAACAAGGATACCTTATCCTCATTTGCCTAACATGTGGATGAGTCGCGCGAAATAAGTTGATATTTTTTAAGTTAGTGATTGTCATGGTAGAAAAATGGTGAACAATTTTAACCAAACAAAAAAACAAGTTGATTTTTTTAACCAAAAATAGTGGGCATTTAAAAAGCTTAATTTTGTTAAATTAGAGAAAATATGATTGCCATAATCTACTAACACACAATTATGTACATCTATATGTATCTATAGATATACATATGAATATGTACAATATCTAGCAAAACTTATACATATGAATATGTACAATATCTTGCTACAATTATACATATGAACATGAACAATATATAGCTATATACTTATTTGTAGATCTACATATAAATATACATATATAAATATATACATCTACATACACATACACATATGTACATCAAAGTATGCATACACATATGTACATCTACATATACATACACATATGTACATCCATGTATACATACACATATGTACATCCATGTATACATACACATATGTACATCCATGTATACATACACATATGTACATCCACATATAAATACAAATATGTATATCCATGTATACATACACTTATCTACATCGACATACACATACACATATGTACATCCATGTATACATACACATATGTACCTCCAAATATGCATACACATATGTAGATTCACGTATACATACACATATGTAGATCCACCTATACAAACACATATGTAGATCCACCTATACAAACACATATTTGCATCCACATATACATACACATGTGCATCCACATATACATACACATGTGCATCCACGTATACATGCACATTTGTGCATCCATGCATGCATACACATATGTGTATCCACTTATTAATAGACAAATGTGCATCCACATAATCGTATACATATGTGCATCCATGTATATATAGACATGTTGTGCATCCATCTATACATACACTTATGTGCATCCACATATACATACACATATGTGCATCCACATATACATTCAAAAATGTGCATCCATGTTTAAATACACATTTGTACATCAATGTATGAATACATATGTACATCCACATATGCAGACATATGTGTGCATCCACATATGTACATCCACGTAACACTACAAGAAAAGATGAAATCATAATTGCCACATTTCATTTCAAATTCTAAATCAATGCTCAAATAGCAACATAATTAGAAAAGGAAATAATTCATTTTTAAATTGTTCTTTTCTAAATTTTAGAAATGGATAAGGCTAAGGCATTTCTAAAATCTACAACATATATTTTACATCACTAAAATTAGTGAGAAAAAGAGATCTCTGATTCCATTACTAATTTAGCGATGAAATATAATAGAAACACTCTTTCTATTTCTAAATTAGAAATATATTTAAAAATGATTTTTTCCATTTTTAGTGTCTACAACATGAACATGACTCATTTTTGTAGTTTCTATATGCTATATAGAATATACAAATATATATATATAGAAACCATATACCTGCAAACAAATAAACACATCTACATATTATTCATCAAATAATATTCACTTAACATCAACTACAGAAGACCATGTCTCATAATAAACATAAATGTCCATTAATTACAAAACATAATTCATAACTTAATTAAAAATAATAATAATACAAAAATCATAATTTCTCAACAAAAACTTTAATTGCAAAAAATAAATAACACAACATCACAAATAACTATGAATCCTTATCATGATGAGTATTATCCTCCAAAGATCTAGGTAGATCCTCTTCAGAATGATAAAAAATAGATAATGTCTCTGCCAACTTGGTACATTATTTTATTTATCATTAAAATCTTCAAATATATTTTCTCCTATCTTTTCATTCTTTCAACCTTTTTTTTCATTTCTTTAATTTTTTTTGCATCTAATCATTCTTTTGTTGCATCTCATCATTTTTTCTTTGCAATATATCCTAAATTTCTTGCACCCTTCTCGCACAACCTCTCACCAAACATGTTAATGTAATTAGAAGAAGATGATGAATAACCCTAAATAGAATATGGATAAAATGTATAAGCATGGGTACCAAGACCATACACTCGCTATTTTTTTTGGCTCCACACCAATAGCCTGAAGGTAAATATGTGCAACATTAATCTCCAATACCTTCTATCAAAAAATAAAGGATAGGACTTGGAAGAAATAAAAATTTTGGAGATGCTTAAATAAGGAATACTGATGAGGGGGCACTCATGAAAGTCATGGCTTCAAATAGTGTCATGATTTTGGATATCCAAAGATACATGCAAAAGCCATAGCAATACACAACATCATGGCTTTGAGGTTATAGAAAAAAGACTCAAATTGCAACTCAGCATAATTCCATAGAAATGAAAAAAGTAATGGCCTCTATGAAGAAACCAATTGAAGAAAAATCCAAAGAAGCAATCCATAGAGATGAGTCAATGCTAATTAGAACCAAGAAGAAAAGTGGAAGTGAAAAGTATACTGAAAAGCTAGTCTAGATAGCTGAGATCACTGATGGAGGTACACATTTATTGATAATCTAGCATTGGATATTAAATATAGTAATGATTGGGATGCAATGCAAGAATCTTTTGAATAGTATATAATATAATAAAATGATAAAAGCATTCACACAAAACATTGAGTACTATTTATCAATCCCCAAATTTTATCGTGGAGTTCAAATTCCACCGTGATTCTTTTCCAATCTATGAAGAAGTAGCCCTACCATCTAGATATACTATCACACTTCAACCCAATCATATCAAATATTTATTAAGAATGAATGATGACTAAACTTTTATAAGTTGGGATATTAATTACTTGATGATGAGTAATGACTTCAGTGTGTGTGTTTGTTGGGTATACAAAATACCAAATATCTAAATCTATTTGGTTTAATTTTCATGATGTAATTTCCTAAAAAGGTTATATTTATAATGATTTCATGAAATAAAAATTATGAAGAATTTTAATAAATAGTTTTTAAATTGGATATTTTTTATGTGAAAAGTGTGGGTTGGTGTAGTAGATGACCAGGATGAGAACAAAAAGTCACACAAAACATTGTCTTTGATATGCTATGACTTGATCATATATTTAAGTGCTTATAAAGTAGCATAGTTATCTATTTTTGGCTAAATAGTCATATGCTATGACTATTTAACATAAATAGTCATGAAAATATTCATATGCTAAGACTCCACCACATTTATGTCATAATTCTTTGAATATGCAACATATTCTTTTGTATGAGAAGCTTTTTAGGAATCACAAATGAACTAGATCATAAGAAATTCATGATTATGACTCATCATATCAATTAAGTATCCTAATGGTGCTAATACTCACTACAGCCTCTGGTATCATAACTTTTTATTTAAAAACCCATAGAATACTCAGGTCAAAACCATGACATTGATGTGACATCAAGATTTTTGGCTACAAAATATTATGGAGATTCAAACTTGAGTAATGACCAATACATTCATTGTGACTCTTTTCTCTAGAGAAAAAAAACCAAAGTTATGGCCATTTATTTAGTACAATTACTTTTGTATTATAGAAGATAAATGCACAATCATGGTCATATTTAATGTCATGACTTTGTGCTACAATGACAAAATATATAAACCACGGTCATAGATAGTATTATGACTTTGTGGTACACATATAAAATACATAAGCAACAATCATACCCAACACCATGGCTTTTAGATATAAAGGCAAAATACAACATTGTGACATTTCTCAATATCATGTCTTTTCATAACATCATGAAAATCAACTGAAAGAGTGATAAAAGATGTGACCATACCCAGCACCATAACTTTGTGTTACAAAGGTAAAATATATCATCATGAATTTTCTCAATATCATGACAATCATCCAAAGGATAGAGACCAAAGTTGTGGGACATATCCAATACTACACCTTTGTGTTATAGAATCGAAAAGCCAAAGAAGCAATCTTTGTGTGATAGAACCAAAGGATAGAGACTAAAGTTGTGAGTCATATCCAACGTCACAACTTTATTTTTTCTATAGTACGTGATTAAATAAAAATATATTTTCATTCACACAAAGTATTGTGTATCAAATACGAATCCCCAAATTTAGTCATGGAGCTCAAATCTCAAAATAATGACTTTATTGTGTGAGTTTGTTTGATATACAAAATACCAAAATAATAAAAACTATTTGGTTTAATTATCATGATGTATTTGTGTAAAAAAGATTATATTTAGAATGATTTCATGAAATCAATATTTTGAATGATTTTGATAAATAATTAGTAAATTATATATTTTTTTGTGTGACATGTGTGACTTGGTGGAGCTAACTAGGAGGAGAGAAAAAATTCATAGTATTTGATATGCTATGACTTAATCATTTATTTGGGGGCTTATAAAGTAATCTTATTAGGTATTCTTGGTCAAAATTTTACATAAATAGTTATGATAATTTTAATATACCATGACTCTACTATAAAGGTGTTCATTGGGCTAGGCAGCTTGGGCACAGCCCATGGCATGGCCTAGTTTAGCCATGCTTAGCCCAACACGACACAATCTGGAACAATGCCTAATCTTAGGCTATGCCACTCCATGGCATGGTTCATGTCGTTCTAGGCTAGCATGAGTTGTGCCTTGTGTTAGGCAGAACATGACCTGTGTGCCTTGTCCAGAGGCACGGTTCACTTACCCAGCCACCCACGAATTCAAGACCAGCTAAGGGATTTGGGTCAAATCCCATCAGGTGGCCGCAAGAAGGAGCTAGTTATAATTTATTAAAAAATGTGGACTTATAACTTGGATCTTGTTTATGTGGCTAATTGCAATTGGATGGTCACATTAGATGGTTATCCATTGTGTTTTTATGTAATAGGTTTTGCAGAGAAGGTTTAGAATGATCTGGTATAGTGCTTCACTCGGCCATGCTACCATGTCATGCTGGGCTTGGCCAAATGATTCCCATGTCATGGCTATCATGGCAGGGTGGCATGGTTGTACCTAGCAAAGAACATACCAATATGGTAGACCCATTTGACACCTCTATTCTACAACCATTATATCATAATCATTAAACAATGAAATATTTTCTTTTATATGCATAGCTTTCTAGTAGTCATAAACAAACTAGATCATAAGAAATTAATGATCGTGATATTAATTTCACATCATATCAATCAAGTATCCTAATATCACTAATAACCACTCGAGCCTCTAACACCATGACTTTTTATTTAAAAAATCATAGAATACCCAGGTCAAAACTACAATGTTGATCTGACATCAAGACTTTTGCTACAAAATATTACAAAGATCTAAACTTGAGTCATGACCAATACATGCATTGTGACTCTTTTCTCCAGAGAAAAAATTAAAGTTATGGTCATTTAGCAAGTGCCATGACTTTGTACTATTGAATATAAATGCACAAGTTATGACCATACCAAATACCATAACTTTGTGCTACAATAACAAAATGCACAAGCTACGATCATACCTTATATCATGATTTTGTTTTACATTGGTGAATTACAAAAACCACAATAATACCTAGCACCATGATTTTATGATATTGAGGCAAAATATAGCTTCATGACTTTTCTAGTATCATGACTTTTTCCAGCATCTTGACAATCAACATGAAGGAAAGAGACCAAAGTTGAGACCACACCCAGTACCACGACTTTGTGTTACAAAGATAAAATGCATCATCATTACTATTCTCAATATCACAACTTTACAACCAAATGATAGAGACTAAAGTTGTGGTGTGGGTCTTATCCAATATTACAACTTTGTGTTATAGAACTAAAAATCCAAACCATCAATTTTGTGTTATAGAACCAAAAGACCAAAGTTGCAACTTTCATCTACTATCATGACATTCCACTAATAAAACCCACACCAGATGCAAGACTATAAAAGAAAAAACAAAAAACCCGATAAAATCAATGATAAGTTTATAGAACTGAAACCAATAGCTCCAACAATCAAAATTTGGAGAAATCCATGAGCAACAATGGTCATACATGCATAAGTATAAATACTAGGAGGCAGGGATAGAAATTGACCTTCTCCTAGGAAAAAATTAAGGTTCAAGAAATAATTATTGAGAAATTCAGGGGTCAAATCAATGATTTTCTTAAGGATTATAATTGGGAACATAAATTTATACGAGACAAAATTCTAATTATCTCATATTTCATTCTCCTCATTAATGGGCTAAATAAAGAATACAAGCTGGTTGGTGTAATATTGGTAATGTGATGAATAGTAATTTTATGATTAAAATAGATATTTCGTTATGATTTTGTTTGGTTATTGATGTATTGCTAATGAAATATAATTTTAATTATGATTTTGGATATTGGTGGGTTCATGCATGATTATAACAATGGACAGTGATAGGCCTTTAGATCATGATACGTGACACAAACTTATATGCTAAAACTCAAAATTGAGATAAGTTTTATTATTACAAGGATGACACATACGAAGCCAAAAATACAAACACTCTTAAAGGCCAATCCATTTTGCATGTCATAGAGGAATGGCCCTCCATTGATATTAAGCATTAAATAAAATATTTTTTAAGAGTTTCATCTTTAATGTATGAATTACATATTGTAATATAGGATAGTGATATGTAAGTCACATGACATGCATCAATGAAGGTAACTCATATGGTGGTGATAGTTATGTGAGCTAATTTCGATCATATAATTATCATCAGTGAAACATAAGAGAAATCATATGTTAATTGTGAGAGAATGATACTAATGAAGTCCAAAGCATAAATACTTTTATTATCTAATAATTTATATATCTATCTATCAAACTATATATCTATCTGTCTATCTATTTGTCTATCGATCTATTTATATATCTTTATATCTTTATATCAATCAAACTATCTATATACCTATCTGTTTATCTAATTGTCTATCTTTTTTTCTATCTATCAATCTATCCATCTCTCTAACAATCTAAGTAACTATCTATCTACCTATCCGTATATATATATATATATATATATATATATATATATATCTGTCTATCTATCAATCTATCTGTCTATCTATCGATATATCTATATGAGTATAAATCATTCTATATATGTATCTATATATATATATATATATATATATATATATATTAATCTATATATTTATTTATATATCTATCAATCATTTTGCTTATCTACCAGTATATCTATCTGTCTAACAGTCTATCTATTTGTCTATATATCTATTTGTCTATTTATCTATTTATCTTTTTGTCTTATTATCTATCTATGTATCTATCTGTCTGTCTATTAATATTTTTATTAATCTATATGTCTATCAATTTCTCTTTCATTATGTCTATACATCTATTTATCTATCTATCTATATATCAAATAGTCAATTTCTCTATGTATTTTCCACTGTATATGTCAATCTATATGTCTATCTATCTCACAATCTATTTATCTATATATCTGTCTATCTATCAATCTATGTATATATATGTCTATATATATATATGCCTATCTATCTATCTATCTATTTATTAGTCTAACTATATGGAATTCTCTGTATCTACCTACCTACCTATCTATTTGTCTATCTATCTTTCTTTAAACTTATTTATCTATTTGATTCACTATATGTCTATCTATTTGTGTATCTATCTATTTGTCTATTAATCTATATATCTCTCTATCTATCTATTTATCTATTTATCTTTCTACCTATCTATCTATCAAACAATCTATCTATGTATCAATCTATTTATCTATCTAAACATATATCTTTCTATCTATCTATCTGTATACCTGTCTATTTGTCTATGTGTCTAGCTATCTATCTATCTATCTATCTGTTTATCTATCTATTATATCCATGTCTATCTATCTATCTATCTATAGATCTAACTTTGTAGTTGTCTATCTATTTATTTATCTATATGTTAATTTATATATTTATCTCTAAATCAATCAATCAATATATCTAACTTTCTGTTTATCTAGCTGTCTATATTCTAGTCTATCTATCTATCAATCTATATGTCTTTCTATTTATCATTCTATATATCTATCTATTTGTCTATCTTTTTGTCTATCTTTCTAATAATCTATCGATCTATCTCCTTCTCTTTCTATCTGTCTGTCTATATATCTATGTATCTGTCTATCTGTCTATCAATTAATGTATCATCTGACTATCAATGTGTCGATAAAATTGTTTATCAATATGTCTATTAATCTATCTATCAATCTATCTATTAATCTTTATATGAATCTATCTTGTTATCTATCTTTCTATCTATCTTTCTATCTATCTATCTAGCTATCAATCTATTTGTCTGTCTTTTTGTGTACCTATCTATCTATCTATTGATTTGTTTGTCTTTGTGTCAATCTTTTTGTGTGTTTGTTTGTTAATATGTCTATTTGTCTATCAATCTATCTAGCTATTTGGCTATCTATCTACCTATCTATCTGTCTATATATTTGTATATCTATATTTCTATTTATTTGTCTATCTATCTATGCATCAATCAATCAATCAAGCTATCTATCTATCTTACTATTTATCTATCTATCTTACTATTTATCTATCTTTCTTTCTATCAAACTATAGATAGATCTATCAATCTATTTATTTATCTATCTATCTATTTATCTATCTATCTATCTATATTTGTGTCAATCTATAAGTTTATTTGTCTTTCTTTTTTTCTATCTATTTGCCTTTCTATTTATCTCTCTATCTATCTATCAGTCTATCTAATTGTCTATCAACCTATCTATATATCTATCTATCTATCTGTCTATCAACCTATCTATCTATCTGTCTATCTATCTTTTAAACTAAATATCTATCTGTCTGTATATCTTTTTATCTTTCTATAAGTCTATCTATCTCTCTATCTTACTATTTGTTTATATGTCTATCTATCTATCTATCTATCTATATATATATCTATCTATCTATCAGTCTATTTATCTATATATGTATTTATCTTTCTATATATTTATCTATCTATCTATCTATCGATCTATCTGTCTATCTATCTATCTTTTATCTATCAATCTATCTATCATTTTATCTATTCTCATCAAAAAGACATAAGAAATCAGAGAATAATAATGCATATTCAAAGCAAATATTAAGGGCAATTACAGAGTTGCTTAAAAGGTTATGACTTGCGAATGACATTCAACAAAAAATGATTTATTATCTCAGTGGTAAAGTACCAAGTGGATAGTTATAAGGGAACTATCATTGGGAAAGTCCCAACACCTAATCACACATTATATGTATATAGGGAAAGAGTGCATTTATACAAGTATCTATCATTCATTCTATAATAGAGCACCATCACAACAAAACTATTTATAAACACCATCACATATAATAAGAAGAACCAATCTTAAAATCTAGGAATTATTTTATGAATCCTATTTATCTTGCCTACTAGAATAATATTTGATTGTACTTAATTGATCAAATTATATATACAATCCATGTGAAATAAAAAATTAGATCTAAGATCTATTTTATTATTTATTTGAATCATATATTATTAAATGATATTGGACAAAAGTTCATCACCCAACTAAATTTTGAGATATTACCTAACCTTAAAATTAGGCATTGTAACAGAGTTACATTATTTTTCAAAGATGTCAATCTTATTTTTGACCATTAATTCCATTCTCATGGGCTAAAACCTTGTATTATAGTTATGTTCTACCAAAGGTTAAAAAACAAGAATTATTTTGAGTTAGTCTACATGATGAACATAGATAGGGTGGATGGAGTTTTCCCATTTTACATTTCAAGGCATGTCTTTGTTGGTTGATTTCTTTTCGGCGTTGTCACCCATGGCTATACTATTAGGGTGATTATGTGTTTGGATAAGTGTATCTAGATAGAAACTCTGATTTCTTCAAAGAAACAAAAAAAAAGAATTCTTGATTTGATTTATTGTGTGAATTCTTCCATGTTTGATATTATTTTGAAGTATAAATTAAAACATTTAAAACCATGAAAACACTAATTAACTATTTTGTGGGTTCAAAAAAATGTTTTGAAACTTTTTTTGATATTTAGGTCCCTTTTTAATCCTATCATGCAGTGCCAGAGTGAAATTAAGTAATTTTAATGCAATTTGATATTTCTATTTGTCTAAAGAAGTTATTCCTTCCCTATGGAAGAAGAAATAATTAACTCAAATGTTTTAAGAATTAGTAATTTATATAATCTAGTTGCCGGTGAAAATGAAATTGGAAAACATGATCGATAACATTGGATAAGATTATACTACAAGTCTCCAGCCACAATACAATGAGTTACAAAAGTATTTACAATCACATTTTTGTATCTAAAAATGTGGATGGGTTGTTATAATAGATTCAATTGATATACAAAAAAACATGAGGAATAAGACCTAGTAATCTAACCCTTAGCTAACATAAAATATCAGAAACAAATTTATATGAATAGTCATGAGTAGTTTCCAGGCCATGGTTAACTGGTTGACATCAATAAAAATAATATTGGATAGTGAGTTGCAATCATATTTTTTTCTCAAATCACTTCTTGATAGTTAAAAGATTGTTATTATTTCTTTGAGTATTTAAGCTCCTAATTGATTTTACTTGTATTTTCAAATTATTATTACTGGTTCAATTTAATAATAATATGAAAATTGATTTAATTAAAAATTAAGTTTGGCTTTACTTAAATTTTAGTATATTTATTTAGTGAAATAATTTAATGCCATGTCATGAGGACCCCTAATTTGAGCCATTTTTTTGATGTAAATATATATGTATCCCCCAAAATTCTTTTTATTGTTTCGAGCTCTTGTTCATGTTGTAGATGAATATCAATTGGTTTTCATGTTGGACTACATACAATAAACATGGTTGTGCTTTAACAAAGTTGAGGAATCATGGTTGCTACCTTTAATATTACACCACTAATGACATTATGTTAATAATTTTCATTGAGATTAACAAGATCCAGGCATCGAAAGCATATGATAGTTTTCAAACTACTTTTTAATTTATCAAGTTTATATATATTTAGTTGACATTTGTTGTTTTTTACTAATTCTTGCCCGTCTTGATGTATATTACCACTTTTCTAGTAGCTATGGGGTGTAGGCATGCATAACATGTCTAGTATTTTAATGGTTAGAAAATTACATCACTTGGAACAGGGGATAAAAAAACTATGAAGTATTTGATATTTGTTCATATGCTTTTCATAAAGTTGCATTTGTTGTCACTTTGATAAGAATAGTTTTTTGGTTGGGCCCCTATAAATAACCAATTTCTCCTCTTTTTCGACTTGTTTACTTTTGAAACTTCTTTCATCTGCTTTGATCTTCAACTAATAAAAGAAATATAACTTTAGGCATTTAAGGATTTATTAAGAACCAATGTAGGATTTATTAAGAGCATTCCCATCTAGGTATTTATACCTTATTAAAGATAAATATCCCATACAGAGACATGTTATTCTTTATGTAAGGTAAATAATTTTTGAAAATGGTAAAGTTAGTCATATCTAGATACATGTCATTGACTGGAGAAATTTTCTCTCTGAGTTAAATATCACTTAAGTCTTGAGGACCCATAATTTAGCAATGTGCTCTTTAGATATGGCTATGTTAGCCATATCTAAATACATATCATAAATACATTTCATTGAAATTAATGTAGATATGAACATTTTGTGTGCATCAATTTTAGAAATGAATTGAACAATCACTTGATGTAGATATGTACATTTTGTGTGCATCAATTTTAGAAATGAATTGAACAATCACTTGACTAATAAAAGAGTTTTAACAATTTTGAAGTTTAACAAAATTATTTGGATTATTTGTTTGTATGAGAATCAAGCTAACTGAATATTTGAGAGTATCTAAATGACATTATTAATCTTTGAAATGTTTTAAATCCAATTATTTTATTCCTAAAAGCGAAAAATATTAACTTTGAAAAATCAACTTCATATTTAAATGTTCACTATTATTTTTGCTTCAATAAAATTAATATATTATTCAAATCATTGGATTTCTAATTTACTTTTTTAGATTATCACATAATTAAAAAATTGTTCTACTTGCCTATTTTGGCTAGAAATGAAAGATTATATTGATTTTGTGCTTCAACATGAAAGCATTAATAAATTTTCAAAGATATTATTAGTGATACAATTGATTATTGGTGTGCTTAAATTATTTTAAGATGAGAAGCATACCATTGAAGTCAATAACATATAAAGCAAGAGATGTGAGATTTAATGCTAATTCTAAGAGTTGATGGAGGGCATAAATATCAAATCTTATCTATAGAGTAAATTCAAAAATTTTGATCAAAATATTATGTGGGCATGATTTTATTATTCTATCTAATTTAATTTGTTTAGGCATCATTCCAAAATACTTGTTAATGAGGTTATTCCATCAACAAAGATTCATAAGTATATTGGTTAAACAAGTAATATAATGGACTTAAGTCTAGATATTGATTCTATATGATTTATATTAGAATTTCAATTGTACAGAAAATACATTTTTAGTAGAAAAGATACTAAGATTTTAATCAACCATGGGTCTATAGTCGAATTATTTAATTTATTTAATACCATTAATTTTTTCGATATATTTATGATGAAAATAAAATAAAGATTGAGAAATTATGTAAATAATTTTTTGTCCTATTGGCATACAAGATTGTTGGCACCATTGATCCATTCATTATGATGGTCTAATGATAGTTGTCTAATTGGTACGTCACCATCAAGGTAATAATTTATCATTACTTCAGAGTCATTCACAATCTCATACCTTTTAGGTAAATTCAACAACATCTTTGATGGTTACTTCATATTCATGCTCTTATTCACCAGCCTCCATTATTGTAAGACCAATGATTAATATAATTCATAAGTACTTATACTTTTAACTTTTTAATTTCATACTTTCACAATTAATATATATGCTTTTCGAGTTTCACTAGTAGGAATTATATGAGCGAAAGAAACTCACTTTGGATAATACAACCTTGCAAGTCATACACATGTGCATGTCCCAAGATTTATCTGTTACCATCCTTCTCAATGATGATATGACTCTCACATTAAAGGTGAACTTATAGATAGAATATTCTATATAACATCAATTCTAGTAGAGAACCAATACCTCTATAATATATACAACAGATTGGCATATAAAGCATTCATACTTTTGGCTTTGTAAGTATCATACTCATGATGATTAATATACACGAAAATTTGATTTTTGAAATATTGGTTCATCTTGAGCATCACAATTAGAAGGATTATAACCATCTTCCTTTAATATGCATCTATCATATGAGTGAGTCTTATTACTTACCAATCACCATCCACTATGACAACCTCACACAAACTAACTATTAGTTAAAATCATAATTTGAGTTTTATTTAATTATAATCCATCAATATCAACAAATACAAAAGATAAGCCAACTAATATTATATCAAATATTTCAAACTATCATGTTACATAATCCAAATACCATAGACCCTAACCTATGTAAATTTAATACAAATTTTCAGATTTATCTCTAGAGGAGGAGAGATGGGGGGATGCACTCCCAAACACTAAGAATTGACATTGGTCATAGATCATTTGTTTACATATGAACCCCAAGAGAGTGTGAAATTTGCTCCTACGATTTATAGTTATCATGATTTTTGCTTGTTACATGAAAGAAAAATAGAAGAATAAAGATTTTTCGAAAATTCTCTAGTTTCCCCTTTTAAACTCTAGCAGCTTTGCATTGTTCTAAGTAAGAAGTTACAACTTTTCAATTGAAGTCATAGCTATCTTTCATCTCTTCGGCATAAGGTTGTGACTCTAGAACATGGCTACACCTATATTTAATATCTTGATCTTTCTATAATATATTGTCATGGTGCTGATAGTAACCATGACTTGGGTCTAATATCTCTACAATATAAAGTTAGTGTCATGAATTGGTCATAACTTCATGCATTTATCATTTGTAGTTAATAGATAGTTGCGACACTATCAATAGTCATTGAGGGTATGATAGCTTCCAATATTGTTTTAATATAGAGGTATTGTGTGGAGATCACGACATTAACCATTCATCCTTCATGACAAGTATATGGCTGCAACATTGCAAATTAGTCACGATGCTTGTACTTAGCTTGAACATACAAATCAAAATTATGCTTTACTCTGAAGACATAAGTGACCTTACAATTGATCATACTAGAATAATGTCCTCTATAATATTTAGTAATCTAAAAGTCAAAGATTTGAATAAACATCATGATATTTGGTTGAGTACTTATGACTTTTTATTTTTTTTTGAAGCTCAAAAGTCATGTCTTTGTAATAAAGACATGACACTAACTAGAGATGCCGAGTCATATAAAAGTAAATTCATGGTCTTATAAAAATAGTCATGACTTTGAGCACTAGTATGGTACTTAAGAACTATGACAGAAAATAAATGTTGCAACCACTAAATATTTTTGAGCTATGTATGATTGTGAGCTCATAACAATTTTGCAGCTATTAAAAAAGTATCTCATAATAGAATGATTATGATAACAAATAGGGCAGGGTCATTGTGTACTAGATTTTTCCATGTCTATTTATATAATGTTTTGGCTAAGAATAGATTCTGAAACTTGAAAAAAACTTATAGACTCATCTTCTCTACTAAATACTTCCAAAAACTCATCAATTTATTAATTGTTAATTAAAGTTCTCCAAAATACTAAAAATTATGAAATCAACACAAATCAACCCCATTTCCACACATACACAACATTCTAATCCTCTAAAATATGCAATATTTTTAGTAAATTAAATATAAAACAAACTCACGTGCCAAAATAAATTTTCATCTTGTAGTAATAACTTTCCTCACAAGAAAAATAAATAAGATAATATTCCACATTTTAATTCTATTCCACACAATGAGTACATAATCACAACATGAGTAAAAAAAAAATTATAATACAAGTCATGGTAGTGATGGATGTGGCTGGTATGATTTCTATTTAGCATCATACTCCTTGTAAGAGAAGTTTGTAGATGTTCCTCAAGAGATGAAAGAGGAATAGATGGCCCTCTAGAATCACACTTCAATGTTGATATCCCATCTAATATATTTTCCAACATATTATAGAAAGCTTTTTGTCTTTGTCCCAAAGAATATAATACAATATCAAAACTTCCAATAATAAAATTCTTTTTGGATGCAACTAATTTTTCTTATTTCATCCATCCACATATACTCTCTGAAGATGATTCTCTTCTCATTTTCGATGCCTCTTTCCTCCATTATTATTTTACATTCCACCATAATTATTTGATATAGAACTCTAAATATTTAGTTATTCTCATCAATCCAACTTTCATCCATTTCATTCCTTCCTCCAAGAGTAGGTAAAGTTAGTTTACAATTTTTCAACCTTTTCAACTACTTTAGAGTGCATTAGGAATGCATCTCCATTTCAGCACTTAATTGGTTTGCTCAATATTCTACAACACTTTTTCTAATTTATTCAAAGTATCAATCAACATACCACTATATAAAGCTAAAAAAATAGATAATGTGTATTAACCTATCTTCTCATGTTCTTCTCCTTCTTACCGTCTCATATGTTATTACCATGGTAAAGGATGAGCATTCTTCTCAAATTTTTCACTATTACTTCCTCTTCAAGCATCATCTTCTTTCATTTTTTATCTCCTTCAAGTTTCCTTTTCATGCCTAAATATATTAAAAGACACCATCGGGCACATTGTACACACATGCTCATCCATGGGAATTTCCTCAACCAAACATAATAAAGTAATAAGGAAATAATATATTATTTAGCTAGAAAATTCACCCTTGAAAATCTGAGAATCGATTTCTCTAGAAAATCTTTCTCATCTAAGTGATATCCAATGAGAATGACATATATAAATATTACTTTCTCTGAAATAATAGTAAACATATAAAGAGTGAGTAATAAAAATATGCATATGAAATATAATTACTCTTTACTCATCTCCGTGATTTCTTCTCTCATCAAATTTCTATATATACTCTTTGATGTCAACCTCCATGCACTTTTACCATTCATTAATAAATTAGCAATAGTTGAAAAATCCATATGCCTAAGGAGAGATTCGAAATCAATACTATCTTTTACCCATAAAATCGAAGTAATTCATTAATTATTCCCATAACAAATCAAATGCAAATACCTTTCACATTTCATTTCTTTCCTTGCATATCCTTCAAATTCACATATATTTCCTTTACAACCAAAATATTTCCTTGTTGTTTATGCTTACAAATATAATTCAATTCTACTTTTTGATAACATTGCTAAAAGGATGAATGAACTCATTGAATGCACTCTCTCTAATGAACTCATTTTTTCAATCCACAGATTCATCTATTTTTGCCCAACTTATATACTGAAAGTAACCATGGTTATCATAATTTCAGACAACAGCTATGCGGTGCTAGGTTTCTACCTCTTCCCTTTCTCTTCATGACTCAACTCTATGGAGTTCTTCTTTGATGATATCATTCATTTCATCATCAAATGAACAAGCAATGAGGGTTTTAGTGGATCATCATGTCATCAGGAAGAGATTAAAAATTTATTGTGTAAGAACAATGGAGGTTAAATATTTATAATTGTGACTAAATAATTGAAAGTCACGACTAACTCATCTGGTTTTATTTTGCTTTTTTAAATGAATAATCATGGCTTATCAGTAAGTAATATCATCAAAGTCATGACATTATATCAAAAAGTCATAGCTTTCCCAGATAATTTTTATATTGTTCTTCTTTCTATCGCATAAAAGTCATGGCTTTGAACTCTACCATGACATTATCATTCATCTCCTATGGCACTTTATTTCTATAATTCCAAAGTCGTGGGTTTGAAAAATTGCCATAGCTTTTACATATAATTTCTATTAGGCTTTTTCTTTTTGTACCATCAAATTCACAATTCTATCAAAAATTCTTACTTTGAGTAAAATATATATTTGAATAGTATATGGTTTGATTTTGTTATTTTTTGTACGTAATAGGGAGCTTAGATGTAGTTATATACATGTAATTTTATTCTCACAACATCAAAATTCATCACTCAAAACAAAAACAAACGAAAAATTTTGGGTTGCCTTCTTAATAATGCTAAATTTAATACTGATAGCTAGACTTTCAAAACTTTCTCTTATCCATCAAAATTTTTTGTAATCCAAGTATTCTTTTTAGTATAATATTTTATTTTCTTTATATTTATACCCTTGGGTATCATTTGTGGATAATGGAGGAATAATTATTTTTATTACTTCATTCAATGGTTAAGCTCATCATTCTCTCTGTTTGTCTTTTTTCATTAGCTTTGACATCACAAACAACCTCGAATTTTTCAATTGTGTGAGCATACAATTTTTCAACTTTCTCCAATTTAGATTTCTAAGCTTCATAGTGCCCTTCAACTTTTTTCTCTAAATTAGTTAAGGCCATATCTTCAAATTCCTCTTAATGATTTTCCATCACATTTTTTTTTTGTGAATTAACTATGGAGATTATCCCTTTCATTTCACTTTCTGTTTAAGTTTTATCCATAACTATATTTTTAGCTATAGAGATTCAAATAAATAATTTTTTTAGACTTAACACAATTTGTGACTTCTTCCTTCGTGCTTTGTGGTATCATCCTTTCCTCTTTACTAGTATTGACTCTCTTCAAGTCTCCCAATAATTCATTGAGTTTAACCATCCAATAAGATACTAAAAATATTTAATATTCAAACATTGGCTCTTTACTAGTATTGACTCTTTTTAGTATATTTTATAGCATTATATTTGATAAATATTCCTGGATTAAATGGCTATGCCATGTTTAATATCTTGAATGTAGGTAGTTACCTTTTGGATTTGCTTGCATATCTTTTATTTTTATTTATTTTTATTATATTGTTCTTTTCTTTCTTTTATCCACCGTCTTAAATTTTTAAGTACAATTACCCCTACCAAAACTTCCATGCATGTTATCATAAAGAGTTATGGGGGGATGTTGAGAATATGATGATTATTTTAGGAAAATGATATTAATGAGCAAGAATATCCCAAACTATAGTTAGGATGAGATTTATTATGCTCAAGGAAGTGACATCAATGTTGAACCTTATGACGACCATTATTACCTCTATTATCAACAAGAAGACAATCATGAGAGTTGAGGGTGTAGAAGCCATGATGAGATGATATATTATGAATCTCAAATAGTTTCAATATCTTATTGGATGGCTAAACTAGAGAAAGTATAGAAAGACTTGAGGAGAGTTAGTACTCATAATGAAGAAATAATGAGACCACAAAGCAAGAAGGAAGGAAGTCACAAATTGGGTTAAGCCTGAAAAAAATGCTTTATTTGAAATCATTGTAGGTAAGAAAAAAAATAAATATAGATAAAACTTTAGAAGAAGGTTAAATGAAATAAACAATCTCCATAGTTAATTCACAAAAAAATGTGATGAAAAATCATGAAAAGGAATTTGAAGATATGACCTTAACTAATTTCGAGGAAGGGGACTATGAAGCTTTGACAGAAGAATTGAAGAAAGTAGATAAATTGTATGCTCGCACACAAAATTTAAGTCTTTTTGTGATGTCAAAGCTAAGGAGAAAAGATGAATAGATAGAAATGATGAGCTTAACCATATGAATGAAGTAATAAAACTAATTGTTCCACCATCATCCACAAATGATGCCAAAAGTATAAATATAAAGGAAGTAAAATAGTATACTAAAACGATTTCATGGACCATAAAGATTTTTGATAGATAAGAGGAAGTTTTGATAGTCTAGCTATCAATATTAAATATAGCATTGTTTGGGAGGCAACGCAAAATTTTCTTTGTTTTGTTTTTTTTAGTGATGAATTTTGATGTTGTGAGAATAAAATAACATGAGTATAATTACATCTACACTTACTATTACATACAAAAAAATAGTTGATCAAACCAACTACTATTAAAAAATATTTTTTATTTAAAGCCATGATATTTTTTAGAGTTGTGAATTTAATGGTACAAAAAGAAAAGACTTAATGGAAACTATATGACAAAGCAATGAAAATTTTTCAAACCCTTGACTTTGGAATTATAGAAAAAAAGTGTCATAGGAGATGAATGACATTGTCGTGGTAGTTTTCAAAGTAGTGATTTTTATGCTATAGAAAAAAGAACAATAAAGAAACTATCTAGGAAAGCTATGATTTTAATATAATGCCATGAATTTGATGATATTTCTTGCACAAAAGCCATGATTATTCATTTAAAAAAGAAAAATTAAACTCCGATGAGTCATGACTTTCAATTATCAAGTCACAACTATAAATATTTACCTTCCAAGTTACTTCCACAATAAAATACTAATCTCTACCCGATGGCATGATTATCCACTAAACCCCTCATTAATTGTTCATTTGATAATGGAATGAATAAGATCATTAAAGAAGAATGTCATAGAGTTGAGTCATAAAAAGAAAAAGAAGATGTAGAAACCTATCACCACATAGTTGTTTCATAATATTATGACACCCAGGGCAACTTTCATTATATAATTTGGGTAGAAATAGATGAATCTTGTGCTTAGAAAAAAGGGGTTCATTGGAGAGAGCGTATTCAATGAATTCATTCCTCATTTTAGCAATGTTATCAATAAGTTGAATTGAATGATATTTGTAAGCATATACAACTAGGAAATATTTTAGTTATAAACGAAATTTATGTGAATTTGTAGGATATACAGGGAAAGAAATGTAATTAGAAAGGTATTTGCATTCGATTTGTTATGGGAATCATTAATAAATTATTTGAATTTCATGGGAAAAAGATAGTATTGATTTCAAATCTCTTCATAAGTATATGAATTTTTCATCTATCGCTAATTTATTAATGAATGGTAAAAGTATATGGAGGTTGATATCAAAGAGTACATACAAATATTTGATGAGGGAAGAAATTATGAAAATGAGTAAAGTGTAATTATATTTCATTTGCTCATTTTTTTACACACTCTTTATATTTCTACTATTATTTTGGAGAAAGTAATATTGATATATGTCATTTTCATTGAGCATCACTTTGATGTAGGAAAGACTTTTAAAAAGTTGATTTTTAGATTTTTCAAGGGTGAGTTATTTAGCTAAATAATTCATCTTTTCTTTATTACTTTATTATGTTTGGTCGAGAAAGTTCCCATGGACGAACATGTGTGTACAATGTGACTGAGGGTGTCTCCTGATATATTTTGGCATGGAGAGAAAACTTGAAGGAGATAAAAAATGATAGACGATGATGCTTGAAGGGGAAGTAATAGTAAAAAAATTGAGAAGAAAGCTCATCCTTTACTATGAGAGTAACACATGAGACTGTGAGAAGAAGAAGAACATGAGAGGATGAGCTAGCCCATATTGAGTATTCTTAGCTCTACATTGTGGTATGTTGATTGATATCTTGCATAAATTAGAAAATGTATTGTATAATATTGAGAAAACCAAGGAAGAGCTGAAAATGGAGATGCATTCCCAAAGCATTGAAGTAGACAAATAAGTTGAAAATTTGAAAACCAACTTTATAAACTCTTAGATGAAGAAATGGAATGTATTGAAGTTGTATTGATGGGAAGAACTAAATATTTTAAAGTTCTATATCAAATAGTTATCATGGAATGGAAAAGAATAATGGAGGAAAGAGACTAAAAAAATGAGAAGGGAATCATCTTCAGGAAATATATATAGATGAATGAAATAGGAAAAATTAGTGGCATCCAAAAAGAATTTTATAATGTGATAGGATGTTTTGAGGTTGTACTATATTTTATGGGACAAAGACAAAATGCTTTGTATAACATGTT
Source organism: Sapria himalayana (assembly GCA_029783825.1). Classification (NCBI taxonomy): domain Eukaryota; kingdom Viridiplantae; phylum Streptophyta; class Magnoliopsida; order Malpighiales; family Rafflesiaceae; genus Sapria; species Sapria himalayana. Next base: position 215,346 of record JAREIK010001238.1, on the reverse strand, counting down.
TGCAAAGATATTAGTTGGGATATAAACATTGAAGGGAGATTTAGAAGGGCTATCTTTTCTTTTGCCATCTCTTAAGGAAGCAAATATAGACTTTCCTTTAAGAAGTATGGTGCTAGATAGAAATCATACCAGCCACCACCATTATTTCTGCATCTTGTATTCTAATTTTTCTTCTTTCTCATGGTGTGATAATGTACCCATTGTGTGGAATAGAATTGAAATGTGGAATGTTATCTTCTTTTATTTTTATTTTGAGGAAAGTTATTACTCCAAGATGAATAATTATTTTAGTATGTGAATTTGTTTAGCATTTAATTTACTTATCATTCTAGCATATTTTTGAGGATTAGAATGTTGTATATGTGTGGTAATAGGGCTGATTTGTATTAAATTTATAATTTTTAGTCTTTTGGAGAACTTTAATGAATAATTAAAAAATCGACGAGTTTATGGAGGTATTTAGAAGAGAAGATGAGTTTATGAGTTATTTTATAGTTTCAGATTCCATTATCAGCCAAAACTCTATCTAAATAGTTGTTTAACAAATCTAATACATTATGACCCTACCCTCTTATTAGCATAATCTTTCTATTATGCAATACTTTCTCAATAACTACAATATTAACATGAAGCCACCTTCATTCCCAGCACAAAATATTATAATGGTTTTAATATTAATTCTCTATCATAGCTACTGAGTATCACACTAACACTCAAAGTCATGACTATTTTTTATAATATCACAATTTTACATTTATATGACTTGGTAGCTTTGAGCTAAAGTTATAGTTTTATTATAAAGCCATAACTATTGAGCTATAAAAATTAAAGAGCCAAAAGTCATGATGATTATTCAAATCCTTGATTTTTGGATCACCAAATATTATAGAGGATATTATTTGAGTATGATCAATTCTAAGGCCACAACTCATATTTTCAAAGAAAGGCATAATTTCAATTTGTATGTTCAAGCTAAGTACAAGCACCATTGCCACTTTGCAGTGTCATGGCCATATACTTATCATGAAAGATTAATGGTTGTTGTTGTTGTCTCCACACAACACCATGATCATAAAACAATATCGGAAGCTATGACACCCTCGATGATTATTCATAGTGTCATGGCCATCTATTAACTACAAATGATAAAGACATGATGTTGCAACCATTTTGCAACACAATAACTTTGTGTTGCAAAGATATTAGACTCAAGTCATAGTTACTGTTAGCATCATAACAATGTATTATAGAAAGATCAAGATGTCAAATAGAGTCTTGTCCATGTTCTAGAGTCACAACCTTTAGTTGAAGTGATGAATGCCAAAGTTATGGTTATCATTGAAAAGTTACAATTCCTTACTTAGATAAATGCAAAGCTGCTAGAGTTTAAAAGAAGAAAGTAGAGAGTTTTCAAAAAATCTTTATTCTTCTATTTTTCCTTAATGAAACAAGTAAATTCCATTACATCCATAAATCATATTAGTGAATTTCACACATCCTAGACTTCCATAATCAAGCAAAGGATCCATGAACAATATCAATCCCTAGAGTTGGTGGTGCAACTCTCCAACCCTTTTCCTCTATGAATAAATCTAAAAATTTATATTAAATTTAGATAGGTTAGGGTTTATGTTTATGTTATTTGGATTATGTGATATTTTGAAAAATTGATACAATATTAGTTTGCTTATATTTTGTATTTATGGATATTGTTGAATTATGATAAAATAGAACTTGAATTAGAATTTCAACTAATAATGAGTTTGTTTAAGGTTTTCATAATGGATGATGATAGGTAAGCTATAAGGCTCACTCATATGGTGGATTCATATGAAAGGAAGACGATGATAACCCTTCTAATTATGGTACTCAAGATGAACCTATACTTCAAAAACCCAATATTTGGGTATGTTAATCATCAAGAGTATGATGCTTATTAAGCCATAAGTATGAATATTTTTATATTCCAATCTATTGTATATATTTTAGAGGGATTGGTTCTATATTAGGATTGATGTTATAAAAAATATTCTACCTTAGAGTTCACATGTGTATGAATTGCATGGTAGTAACATTCCTTGTGAATTTATTTCACACATATGATTCCCACCAATGAAACTTGAAGGACATGTATATTAATTGTGAGAGAATGATACTTATAGTGTTGAAAGTGAAAATACATACAAACCATATCAATCATTAGTATTTAACTTTTAAAGGATGGTGAATAAGAGTATGTATATGAAGTAACCATCAAGGGTATTTGATAAATATACTTAAAAAGAATGAGATTGTTTATGACTCTAAAGAAAAGATGAATTATTATCTTGGTGGTGACATATCAGGAGGACAACTATTATTGGACCATGATGGCAAAGGTCTCAAAGATGATAACTATCTTGTATGACAATAGGAAAAAGGGTCATTTGCATACTATATCAACCTTCATTTTGTGTTCAGAATAAAATATATTGAATACATTAATGGTATCACATAAATTAGATAATTCAATTCAAGATATAAAGTTGATTAAAATCTTAGTATATATTCTGCAAAAATGGATTACCTCTAGCTAGACAATCAAATTACTGATATAATTCCTATTGAATGGATATTTAGACTTAAGTCTATTATATTTAATTATGTGATCAGTGCACTTATGAATCTTTGATGATAGAATAACCTTGTTAATGAGCCTTTTGGAATGATGCCTAAACAATTAAATTAGATGGAGTAGCAAAGTAATAATCACATAATATTTTAGTCAAATTTTTGAATCTACTATAGAATTGAATAATTGAAATCTATGTCCACCCTCAATTCTAGGGATTAGCATTAAGTTACACATCTCTTGCTTGTTTGAGGTACCTTGTTAAGTACAAAATTATTCCCTAGAGTTTTGTAGTTGTACCATCACCTTCCTTGTTGCATGGAGAAAATAGAAGATGAATTAAATATTTCATGAATTTCTCTATCTTCAAATTTTATAATCAAACAATTTTGCATAATTTAACGAGAAAGTTATAGCATCCAAAAGAAAGTCTCAACTTTAGCTTTCATCTCTTGAGCTCGAAGTCGCGACTTTATAAAATAGTCATGACTCTAGAATGCATACTAATCTTATTGTAACACAAGGCCATAGTATTGGGAAAAAATCATGACTTGGGCCTAATATCTCTGTAACATAAAGTCACATTGATGTGAAGTGGCCACGATTTCATATGTTTATTTTTTTGTTCTTCATAAAGGATGACTTTGAATGGTTGTGGTATTGTGAAGGGTCACTCATATTTTTATGTGGATGTGCACTATAAAATAGCTATGCCATTGGCTTTGATCTTTGTTGATCATTATATGGCTGCAACATTGGAAAATAGCCATGACACTAGAATGGTCACTCTTGTGTACTTTGTGTCGATTGCATAAGGAAATGGACATAGCACAAAATTTTCCCTTGATATATCTCAAGTGTTCCCATTGCTATGAGTTACCTCAATATTGGAATTTACTTCTCATATAGCATATTGATGGTATTACAAGGATTTCGTGACACTAGAAATTAGGTCATACATAAAAACTTCATCTTTGCCTTCTTTTGAGAATAAAAGTTATAATCTTAAAGAATGATCTTTCTTGAGTAAAATCCTTTGTGATATGTAGTATCTCAAAAATTACAACATTGAATAATTACCATAGCTTTGGCCTAGAAGCGTCAACTAGGTTGGACAACTATGCATGGAATACCATAGGTTAGCCATCATATTATGCCATGGTTCAATCATGCCTGGAATGCCATGATGTAGTTCACAATTGTACCTAGATTTTCCATGGACTAGCCAAATATACAGCTTAGGCCATGCTGGGCCAAACATTTTGGTATGTGAGGCATGACATGGCATGGCCAGGCATGATTGCCTATTTGGATTCGTTTTTGCATGGGCCTAAAAAAATAAGTCATATTAGCATGCTACATCCCATTTGACACCTCTACTTTTGCTTGAGCAGTATTGGATTTGTAAATTTTTATAGTTGTAAAGTTGTTGTTTTATAAAAAGTATGTGAGTAACTTGAGACCAATCCATATTAACAATAAAGTAATGATACATGGACTTGGCTATGACCTTTAGCATAATCGAGTACTTGGTTGCTGGGATATATAATTAATGTCTCATTTATTTAAAATTTATGAGATAAGTATGTTTGTAACTCCATAATAATATCACAACCACAAAAAATATATTAATAATAAAAAATTTGTGCTAATTAATTAATAGGTTTATAGCATATAAAGATTACTACAACTAATTAGGTTGATTTCTAGCCAAAAATAAATATTGAAAACTATGCAAGACTCTATATGTTAACTCCTCAGCTAAACACCTCCAAAATTTTATAAATTTCATAAATATATAACATACTCAACATAACTCCAAAGTCATGAAATTAATCTATAATTTTTTTATTTCCATGCTTATACATCATCATCAATCACTAAAATATAAAATAATATTTGTTAATTTGAATATTGAATAATATCACTTGATAATCCATTAATGCTCCTCTTTCCATCAATTCCATTCGTTTTTCTTGCGTATCATAATCTACTTTATTTCATAAGTAGCACAAGAATGTGTTTTCAAATGATGTCTTTTATGCTCTCTTTGATGTTTGTAGTTAGAATTTGAAGCTCATTGCATTTGGTATCCCTTTGACTTACTTTCAAAATTCTTTTGATATTATCTCATATTCTATTACACATTCTTATGACTATATAAATAAACTTTTATGATTTCTCACATTAGATGGTAATGTATATAGGCATTGTTGCTGAGTTTGAATGCATACCTTATATTCTATAGATTGCTAGCTTTTTACATTTGATAAATTGAGCCAAAGTTGGAAACATCTTGTTATTGATAAATTATTACTTCTTCCACTCTAAGCCTCTTGTAATGTTAGGCTCCAACATTGCTAAAATTTTTTTCAAGTTTTACCTTCATCATTATTAGTCTATCAACTATAATATTCCAACTTATTTCCTTCCACTTGCTCTTTTGTTTAGAATTCAATATTTATTATTGGCTAGCTCTTCAAATAAAAATGAGTCTCCCTTGATAGCTTGTACATAATGGAACCACCTGAGGCTGGATTAATTGTGTATCTCATCATGTAATCCAAACTATTATATAACAAATGGGCTTCAAATCATAATTCGAATATATATTGTGGGAACATCCTTGATAAATCTTTGATTCTATCCAAAGCATCATATAACAACTGTGCTCTTCTTGTTTAAACTAGTTTATCTCTCCTTTTAATTGTGCTATAATTTAAAGTGGAAAGAACTTGGTTATAAAAACTAAAATAAGTTCATCCTATCTCTAAATGGATTCTCTAGATAGGCACTAGAACCATCTCTTTACATTATTTCTCAAAGAACACAAGAAAAGTCTTACATTTATTGCATTTAGGATAATTCTATTTTTTTTCACAATATCACACAACTCCAAAAAAATTACAATGTAATTTTATGGGTCTTCTAAAAATCATTCACCATTCTGATGTTATTGTATTATGACTATGAGACTAGGTTTTAACTCAAAATAATTTGCATATATTGGTTGCATTTGATTCCTAGATTAGTTTTTCCATCAATATTTGCCTCCAATAATCTTTCAAGGTTTGGTGAGAAATAAGCTACTGAACAACTTATTTTACACCCTCATGATTATTTTTGTTACTGTTATTATCATCTATCTTTGCTCTCTCAGCTCTTTATCTCAATATGTGTCTTCTTGTTCTCTCTCCTTATGGGTCCAACTAAAAACAAACACTAATCAAAAATAATTATCTATCCAACTAAAAACATAACTATCATTTTTAAACGTGGTTATGTCAACTCAAGTTGACTAATCAAACTAAAACTAATTCCCAATAATATCACTAAAAACTTATGAATTTGTTATAGTACCTAAATTTATTATTTATGACACAACTCATAAAGCTCAATGGGCAATTAATTTCATCCATAGTAAATTTATAAGTATATGAGTCATACATTTAATAAAGTAGATATAAGTATGAATATTGATCCCATATAGATTATATGAGTATTTTGACCACAACTATGAACTAATGGCAGCTTGAGTTGAGAATATAAATTTGGGTTTCAAATTGATACTTAAACTCTAGGGTTGTTTTACTTCCTTTGTGTATGATACATTTTCTTTACTATTAATGTAATGTTATACTTGATTGTTAGATGAATGATAGAATGATATGAATTTTTCTCTTTACCTCCACGATATATAAAGTGGTTGTCAATATTGATTAGGTGACTTAGAGAGCGGTTAAGCAATCTCTACATGACATTCTTGAAATAGGTTTTGTTGATTCTTATCATTGATAGTGTGTACACCTTGACCTCCACTCAGAAGGTTGTTAAGCATTCTCTACATGACACATCTAATAGGTAGTAAAAATTCTACCCTCGAGGTGGATATACCTAGTAAGTTCTATACTCCCATGTGCCTATAATTATTAAAAGTTGAAGAAAAATATCCAATGAAACAAAAAATAATTATGAGATCTTTTCATGCAAAGTTCTTATATTTCTTTAATATATAACTATTGTAGAGACTTCCTTTTAGATATGTAATGTATAGGGTTTCTATTGTATATAATTTGTTGCATGATCAGAAAAAAATATATCCACCAATGCATAGAGTAAACTACCCCTTTTTGACATCGATGTAGGCTTCTCTCATGGCCAAATTGGATATCCCAAAATTTATTATGTGTATTGATCTTATTCCATATCCAAAACTATAAAATTTGCTAGAAAAATAAAAAAAAAACAACCTTAACCAATACATCGTAAATTATTCCATCTAGCTACTTGATTATACAATACACCATTTGTAATAAAAAAAAAGTTGAATGATTTTATCTAGATAAAATATTTATATAATGGAAAGAGGCATCAAATTAACATTTGATCATAAATCATATAATGTCTTCTAAAATATATGTTCTCTTATAGTATAAGGTATAATAAAACTTTAAGTATCTTTCAATTTCCTCGATAATTTTTTCCGAATAGTACCATTACACTTCTCGATCATATTCACAGATTCATATGACTTGAACTTTTTGTTACTACTACTCTTCGTATCTTTTATAAATTTAACTTAATTTGGCATTTGGGCTAGAGTTTTGGCAAATAGTTTATTTCATTCTAACTTTAGAAATATATTCAAAAAATTTTTTAAATGTTTGTCCAATTTTCTTTTCTTAAATCATTGTATAATAGAAAATTCATTGGAAACATACCATTAATTTTTTTTTGATCCATTTATCTATCTTCATGTCATTGGATAAGCCTCATTTACTCTTCTGATTCTTCATTTCTTCTTTTCTCCACTTTGAATGAAACTTGGTTTTGTCCTTCTCTAGGAGTCACAGTTTTGGTTGGTGGCACGGCTTCATAGTTATCATTTTCCCCATCTTCTTCAATTGATGATACAACTTCTTGGATTGAAATTGAGTTAAGTAAAAACTATTTAACTCAAGCAATTAGAGATAAAATCAAGTTATGAATAAAATGAAAATTTTAGGATTTAACTAAAGCAATTAAAGAAAAAATCATGTGATGAATTTGAGTTAAGTAAAAATGGATTACACTATATTTAATGAATTTCTTTATATTATTTTTAAATTATATTTATAAACATTTCCTTATAAACTAGACTTTAAAATAACTTTCAATATTATAATTCTAACATGCTTTTAAAGGTCTTTATCATGATTAAATATATTATCATATTAATTCAATAAAAAGAATATATATTACAACATCAATTCTATCATTTTTGTAGGGTGAATAATATTTTCGTATATTACTTACAAATCAATAATCTTAATATTTTTTAAATTAAAATTATACAACAAACGACATGCTTAACTTTAATTTACTATACTTAATCTTTTCAGAATTAATATTAGCATTCTATTTTTACTAATATTAGCCAAAAAAAATGAATTTATTATTAATTTAATTTAGCAATCACATTGTGTATATTATAAATTTAATCTGCCAATATTAATTTTTTCGGAATTGTTATTAGCATTGTATTTTAACTAATATGAGCCAAACAATAATAAAAAAATTATAATAAACACAATTTGATAAACAAATGAATATTTTCAAAAAAAAAATAGACAATCACTAAAGGTATACCAATTGTAGCATAATTAATTAGCCTATTGCTAAATTCTTATTAACATAACAAAATATGATCTTAATGGTTCAACATGAAATAAACAACTAAATAAATACAAATATGTGTGTGTGTGTGTGTTTGTATGTAGATATAATGAGAAGGAATGATAATGCTTCAGGAGGTTTCGGTAGAAATTCTTAGTGTGTGCATCGGGTTCTTTCTTCTTATATACATTTTTTCAATATTTTCTTATTCTCATTTGGTTGCTTTTGAAAAAAAAAATATATTTTTTATCGTTATGTTTTCACTTTTGTTTGGTTCTTGAATCATGTTTTTGAGTTTATGTTCGTAAGCTTTCTTCCTCTCTTTTTTATTTTGTATTCTTCTTTTGCTCTTCATTGAGTTATGTTTAAAATATATCATCCCCTTTAAAAGTCCTATTTTGTGCCTCTCTTCATGTATGTCTTCTTCTAAGAATTCTTATTTTTAATGTCTTTGTTTTTTTGTAAGAATATATGTTTTTTTTTCTTTTTTTCTACATAACACCTTTTTGAAAACTTCTTTATGACTTCTTCTTTTGTTTTAGCTATACCCACACATCCAGTAACTTCTAATCTTATCTTTCTATTATGAAAATACACACACACACACATCAAAAACTAGGATTCATCATTTTATTCTCCCCCCTCTCTCTCTTCCTCTCCCATATCTATATTTGTCTCTATGCAAAACATTATATCACACACACACACACACATAATGACAATGAATGATAATAATTATGGGGGTTTCAGTGGAAACTCTTATGTATGCTTTATGTTATTTCTTTTTGTATATATTTTTCCAATGTTTTCTTATTCTTATTTGGTTGATTTTGAAATTATATATATATTTTTTATTTTATGTTTTTGATTCGATTGGTTCGTGAATCATGTTTTTGAGTTTGTGTTCGTAAGCTTTCTTTTTCTCTTGTTTTTTGTATGCTTCTTTTGCTATATATATATATATATATAGTGTGTGTGTGTGTGTGTGTGTGCATATATAAATATAAACTTATAATTTATGTGCATACATATATCTTTACACATATATCTTTACACATATAGTATATATTCATACATACATACATATGTATGTGTGTGTGTGTATCTATACATAAATACATATAGTAGTAGATATAGTATAGTTAAATCCCTTGCTGCAAACACCAATTGTTCATTTTAGCTCTATTCGAACTATGTTTCAAAGTATGAAATTTGTATGCATTTACATAATGTATGAGATATGTTAGTAAACTTCATGATAGTCATTTTGCAAGATCCTTCATTTATCTATTACATATATTTGATGAAGTGGGTTGCTTGTTTTAATCTTTAATTGTTTCTTACATATATATGATCAAACCAAAGTTTTGGTTATGATGAACTTGTGTTGGGTCATGCCTGGACAGGCTGGTTGTGACCCATCCGGGCTAGGTAGGAGATCGGGTTTTGCCCTTTGGTCTAGGTTTGAGCCAGTTCGGGCCTAATTTGGGCCATTTTAAAAATATTTAATCCAAAATATTAAAAATATTATAAAATTTAATTTTTAATTATTTAATACTTAATTACTTAAATAGTTTATAGTTAATTGTTTAATTATAATTAATAATTAATTTTTTAATTTTATTTTATTAAATTAAATAAAACATTATGTTTTGTATAATAAACAACTAAAATTTAAAAACTAACAGTGTCTGAATTAATAAAACTAAAATATTAATAAAAACCAATACAAATCACAAAAAATTAAAATTCAAGAATCAAGCATTAAACTCAGTAATATGACAAAAAAATATAAACAAAGAGAATGTAAATTCAAAAATAAAAAATCAAAAAGAAAAATATCATAAACAAAGAGCATTAGAGGATATGATCAATGATGATATAAGATAAATATCATTGTCTCATTCCGTCAATTGTCATTAGTTGTCAAATCATCATTAATATCACATGGACCATCATATGTAACCAACTCCTCCACTTTTGTTGCAGTCCTAGTTTGATCTTAGATACCCAAGCTCGAATCTTCATAATCCTTCATGCATGCTAATACCTCAATAATATCTAGTCTTAAAATGGATCTTCTATCCAAAACCATATTCACTACAACAGAAAAAGAAGACTCCGATGCTATGCTCGACACCGAAGAAGTCACTAGATCTCATGTCATCTTAAATAACAATAGATAGACGAACTCATATGATTTCCACCACTATAAAATATCAAGATTTTTATTATCGGAATGTGATATGATTGAGTAGTAATTGGTATCTAAGTACTGAAACAGCTTGCTCCTATTTGACAGTTTACCCCATCTTTTCCCCCTCACTACCTGAATGGAAAAGTCAACATCTTTGAATATGGTATCCATGTTCGTACCTAGAGCCTCCCTATTACTATCACCATACCTAGTATCATAGTATGTAAAAAGCTCAGTCAACTTTTCGTGAATGAACCCTTCAAGTTGGTCTTTTTGGTTCATGGACATGAATATATATATCAAAACATTCTCAACCCCTTCCACATTAATCCTTGGTTTCATGCAGGCAGCCAGACAATAAAAAGATCGAATAGTGCACCAGTACTTTAAGTACTTGGTTTCAATCTCTATAACTATATTGCTAAGTGTCGGTCATCTCGAAACTTTCTAAACATACTACTAATATTGCATATATATCTAAGTGCAATACAAGTCATAAGAGTATAAACTGATGATAATAAGTTGCATATGGAATAGTGGACCAGTACTTTAAGTACTTCATCATGTCATAAAAAATCTTAAGGAATTTCATAAATAAAATTCATGTATCATAGTCAGTGTTATCAATAATAAGTTCATCATTCTTACTATTGATGTAGTTGGTTATCATGTGTTCATATCCGACACATGACTCCAACATAAGGTAAGTGTAATTTCAATAGTGTCTCACATCCGATTAAAATTTCTTCTTCTTTAGACCTGGAGATAAACAAAGACTACCAAATTTTTATTGTCTGCGAGGCGTGCAAAAATATTTTAGTGAGTTACGTATATTTTCTAAAGTGGGGGCACACACATTCATTATCGCTTGTACTATCAGGTTAATGATGTGACACATACATATAATATGAAAAATCTCACCTTAAGGTCTATCTCTAATACTCCTAACAAATATGTTAATCACTACTCCGTTATTAGATGTATTATCAAATATAATACTAAATATTTTATTTTAAATATTATATTCTCTTAAGATCATAATGCACTCAAAAATAGTCGGGCCATCATGAGGATGAAGAATCTTAGAGAATACTAACATTTTTTTTATTATCTGTTTAGAATCTACATAGTGGGCGGTGAGGCATGCATAAGATGCATCATCGTGACTAGTCTTGATATAAGACGTCATGGACATCACTCCACCATAATTTTTAGATTCATTAATTATTATTTGTTTTTCTAAGTTATAATATTTTAATATATCATTCCTAAATTTGGACTTTGGAATCCTACGATATGTATGCTGAAAATAAGTCTGCATGATACTGACTACCCTTGGATACTTTAAAAACATAATCGGAAGACCCATTGTGGCGATCAGTTTTAACTCACTATAATATATGAAGGGGTTCAATATTGAGGCTGAACTAGATCCGACCTCAAAGAACCCACCGTTGAGTTAGATTTGCCTAGAATTTAATGCAATATATTTTTTGGTGCATAGTTCGGCATGCTTTTTAAGGTGTCAAGTCTCACACGAACTCTTACAGTTTAAAATATTTTTATAATATTTTCACTGTGCTGATTCTTCTTCGACACCCCTTACATTTTTTTTTATTTTATTATATTAAAGTGATTCCAAACTATTGATGTTCATCTAGTTTTATGCTTTTTAGATGTTTGGGTCGAGGTTACCTGAGAACTCAAAGTTTCAGCTACCTCAAACCTTTCCATAGGATTTTCGTTATCTAAAGTATAATTAATCTTATTTTCATAATTAAAATTACAATTTATCATTTTCATTTTTTTTAAATTATATTGCATTATATAATGTATTTTGATTAAGAACTTATAATTAATTAAATTTAAGAAGAAGATAGGACTTAGGACAAGGAGAAGAATTTAAAACTAATAAAAAATACTCATAAATCGTAATGCAAAATACGTAAATTTTGCCTTTTTGATGTTCGCACCACATGAGGATCACAATCTACAACACAATCCACACCTGAGTCCCGAAAGGCAAAATTGAAAGCCGAAAGCAAGAGCCTAAAAGGAAGAAATATATGAGAGAGAGAGAGATTTATGTTTTTAAAACATAAATATTTGAATGAGGGGGAGGGGGTTTAGATTTAGAAAAATTGTTTTTTTTATAAAAAAATTATTTTTTGGACTTTTTTATATAAAAAAATCAGGCTGAATCTAGATTCTACCTAATAGATGATGGAGGCAAAATCAAGAGGTGTCAACTGAGCTGGCCCGGCCTGGCACGACATGAGACACAACACGATTTGGCCATGCCTGGCTTGGCCACGACATGAAAATTTTTCGTGCCCGTGCCCATGCCATGCCTATCCAAGGCACAAACCATGTCATGCCATGCCAAGGCCAACTGGCCTCGTGTCATGCCAGGCCAGGCACGATACCGTGGCCTATTGGCATGGTACCTCGACATGAGAAACCACCCCAGCAACAGAAGTTGACCCCAATGGTTCTGGAAACCACCCGGGTTTGGGTCCGATTCCACACCCGCCCCCTCTTTCCACCCGCCCAGCTGACCCGCCCCAGATCCCCAACGGTTTGAAATTTAAAAAATAAAAATTTTAAAAATTAAAAATTTTGAATTTTAGCCGTTGAATTTTGCCTCCAACGGCTATGGAGCAGAATCCAACGTCCCACATGATTCTACCCCAAAAGAATCAATAAAATATTAAAAAAAATAAAAAAAAAATACTTATTTTTAAAAAAATCATAATTATATTCTATAAAATCCTCCCCGTTAATTTTTATGTTTTTCAAACATATTAATCCTCACTCTCTCTCTCAAATTTAACATCTAATATTCTTTCTCTCTGAATTTTAGCTCAGCTTTTCGGGAATCGCAACTCGAGCTCGGCTTTGGAAGTTGGAATTTTGGTGCACGTGCTTTACCTTTACACTACATTACGGGTATTTTTGTTTTTTTAATTATTTAACTAAAACTCTTAAATTAACATAATAATTAATATTTAATAATAATTAGTTCTTTACTTTCTCTCTACTCTTTAATCTATCTTCCGGTCTAAAAAAACTATAAAAATGACTACTACTAATGAAATTAATTTAAATTTAGAAAATAAAAATCTTACTCAAAGGTCAGATATTGCTGAAACTTTTGTTTCTCTGGGCCTCTCAACCCAAACATCTAAAAAATAAAAAAAAAACTAGGAGGACTTATGTAGTTTGGACTCATTTTAATATAATAAAATAAAAAAAATATTAGGAGTGAGGATAAATAAATGACACTGTGCAAATATTGTAAGAAAATTTTTACCTGTAAGAGAACGTTTGGGACTGGGCACCTTAAAAGGTATGCCAAAATATGCCTCAAAAAACATGGTGCATTAGATCATAGGCAAACACAACCTAGGAGTGTATTTTTTGAGGCTGGATCCAGTTCAATCTCAAAGTTTAGCCACTTCATATACTGCAATGATTTGGGTAGAAAAGACATGACCAAATTTATCACCTTGATGGGTCTTCCGATCAGATTTTCGGAAGATCCAACGGTAGTGAGCATCATGCAGACATATTTTCAGACTGCTTATCGTAGGATTCCTAGGTCCATATCTAGTAATGACATACTAAAATTTTATAAGTTAGAAAAATAAATAATAATAAATGAATTTATGATATATAGTAGAGTGGTGTCATTGATGTCTGATTTTTGATTAGTCATGATGATTCATCGTATGCATGTCTCATCACCCACTATGTAGATTATAAATGGACTATGAATAAAAAAATTTTAAAATTCTTTGAGATTCTCCATCCTCATGATGGCCCGACCATTTTTGAGTGTTTGATGAAGATCTTTAGAGAATATAAAATTCAAAATAACATTTTTAGTATCACATTCCATAACACATCTAATAATGGAGTGGTGATTAACATGTTTGTTATGAATATTAGAGATGAACCATTAAAAAAGATTTTCCATGACAGATACATGTGTCACGTGATTAACTTGATTGTACAAGCGGGTATGAATGTGTGTTCCCCCACTTTGGATAACATATTTAACTCACTAAAATACATTCGCATGCCTTGTAGACAACATAAGTTTGACAGTCTCTATTTGTCTACGAATAATAAAAGAAGAAATTCCAATCAGATGTGAGACACCATTGGAATTACATGTACCTGATGTTTGAGTCATGTGTTGGATACGAACATGTGATATCTGACTATGTTAATAGTAAGAGTGATGAAATTTTTATTGATGACACTGACTAGGCTACAAGAATTTCTTTTATGAAATTCCTAAAAATTTTTTATGATACGACGAACATGTGTTCGTCAATTTATACTTCCACGACTTGCATTGCACTCAGGTGCATATGCAACATTAGTGGCAGGTTTATGAAGTATCGAGCTGATCCGACATTTAGCCATATGATTTTAGAGATTGAAACCAAGTACTTAAAGTATTAATCTACCATTCCATCTCTTTATTGTCTCGCTATATGCATGGACCCTAGGGTTAAGGTGGAAGGGATAGATAGTGTTTTGACTTACATTTCCTCGTGCATGAACATGGACGACCCATCTGAAAGGTTCATTCACGAGAAGTTGCCTGACTTTTTCACATACAATGATACTAACTATGGTGGTGGTGGTAGTATGACCGTGGGTATGGATATGGATACCATATTCGAAGATAAAGATTTTTCCATTCAGTTAGTGATGGTGAAATGGCAGGGTGGACCGTCGAATAGGAGCGAGCTTTCTTAGTTCTTAGATACCTATTACTGCTTAATCTAATCACATTCTGATACTAAGAATCTTGATATATTGCAATGGTAAAAATTATATGAGTCAACCTTTCCCGTGCTATCTAAGATGACATGGGATCTACTGACTCCTCTAGTGTCGAGCATAGCATCAGACTCTACTTTTTTTGTTACAGTGAATGTGATTTCAGATAGGAGATCGAAATTACATCTAGATACTGTTGAGTCTAGCATGCATGAATGATTGGAATGATCCGAGGTTTAGCATCCAGAATCGTGCTGGGGCTGGGACTGCAGCAAAAGCAAAAAAGTTGATTGTTGATGATGATCCATATGAAAGTGATTTTGATATTAAGGTTGAGGATGATAATGATATGACGATGGATGATTGATCATGTTACCACTTGATGCCTGATGATTGATGATTGCGAGATTGTGACATGTCGACAGCGACACTTATGTTACAGTTATGCTTTAACTTATGAGTTTTGAGTTATGTTTGATTCTGATTTTTGATTTCGATATTTTATTCTTATTTTTATTTACATTGTATTTGCTTTGGTTTGGGCGTTTGGCTTTGTAACTTTGTAATTTTTGTTAAAAAATACTGTTTATTTTATTTTTTTGTTTAAGAATTTCATTAAAAATTCTAAAATTTAATTCTAATAAATTATAATATAAATCTATTAATCTAATTAAAACATAATTAAAAACATATAACATAAAAAAACTTTATAACTTTTCAAAATTTTTTAATTTACATTTTAAATATTTTTAAACATTATCTAATTTATATGTTATAATTACATAAATATTATAAACAAAAAAATTATTTTTTTAAACCGGCCCATAGGGGCTTGACTCGGCATGGTAAAAAACCAACCATGATGGCGGGCCGTGCCGGTCTTGACCCATCAAGGTACATTAACCGTGTAGTGCCTGGCTCGACATGAAAGCACGGTTGGGCAGCCTAAAACCATGTCGGGTCAGCCCGGGACAGCTCATTTGACAAC
The DNA here is from genome assembly GCA_029783825.1 of Sapria himalayana. Taxonomy (NCBI): domain Eukaryota; kingdom Viridiplantae; phylum Streptophyta; class Magnoliopsida; order Malpighiales; family Rafflesiaceae; genus Sapria; species Sapria himalayana. The sequence goes on along the minus strand of JAREIK010001238.1, from coordinate 199,098 downwards.
TCTAGTGAAATCTAATGGGTGAGATTTGAAATTTAAAATTTTTTTTTGGATCGTTAGGTCGGTTTGACCATCAAACAGACCCAAATGGTTGTTGGTTCTAGAAGCTCTGGCTTATGAAACTATCTGGCTCAAGCTGGGGGGGGGGGGGGGGGGGTGCTGGGGTAGAATTTCGGAGACATCGGGCATTGAGGCGGGGCAGGGTCGAGGAATAATTTGGTTCGTGCTGAAATTGCATGCTTATGGGCCCTCGTACATGACCTTGCCTAGCCCGATGCATGGCTCAGGTGACCTAGGCATGACACTGCATGAGTCGTGTAGTGAGCTGGCTCGACATTGGCATGGGCATGAGTCTAGAGCATGCCATGCCAGGCCAAGCACAGCTGAGTCGGGTCATGCCTTGGGTTGGGCTTAGGCCACCCGAACTATTTGACACCTCTAGATCAAACTATTTAAATGTTTCACTCTTACTTTTTACTATTAAGGATCAGGTCATATAATAGTTTCCATTCCTATAACACATAACATAAATATTTTCAAAATTATAATAATATAAATAGAGATATTTGTAATACAGATGTAGTAATATTTTTATGACATTTCACAAATCTAACTAATAAGTTGTAGTAAAATCATTATTAGATAATTTTGGATTTAAATGAAATAAGTCAGGTTGCTTTAATGTCTTTGATATTTATCAAAAGACATAAGTTGTAATTTTATCATTTACATTAAATTAAATATTTGATATTTATCTATATTCGATGAAATTGCATAAATTAAAAAAAAAGAAAAAATTTCAATGTTATAATTATTGATTTATAAATTAATAATCAGTACTAAATAATTAGACAAACACATTATATATAATAGAAATAATAAATAAATTCTCAATGTCAATACATTAAAATTTGTCAATGAAAAAACAAAACTAAAAATAAATCAACTATCAACAAAGAACATTAATAAATTAATGGGAAAATATTCTAATCTATATGAAACATGTAGTATAAAAAATCATATACCACGTGACATATAATTTTATTGTTTTTAATATTAAATAAAGGAAAGTATTATTTATTTTATTACACCTTTAGTGAAATGTAAATCAAGCTACTATATAAGTTTTGAAATGAACTTATATATTTTTTAGTTTTACAACTGTTTGTTACTTTTTATCCTTCCAATTGCATACCCTCATAATTTTCTTATGATTTTTATTGTTATTACAAATATGCATTTGGTATTTATTATAATAATTATAAATTATTCATTGTTAAGGTTGCACCATTAATATGAGTTCTTTTTTAAAAAATTATTATATTTCATATGATCCTAGTAAGGATATAAATTTCAAATTAATTATAATGATCATAATTATCAGTCAATAACAAAATGCAAAAAAAAAAAAATCATACCTCAATTAGATAACACAAAAATTTGACTAATCTAAGTAAGAGAAACAAATATAAAATATAAAATTTATTAATTAGAATTTTAATCATTCAACAAAACAACAAGAGAGAACACAATAAAAATGTTTAAAATGAAAATGAATTAAGCATAACATCAAAATGCACAAATATAGCTATTCTCGAATACAATACATATAAGATAAAATAAAAATCATAATTTTATACCTCAATTATGGATGAAATGTGTATTGATCAATAAATGGAGGAAAGACAATCCACAAATAATTCAGACGAAATCAAAATCATAATGAAAAATCTCCAGGGCCCCAAGTATGTTCAAAGTTTAGAAGTATATTTGATAAATTAATTCTTGTAATTTAGAGATGAAAATTGTTTCCATTTCTATTATAGTGAAAAAATTAATTTCCATCACTAATTTTTTTTTAATAATATAATTAAGGATAAGTATGTCATTTCTCATTTAGTGATGGAAATAATTTTCATTGCTAAATGTATAAACATATACAATTCCATTTCTAATAATATTTTGATATATAAATTCCCATTGCTAAATACCACACAAACGTATTCACACCCCACTTCACATCACAATTAATGATGAAATTAAAAAAAAAATAAAATTCCATCACTAATTAGCGATACTTTTTTTCCGTTTCTAAATATTTTATGTTTTGTGATTTCTATTTCTAATTTGTTTCAATTCCATTTCTAATTTTAGAAACAAAATTGGGCATTTCTAATTTTCATTTCTAATTACTTCTTTTCTTGTAGTGATATATATATATATATATATATAACGAGAATATTAACATGACAATTATTATTCTTTTAGATTTTTCTTTAAGTGATCTTTATGTCACAATAAGCCATCTTTTATCTTTCATATATAATAACTTCATCCGTACATATAAAATACTCAAATAAAGTGAATTTTTTCAATAAAAATAAATAGTAGTTAAGTATGATCATATATATATATATATATATACATATTAAAATACATAAAGATAGAAATACTCTATTTTTGTTGAAAATAAATAATAAAGAGAGAAGAATAACTTTGATTTCTTAGAGTTATAAAATTCCAAAATGTGAAATTATGATAGATATATTCTATTATCTATAAAAATTACTTCTCTAATCTAGATATTTCTATCCTTAAGGTGAACCTTAAAATGTTGTACTTAAATTATTAATTGAAAAAATGTCTATTACATTTCAACACTTAGTATTATCGAACAAATCTTACCTATAAGAACCTTAAATTTAGTGAATTTCACAAGTTCTATTAAAATCATGCATCACCTATACTATAAAAAAAGTTTTACCTATATTTCTTTTTCCCAAAAGTTTCCCTAAATAAAATAGAAAAATCAACAACTCAACAACTTAACTCATCATCCATGAACCAAGTTAATTACAATGCATTTGTTCAATATTTTTTCTTAATTCAAGAGGTATTCTTTATACAACTCACAATAAACATCAAGATCATCTTCATTCCTAATTGATTATACCATCATTTTTACAAAATGATGAATTAAATGATAATTATCCATTATATATAAATAAAATATTTAATAATATAGAATTAAGAAAACCTAATAAAAATATTTGTGCAGTTCAAGAGTAATTGGAGGCGAAACACAAAACTTGCACAAGATATCTCACTTGATAATCAAATAACATAGATTCAAGAGACAATCTTCATATGTCTATGTCGTATAGATTTAAAATAGTTTTTGAGATTAGTTAAAGATTGACCTTTGAGTTCATTGAAAGTGAAAACACTTCCAACATATGAGCCATGCTTAGAAGGAAAATAATTAATTAGCCTTTTATGGCCAAAATTTATAAAGCCATAGCCAAAGAGCGACTAAAATTGGTTCATTTTGATTTATGTGGGCTTATGTCTATCCAAGTAAGAGGTAGTTTTGAGTACTTTATCACTTTCATTGATGATTACTCAAGATATGTGTATATTTATTTAATATGTCATAAATTTTATGACTTTGAGAAATTCATGAGTACAGAACAAAAATGAAGACATATCAGAATAATTTTCTCAAAATACTATGTTTTAATCATGATGGTGAATATCTTTTCAAATAATTTAAAGACTACTTATTGGATCAAGGAATTATATCCTAGATGTCTGTACTTGACACTCTACAATAGAATTATGTGACAAAAAGAAAGAATATGCCTCTTATAAACATGGTAAGGATGATGATTAGTTATTCTGATATGCATAATCTCTTTTTGGGGATATACATTAGAAACAACAAATTATATTTTAAACTTAGTCTCACCTAAGTTGGTACCTACTACAACAACTTAATTATGGACTGGGCAAAAGTTTGGTCTGAAACATATTCATTTGTGGGGTTGCCTAGCACATGCACTGAAAGAGAAGATATATAAGTTAGAAATGAGATTCAAAAGTTTGTTTCTTCATGAGATATTCTAGAGGGACTAAAGATGATTTATTTTATTATCCAAACGATCACAATGTCATTGTTAGCACCAATTCCTAATTCCTAGAACAAGACTATATAATAAACCACAAGCCTAGAAGTAGAATTATTCTAGAGAAGTTATGAAAAGATAAGACACTCCAAACACTTTTAATACTAGAAGAAACACCACATGGCATCATCTTTGATACCTCATTACCTTATCATAATGAAAAAATTATTACTGGTAATATTGATATTGAACTTTGTGAGCTAATAATTGATATGCCAATCATACATCTATAAGGAAATGGTCATAATTGTTCATATTGATTAGTATCTACGTGGCATATTGTAGCAAGTATATAACAAAAAAAAGTATATGGTCATGGTAGGAGGTTTATTCACCAGTCTAATTGGTATACACTCTTTGGAGAGTCTTATGATAGAATTCCTGATGAAATAAAATAATAATCCTAAAAATTATGGTGAAAAACTTAAAGATAAGGAGGCGAATCATTGGCAAAAGGATATAGAATCAGAAACATAGTCAATATTCTTCATCATGTCTAGGATCTTATAGAACCACCCGAAGGGATAAAATACATAAAGTGTAGGTAAATCTTTAATAAAAAGATAGGAACTAATAGTAACATTGAGACTTATATGGCTAGGCTTATTGTAAAAAATTTTATTTAGAAATAATAAATTGATTATGAGGAAGCTTTTTTTGGTAGCCATTTTGAAGTCAATCTAGATTCTCTTGTCCATTGCAACACATTATGACAATGAAATTTAAAAAATAGACATAACAAATATATATTTGAATGGACATCTTGAAGAATGTATCTATATGATGCAGCTAGATAGTTAGAACTGATTTATACTAAAAGTCATTTCTTATTATTTTTTCATATTCTTTATTTGCATTTTTTTCTTATTTTAAATAAAAGATTTTACAATGAGCTAAATTTGTGAAAACGTATGTTTTTGTTGTACACTATATATGATTTGGTGCACAAAGTTTGACTTATGTCAGAAGATCGAATCATCAGTTCTTATAGAATATAAGTTTGTTATTCATAATCTAAATAGAGCTAGACAATCTATCAATAACATTATAGTACTATATTTCAATAGATTTATCTTGAATATGATGAATTTTGAAGTTCTAATTCATAACACTAGTAGTACACTTGAGTGTATTGATTAGGACCAACATGATGTACTTATTTCACACAAACTTATAAAATGGGGTACATTATATTCACTATAAATGTTGTTACTCTTATTCATAACGTAAGTAATATTTGCATTACTCTTATCAATAGTTATTTTAATTCATATAGAGTAAGATATAGAAATTAATTATGGAACTATATGTATTTAATAACTTTGTTAAGTATAAGGTGAATATTAATTGTTAATTAAATTCACATCATGTTAAAATGATTTATGATGAATCCCTGAAGAAGCTTATAAGTTTTAATATTATCAAATCTAACATGTAGATTTTAATATGGCAATTCTAATAAGATAAGTTGAAAGTATCAAGAAAATAATTAAAAATTGATTGAATTAGATTATCAGTAATTTTAATCATTTAATGTGTATTTATAATCTTAAGATTACGAGTTTTATTAGTGTTAGGTAATAAAAACACAAAATATTTTAAATGAGGAAGTACAAATATAAATATATAGTAATATGAATTATAATCAATATAAATATATTGTGTGAAATAATTTATATTAGAAGATTTAAATCTTATTTAGGTTAGGGTCTCTTTCGAAACCTTATCCAAATGTCATAAAATACTTTTTAAAGATCTTGTTTAATTACAAAGGATGGATGAGTTTTATAGAGGTTGGTTGAGTTTTACAAGGGGAGGCGAGAGTGGAGAGGGTAATGAAAATAAATTAAGGTTATTTTATGATTTATATCTTTTAGTGTTAGAAATTTTAATTGGTTAAGAGTTTGATGCACTTTTTAAAAATATTAAAAGTTGGTTTCAATTTTTTAAAATTATATTGTGGGTAGTACACCAAAACATAATTCCCCCAAAAAAAAAAAAATCTTTTAGGACACATATTCCTTTACTTTTTTTTAATGGGAGTATTATGTTTTGGGGCGTTTTCCCATAAATTTTTAAGATTTATAAACTAAAATTTTAATATTTTTAAAAAAAGATACAAAACTAAAAATAATTTAAAAATAAATGCACCCAAATTCGTAAGTCTTATACTACTCTCTTCTCTACCCCTCGCCCTCACCATTAGCACTCGCCCCTCCCTCGCCCTCGCTACTAGCACTCGTCCCTCCCTCATCCTCATCCCTAGCCCTCGCCCCTAACCCTCGCCCCTCATCTTCGCACACGCCCTCACCTCTCGCCCGCCCGTATGCCCCCCCGTCTCCAAGAGCTCCTTCATGGAACTTCGTCGAGCTTGACATGGAGCTCTATCGAGCTCGATCGAGCTAGACAGAGAGCTCAATTGAGCTAAACCGACCTCATCGTTGAGCTCTCAATTCAGCTCTAGGAGCTTGACGCCAAGCTTTTGGAGCTCGACCGGAGAGCTCCGTCGAGCTATAATAGCTCCACCGAGAACTCCGTCGAGCTCTTGGAGCTCGAAGTAGCTCGACCGAGAGCTCCGTCGAGCTCTTGGAGCTCGAAGTAGCTCGATGCCTATCTTCTGAAGCTCTCGGTCGTGCTTCTGAGCTCAAAGAAGCTTAACATTGAGCTCCTAGAACTCGACCGAGAGCTCCAGCCGAGCTTGATGGAGCTCTCAGCCGAGCTCCAAGAGCTTGGCATTAAGCAACTTCGAGCTCCAGAAGCTCGACATTGAGCTACTTCGAGCTCCAGGAGCTCGACCGAGCGCTCCGTCGAGCTCCAAGAGCTTGGCATCAAGCTCCATATAGCTTTTAGAACTTGACGACAAGCTTGGTCATGCTCGATGGAACTATTGGCGAGCTCTAGGAGCTCGTCGTTAAGCTCCATCAAGTTTGTCATCGAGCTCCAGGGGCTCAACTGAGCTCCACGAAGGAGCTTGTGGAGATGGGCGGAAGGAAAAGGGTGGGGAGAGAGGGGAAAAAGGTGAGGGTAGATGGGCGAGGAAAGATGGGCGAGGGAGAGGGGCGAGGGCGTGGGCGAGGGCAAGGGGCGAGGGCAAGGGGCGAGGGCGTGGGCGAGGGCAAGGGGTGAGGGCATGGGCGAGGGGTGAGGGCGTGGGCAAGGGTGGGGGGCGAGGGCTAGGGGCGAGGACGAGGGAGGGGCGAGGACGAGGGAGGGGCGAGGGCTAGGGGCGAGAAAGAGGGAGGGGCGAGTGCTAGTGGCGAGGGCGGGGGAGGGGCAAGTGCTAGTGGCAAGGGCGAGGGGCTGAGGAGCGGGTAGTATAGGACTTACAAATTTGGGTGCACTTATTTTTAATTTATTTTTAGTTTTGTGACTTTTTAAAAATATTAAAATTTTAGTTTCTAAATCTTAAAAATTAATGGGGAAACACCCTAAAACATAATTCCCCCTTTTAAATTTTCATTTATTAAAAGCAATGGGGGCACTCCCCTAGTCCCCCTTCATCCAAGAGGTACCTCACATTTCTCTTGTGAAATTATACCTTGCTGCACTTCTACAAAAAAAAACAAGGCTATAGTACCTAAAAAAACAAAATAAAAGAAGTTTTAAGACCAATCATTTATTGTTATTAAATAGAGTTTTGTATGGAAATAATGCATTTTAAATAAAAAATCTAAAATATAATGCTAGTTTGAAAAATATTACCAAACTAGTGCGTCTGGAAATAGCATGGCAATGGCCGCCGTTCACAACGACGGCCATTGCCATGCTATTGCATTTTTTAAATCATAGGCCAACATTCACAATGTCGGCTATTGAATTAAAAAAATTATTAAATTCTAGTATTGGGAATGCCGGCTATTTAATTAAAATAATGACCATCGTTCTCAATGCCGACTATTGAATTTTAAAATTTTTTATATGCCGGCATTGGGAATGATGACTATTTAATTAAATATATGGTCATCATTCATAATGCCGGCTATTGAAAGATTTATTCCTAACCGATCTTTTCTCTTCCCCCATTTTTCTCTTCTCCATTTTCACCTAACCCTTCGAATTTGTCAACCATTTATTCCACTAGTGTTCTCCTCCTCTTCACTAGACCCCACGACCCTTCTCCACTTGACCCCACCTCTACGACGGCATGACTGCATTGCACAGGCATTCAACAACTCTCCCCTTGAGGTTTGTTATTTGTCTTATTTTCTTGGGATCAAATTTAGCAGCATTAGGGTTTAATTTATGATTTCACATATTTTAACATATAAAAAGGTTCTAACATTACTGACATAATCAATATCACATTCATTTTGTCAATGTTATAATATTTTCCAAACTCGATGCTAATTTTTATCCTCATATCATGTAAAAAAATTCTTTGTATCACTAATAATATTTTACAGAATAAAAATAGACCATCCAGCCTCTTTCTATTTCTTGCCATTTTTATAAATATTTCTTGTCATTGTTATTCAAATATAAATCCTTATTTATACAATTACTTAATCAAACTACATTTTAAAACTTTTTTGTTTCACTAATAATATTTTATAGAACATAAATAGACCAATACTCATAAGCATGTTGAACATAAATCTTGAATTGGTATAACATTATTAATTATATTCTAAAATTAATTATCCAGAAGCCAACACCTTTGGTGGATGTTTATTGTCCTCTTATAATAAAAATAAATTTTATCAGAATGGTTTCCATAATTTATACATAGATATATCAAGGCTATATAAACTTTAAAAAAGAATATTTATATTTTAATTAAAAAAACTAACAATTCAAAATTTTCTTTCAGGTAAAATTTAAATGATAATCAATTTTTTAATTATAAAATTTTCAATATGGTATTCACTTATTATATAGATACTAAGAGTTATAAAATATGATTCAATATTGATCATGATAAATATAATATTTAAAATTGACATTGATAACATATTTCTTATGACCAAATGCAACACTACAAAAATATTGGAAAAAAATATTTTTATTAATAATAAAAAATTGATATATAAACTAGCTAGACAAATCTTTCATGTTTGTCAAAGAAAAAAAACACATCCCAAGTAGGTTCTTATGCATATTGAATATGAATAAATCTTTTAAAAAACCTATGTGATCTTTAAAACATAGAGTTTTCACTAATGCATTTGAATATATTTCTACCTTTTGAGGTACGTGATGAAAACTTTAATTAATATCTAGATATATTTTCTCCACAAATATAGTGCTTCCATTTGTATCTACAATTCTAATTAACTATACATGCTTATTATGATGTATACATACCAATATTTGGGTCATTCTTATACTTATATATGTCTATATTATTTTAGATAAAAAATGTTATACTTATAGTTATTTATAGTACTTTCTATCTGTCCCATTTGTTATATTTGAGCACGTAATTTTGTTAAAATGGAGAAATTTGGCTGAGCAATTTGTGTAGAATTATATATCATTATAGAAATAATTCTATAAAAAAAAAGCCTATTCTATAGAAATTTTACTTAATAATTTTTTAGTGTGCATAGAATTTTTATAGTTATACTTACACTTTATATTTATATTTTATGTATTTGTGTAGAGTTTTCATACCAATTAATTCTTATAGTTATGTTCCCAGAAATGTATGTAGAATAATGTATGCATAATGATTCTATTAAATAAAATAACATAGATGCTCTCAATTTAGAGATCTTAGAAAATAGAATAAATGTAAAAATCTATCTAAGAGTTCATGTTGGCACAATATTATATTGCTGATATATCCAAACAAGAGTCATATATGAGCATATGATCTAAAATAAATAGACTTAAAATCTATAAGTGCAACATGGCTATCCCAAAATTCTTATAAAATAACTCAGGATCCAACACAAGTAAATAGGTAGGCAAATAAATGCTTCACAATCATTTTCATAGTTCAACCTACTTACATGATTGGTGCCATTTAATTCCTAAACAAGGTACTAAAGATAATCATCTCTCATATTATTTAATTTTTTTTACTTCTTTTGAAACAGGTCAATTATATCTATTTCCTCTATTCTCATAATGTGTTATTACAATGAACATATAGTGATGACCCATAATGATGTGAAATATGATGGAAACAAAGCTTCGATTGTGCCTTTGAAAATACCGGTTGACTATACATTTGAACAATTGGGTGATATCATATTTTTAAGCATACCTATTGACAAATAAAAGTTCAACTTAGTTCTCAAGTGTAAGTATTCTCTAAAAATTTGGAATAGGTTCCAACCTCTTACAATATGGAATGACAGTTCTGTAAATTTAATGTTGAAGATGGTTAACACATTTTCCATTGAAGAAATTGAATTATTTATTGAGGTTATTCAAATACACCAACAAGAGAATCAATCTATTGGTGTTACATAAATTAAGAATATTATAGAAATTGACTATTGTTATGAGCCTAGTAGTGGTCCAGTACAAGATACTAGAGCATATGAAGATGATGAATCTTGTGCTTATGAAGAAGGTAATGATGAATCTGATGAAGATATTGATGCTGAATATGATGATAACTTACATGTTCAAGCGATGGACATGTTTCATCATTTCCGACTACAAATCAAGTTTTGGAGAATGAGCGAGAGATATTTGTCTCTACACATGCATTATCTTGTGATGTATCGATATGATGAGGAACTTAATGAGACGACTCCTATTCAATTTCACCTACTAGTAACACCTTATCTTGAACATGTTGAAAACATAGATATTGCTATTTCAAGCAGTTGGACTCTATGTGGGAAAGAAACTACTAGTTATGCAAGTGGTGAATTTATAGTTTGGCAAGTTTTAAATTCTAAATTCGAATTGCAAGAGGCTGCATAGATTTACTCAATTAGAACATACCATGAGTTTGTTGTAGTTGTCTCCTCAAAAAAATTGCTGGTTTTAAGATGTAAGAAGGCCGAAGAATGACAATGTCAATGGAAGCTGTATGCCATAGTTGTAAAAAATACTAACTTATTTGTGATCAACAAATATAAAGGCCGCATACTTGTGTAAATCCATGTTTGAACCAAGACCATCATCAACTATACTCAAAGTTTGTTGATGCTCATATATAATCAATAATTAAGGCACAATTTACATTGTCTCCTTCTTCTATTCAAGAAATTGTGATGGAGAAATATGCATATGAAATTTCATATAAAAAAAGCCTTGGATGGAAAACATAATGCATAAGGCATTAGGAGATACCTCCAACTTGCTCTTATGAGCAACAATTGCATGTAGTGGATACAAGTGGACGACACCAGTACAATTGGGTGGCATATCATGCACCACACATAGCATTATGGGAAACGCGAGCGGCTAGGATTATCACTTCACCCCCTATGGTGGGTTTAATGGACTTTCATTATCCATACATGTAGTGGTATCATCGTATTACACGGAATTCTATGACACCACGACTTCATAGAAATGATATGAGGTTTCATACTATAGCCGATAGTATGAATCTTTTGGTAAGTTAGAGTCATGTGTTTCTAAATTAATTTACCTAATTTTTAATTATTAGATTATAAAATTATAATTGTATATTTGGTTCACTCAGATTACCGTTATGGCTGACATAGCCATTCGCTCTTGTGTTGATACCCCTAGTACTATGTGACATGCTTCATATTGCCTGATCAGTGTTACACCAGATCAGAGAAGATCATCGTATCGCTAGGTACACTGAGGAGGCTTTGACATCACATGAGCCATTTATTAGACCTCCGATGTCATCAACACCATCATATATGTAGCCCATTCGAGGTAGAGGGAGAGGAAGAGTGGGATTTGATCGCCGAGGAATTACTTGAGATGGTGGGTCAGGTCATGGTCTAGACAATGAGAGTGGTCTTGGTACACTTGATCCTACTATGCTTACTTCTTACCCCTCACCTAAGATGTTTATGCCCCCACACACATGCACATCAACTTCCATACCTAATCACATTAACACATCATCTTTCCTACCCCCACTTTGCCACAATTCCTCTGAAAGTGCTTGTTCCTTCTGATTATCCAAGATGTCCTCCTATCATCTTGGACTCAATTCTTGCTAAAGTCAGGTGTGTGTTAAATTTATCTTCTTCAAGTCTTTTTAATAAATATGCTTATCTATTTTTTATTGCACATGATATTTTGTTTGTTTTGATTGAAACAGAAAGGAGGGTACAAATTTTGTTGCCAAGGTAAAATCAAGTTTGAGCCACTCGCTACGATGCCTCCCATAACCAATATCGCTCGGAGAGATTGTTCATACATGGGATAAGATTGCAAGAGCACTTATTTTAGACGGCACAAAAAAAAGGCTGGAGGCACCTGCATCTTTTTTTTTGGGACTTGGGAAAAGATTGTCAGTCCTGCATCATAGATATGATTTAAAGTTTTGCAAGCTTATGTATTTGTTGGATGATTAGAACTCAGGATGTGTGTGTTAGCTTGAGATGTGGTTTTAATTTATTTAGTAATTTTTTCAGTTGGATACAACAGAAGCTATGTATCCTATATTTAATTTTTTGCACCTAAGATCTGGATGATCAAAACACTAATAAAGATTTCTAAATATTATGCAAATGCTGAATTTTTTGCAGCTGTAGGGTCTGGTCGAGAGGATGCTTGTTGCAACAAATTGCTGAAGAAATGTGAGGGGTTAGGAAAAAATGGAGAAGAAAAAATGGAGAAGAAAAAATGGAGAACAAAAAAAATGGGGGAAGGGATCATTCAATAGCCAGCATTGTGAACGACAACCATTGGTTTAATTAAATAGTCATCATTCCCAATGCCAGCATATTAAAATTTTTAAAATTCAAATGTCGGCATTGTGAATGATAGTCATTGGTTTAATTAATTAGTCGTCGTTCCAATTGCCGACATTTGAAAATTTTTAAAATTCAATAGCCGGTATTGTGAATACCGACCTATGATTTTTAAATTCAATAGCATGGCAATGACGACCGTTCACAACTGCGACCATTGTCACTCTGTTTCTAGATGTACTAGTTTGGTAATATTTTTCAAATTAGTATTATATTTTAGATTTTTTATTTAAAATACTTTATTTCCGTACATAACTCTAATAGAGTTTCTATAAGACATGAACATAGCTAAATATAAAGTTGTATGCCCAACTTGGGAAAACCAACTAATTATGTGTGTGCGTGTTTATCTATATATATTCATGTATATATGTAGTTTTTATAGATAATTATATAGTTGTGTGTATATATAATTTCTACATATAGTTTAATATATGTGTTACACACACACACACACATATATCATAAATAATTTTAGATATAATATACATATCCTGATATATACCTTGACAAGTATTTATTTTTGTTTTTTTTTATTTTCCTTTTTACTGTGCAGCATGTTGATAGGGTGGAATCAAGGGTATTTTGAGTAGAGATATGAGCACACAAAAACTTAATAATTTTTGAGTGGTTTGGTGCACCATGAATCAAACCCAAAAAATGTGGTTACAAAAACATATATTTTTTTAAAATATTGTTTGTGCCATTACACAATTTTCTCATTTATTTTAAAAAAAAATAAATGGTGCCTAGGCATATTAGGTGTGTTAGATTTGTTTAAAAGAAAATTGAAGTGTAAGATACAATGGACAAAAAATTTCAGAAAAATTATGTAGAGTGCCAATATATATATATATATATATTATTTATGTATTGTATATATAGAGAGAGATATATGTTTTTATATATAAATAATACATGTATATTTATAAACCTATATATATATACACACATTATATATATATTATAAATGTTATATATATATATATATATACACATATATTATTTATGTATTGTATATATAGAGAGATATATATGTTTTTATATATAAATAATACATGTATATTTATAACCCTATATACATATATACACATTATATATATATTATAAATGTTTTATATATATATGTAATTTATGTATTGTATATATAGAGAGATATATATGTTTTTATATATAAATAATACATGTATATTTATAGTATATATGTGTGTGTGTGTGTTTGTTTGTTTGTATGTTTGTATATAAACATGTGTGTGTGTGTGTGTGTGTTTATACACACACACACACACACACACACACTATATACATTATATATGTTATATATATATATATTATTTATGTATGTATAGAAAGATATAAATATTTATATATATAAATATATACAAGTATATCTATAAACATATAAATATATAAATTAACATGTGCTTGTGTGTCTATAGATATATGTGTGTATATAAGCCTAAATACATAAACTATATAAATAAACATTTTTGATAACTTATGTATAGAAATATATATTTATAGATTTATATGTATGTGTGTATATATATATGTTTATACATACATATATACATATATACATATATGTACACACACACATATATATATAAACACACACATATGTGAGTGTGTGTACAAATATACATGTGTCTTTGATCAGAGTGGGATGACAAATCAAATCTGATCATTTGAATTAATAATTATCTTCATTTTGAATTTTTGTTGCTTTAATTGCAGATGCATGTAAATTAGTAAAATGAGTGATGTGTCATATCATAAGGTATGAAAATGAGATATATGATTTTCTAAGAGGAATGCATAACTAGTTTTTCTAAAGTATATTATATACTTTTAATTTATAAAAAAACAAACATAAATTATTTGGTGGTGCACAATTTAAATTAATATTATAAAAATTGTAATCACCTTTTAATTTTTTTGTAAAAAAGTAAATCAAAATATATGTATATATAAATATACACATGGTTTTTTTTAACATCACATCTTAACTCACCTCACCTAATCCCACCAAACAAATGTAGACATGCTTGATCATAAAACATGCATTAGTAATGATGATCAAGATTATTATCTCTTGAACATTTTGTGAACATCTTTAAAATCATGAGTCAATAAAACTAAATTACTTGGCCATCAATATTGATTCGTAAGATACTTAATTTACATATTAATGATCTTGAAATGAAATTTGGTTTTTAATTGATAGTATTATAGATAAGTTTTTTCCCTTTGTTTGGATTTGGAAGGTAGCATTTGGGACAAATTGTATTAGATCAAGATTTAATTTGTATAGTATTTTGGATGGTGTACAAATATATTTTGTGTGTACATAGATTGATGACAATCATATTTTCTCTATTTTGAAAAAATTTATTTTTTAAGTGTCCTATTTTTTGGTAAAAATTATCATTTGTCCTTTTCTATTTGGTTTCGTATGATTTATCCATGTGTTAGGTAGCCGAGGATAAAAGTATCCATAATAAATAACGTGCATTGATAAATTGCTTTTGTTTGATTTCTAAATTTTTATCATTTTAGGTTAAGATAATACCTCATTGATTTCGTTTGGTATACGAACTTCTTCAATATTCCTTAAAAACACATCCACCCACCCACGCACACACCCACCCACCCATCCACCCACACACACACACACACACATTAATTTTTGACTTAAATTGATGTAGCTATATATATGTTTATATTGTGTCCAATTAAAATCAACTTGTAATGTCTTCTGATATTAAAATTTGTAAGTTCTCTTAAGAGGCCATAGTCAATCCTTCTAAAAGGATAGATTTCATCTATAATTAATATTCACCATATATTTGACAAAGGTATCAAATTCATAGATTTTCTAAATTTATGTCTACATTATATTTTTTGTGAATTAAAATAATAATTAATAAATATATGTAAATAGTAATTATTTAAAGAAAAATCATAACAATATTTATAATAATTATAGTGTATTTTATTATATATCAACGTATAAAAAAAGGTAATTCTTGTGGTTTCGTTCAATATACTTAAGTCTATTGGTATTATAAGTTATACTTCAAAATTTTATGTTATAATCTTACCATTAAATTATTTAGTTTTATTTAGAATGTGAATAACAAATTTATATTCTACAAGAACTAAAAATTCAATCTTTTAGGTATATGTTAATTCTATGCATTAAATTATTTACTATATTGAATAAAGGACACATGTATTCTTGCAAATTTATCTCTTTGTAATTTTTTTAAATAAGAAAAAGATGTAAACCAAGAAAAAAAGAAAAATAATCAAAAAATAGCTTTTAGTATAAAATAATTTCAACAACTTTTCACTTAAATTTTAAGTCATGATGTCACGTACATGCTTGACATCCATTCCTTCCACATGTCTGAAATGCTATCTTTGTCACCATCATATTTTCTATTTTTATAATATTTATTATTAGATGATATTTATGCTCGATGTGTTTTGTATCTTGTGAGTTCTAGGTTCTTTAGAATTAGAAGCTACTCTACTAAAATTATAATAAAGTATAATAGGTAGTTGTATGTAAGGGATGAACCCTAGATCTATTAAAAATTTTATCGGTCATATAGCCTTTTTGGCTACCTCTGAAGCAACCAATTACTCAGCATCTTTTGTGAAATTAGCAATACAAGATTAGTGGATGCTCTTCTAAAGTATGAATCAACTTTGCAAGGTAAGCACAACCCAAGGTGAACTTTCTTAAATCATCATCTAATTAGAATTCCAAGTTTATATGTCCAATAAACTTAAGATTGTTAACTTGGTATATAAATATAAAACCTAGTCGTTTTCAAGTATTTGAGTACATATTTTACTATTGTCCATATTGAGATTATAGGTATTCAAAGATTGAATTATATTATTGATAATCTCATTCAATCAATTTTTAATTATTTTTTTCAGATTATAAGTATTCATATATTTGATAAAATTATCAAATTCATAGAGATTCTAAATTTATTTCTAATTTATATTTTTTTATTAATTAAAATAACAATTAACAAAAATATACAAATATTAATAATTTCAAAAATAAGCATAATAATATTTATAATAATAATAGTGTATATTATTTTATATCTAATTATAAAAAAAAATACTATGGTTGTTCTGTTCAATATACATAAGTCTACTAGTACTATAAGTTAGGCTTTCATCATTATTCGTAATCAAGATCGACTTATAATAATTTATATTATAATCTTACTGATAGATTGTCCAGTTTTATTTACAAAGTTATATTCCACAAAAGCTAGTAATTTAATCTTTGAGTATATATTAACACTATGCATTAAATTAAGTTTTGTATATAATAAAGGATACATTAATTCTTGCAAATTTAGCTTATTGTAACTTTTTTTATTAAAACAAGAAAATGATGTAAACCATGAAAAAGAAAAATAATAAAAAAGTGCTTTTAGTATAAAATAGTTTTACAACTTTTCACTTAAACTTGAAGTAATGATCACACACACAATGCTCCCATTCCTTTCACATGTCTCAAAAGTCTTAGCTAGAAGGGTTTTTGTCAAAGGATCCATCAAGTTGTTTGTCGATGCTATCTTTGTTTCCATCACATCTTCTCTTTTTATAATATTTTTTATTAGATGATATTTATGATTGATGTATTTTACTTTCTTGTGAGTTGTAGGTTTTTTAGAATTAGAAACTATTCTACTATTATTACAATAAAATATAGTAGGTAGTTATATAGAAAGGATGACCCCTAAATCGATTAGCAAGTTATTGAACCATTCAGCCTCATTGACTACCTTTGAAGCTACCACATACTTGGTCTCCTTCATGGAATTAACAAGATAAGATTGCTTGATGCTCTACCAAATTATAACTCTACTTCACTATGTAGACACCAATGTGAGCTTTTTTAAATCATCATCTAATTGAAAAATTGATTCTTTATATCCATTAAGTACAAGATTTTCTACTCGGTATAATAACATATAATCTCTAGTATTTTCAAGTATTTCATTACATATTTTTTTAATATCCAATATTCTTATCTTATGTAAGATTTATATCTTCTTATCATGCCTGCAACAAAAATAGCTATCAAGATTGGTGCAAAGCATTAATATCATATTACCATGATAAGCATTGTCTATGCGACACACACACACACACAAATGCACACACACAATCATAATTAATTCAACATATAAATCAATTAATTGAAATAATCAAAACTTATTATAATTAAATTTTTAATGCAATTATATATATAAATATATTATAAATAAACAAAATCTTTAAAACATATTTAATGGTATTAGAAAATGATATGGATGGGTACTTAGTCTAAATAAGATTTTGGGCTTTCAATATAAATTATATTGTACCATAATTTATATTAATTATAATTTATATCATATTAGAATTATAATTTGTCTCTCACTTATTAAAAAAATTTGTGTTTGTTGTTGTTATTTAACACTTATTAAAGTTTCCATATTAAGATTACAAATACTTAGTAATTGAATTAATTACTAACAATGTAATTCAATTAATCCTTAACTATTTCCTTTAGACTTTCTAAGTTAATTTGAAATGCAAAATGAAAATTTACTTGTACGGTTTAGTAATATCAAAAACTTATAAGATTCTTATGGAAGGCATTATCAATCCTTCTAATTGGACTTGGATTCCATCAACAATCAATATTCACTATAAAGTTAATAAAGTTATCTAATTTATAAAGTTCCTAAATCTATTTCTATATCTCACTCTTTATAAATCATAATAATTTTTAACAAGTGTAAATAAATATTAATTATTTTAAGAATAAGAGTAATAGCATTTATAATAATAATGATGTATTGTATTTTATATGTTAGAACAAAATAAGTATAGCATGGTGATCTCATTAAATATACTTAATTTTACTTGTACTAGAAGTTAGACCTTTACTATTCTTTATAGTAAATATAGACTTACTAAAATCTTATGCTACAATCTGACTGATAGATTATCTAGTTCTATGCATAAGTCAAACTCTACGTACTAAAACATTTATTGTGTAAAATAAAAGATACATATTTTCACAAATTTAGGTCATTGTAAATTCTTTTATTAAAATAAGAAATAATGTAAATCAAAAAAATAATAATAAAAAATAGTTTTAGTATTAAATATTTTCAATAATTTTTTACTAAGACTTAAAGTCATGATGCTATATGTTAGACTCTCATTTCTTCTACATATCTAGTAAAACCTTTAGCTAGAAGACTCTTTTAAAAAAGACCTGCTAAGTTGTCTACTAATGTTACATTTGTCACCACCACTTCTCATCTTTTTATAATATCTCTTAGTAGATATTTATACTTACTATATTTTATCTTCTTGTAGGTTCTATGTTCCTTCAAATTAGTAGCTGCTCCACTATTATCACAATAAAATATAATATGTTGTTGCATAGAAGGAATGATTCTTATATCCATTAGGAAGTTCTTGAACCATATAGTTCCTTTGGTTGCTTCTAAAATTGTCACATACACAATCTTCATGGTAGAATCAATAATGCAATATTATTTGATACTTTTCTGACTTATGGCCCTACTTCCCAAAGTAAATATATAACTTGGGATGGACTTTGCTAAATCATAATCTAATTGGAAATCCAAGTCTGTATATCTAATAAGTATGAGATTGTCCACTTGGTATGCTCACATATAATATTTAGTCCTTATTAGGTACTTGAAAACATGTTGTATGGGTATCCAATTTTTTTTTCCTGGGTTATATTGATATTTTCTTACTATGTCTATGGTAAAATATATATCAGGTTTGATGCTATGTATTGCATATATTAGGCTTTCACCTACTAATGCATAAGGAACTAGATTTATTTCCTCTATCTTACTAGGTATTTTGGGACACTAATATTTTTGATAGGGTAATTCCATGTATGAAATGGAGAAAGCCTATTTTTGGAATTTTGCATGCTAAAATTCTGATGAATATAAACAACTTGAAATAAACACAATATTCCTCACATGTGATCTTCCAAAAGTTTAATCCCAAGAATGTGAGCAACTTCTCCTAAGCATGCCATATCGAAAAGACTTTACTACCTTACCTTAATTGAAGACATCAAACCTACATAATTGCCAATGTATAATATATCATTAATGTATAATATCAAGAATATCACCATGCCATCACATCACTTTATATACACAAAATACTTATCCCGACATTAATAAAAGGTAAAAGAGTAAATGACTTGAACAAAATGAGTATTCTAAGATCTAGATGATTGTTTTAGTTCATAAATAAACTTCTTTAATTTACAAAACTTGTGCCCTTGGTCATTTAATATGAAACTATTTGGCTAAATCATATAGATATATTCTTCAAGATACTCATTCAAACACATAATTTTATTGTCATCTACTAAATCTCATAGTTATAATGAATTTTAATAGACAAGAAAATCTAGATTGACTTTAGCATGACTACTGACGAAAATATATCCTCATAATTTATTCTCTCTTTATGAATAAAACTTTTTGCAACAAGACTAGCTTTATATGTCTCAACATTACTATCAAGAATATCACCATGCCATCACATCACTTTATATACACAAAATACTTATCCCGACATTAATAAAAGGTAAAAGAGTAAATGACTTGAACAAAATGAGTATTCTAAGATCTAGATGATTGTTTTAGTTCATAAATAAACTTCTTTAATTTACAAAACTTGTGCCCTTGGTCATTTAATATGAAACTATTTGGCTAAATCATATAGATATATTCTTCAAGATACTCATTCAAACACATAATTTTATTGTCATCTACTAAATCTCATAGTTATAATGAATTTTAATAGACAAGAAAATCTAGATTGACTTTAGCATGACTACTGACGAAAATATATCCTCATAATTTATTCTCTCTTTATGAATAAAACTTTTTGCAACAAGACTAGCTTTATATGTCTCAACATTACTATATATTGCTCATTTTTTATAGATACGCCTACACTTGATTGATTTTATCTTTTCTGGTGGTTCCATAAGATCCTAGCCATGATTGGATTACATTGACTACATATTTGATTCCATAGTTTTTTGTAAAGGTTGTGCATATTTATCTTTAAGTATTTTTTCATAGTTGTCAGGATCAATATCTACTTCATCAGAGATTTTATCATAAACTCTCCCGAGGGCATATACCAAGTAGGTTAATGAATAAGCATCCAACTATGATAAGATACTCCTCTTAGTTATATTTATTTAGTGACATGCTATGCAAATACTAATTCATGTGAATCATTATGATCATTTCCCTCTATCTATTCAATCGAGATGTGGTTCTTGAGATTTACTATCAACACCATCATCAACAATTTCATATTATGATGATGTCACTAATAAAAAAAACAATTTCATATTATGATGTCAGTTTGAGTTCTTTGAAATGTTATCTTGCAGTGTTTCATCATGTATTAGCAGTATTGAAGGAGTTTGGACTAGTTAATCTTTTCTCAGTACTTCTAGAGTAATCCTACTTTTGAGCTTGTAATTTGTTATATAATCTTTTTAAAGGAAATTGAACATTGGAGCTAATTATAACTTTCTGATTTTTAGGATTATAAAATAAACAATCTTTAGTTCCTTTAGGATATCCGATGAAGAAACGAACTTCTTTTCTAGGTTCAACTTATTTGTTTTCCCTTTTAGCAAATGTGCTAGGCAACCCCATAAATGGATATGTTTCGGATTAGGCTTGTATCTAGTCTACAATTTAGTTGGAATAGTAGGTATAAATTCAGATAGAACTAAGTTTGAATTATAACCTATTGTTTCTAATGAGAATTCCTAGAAGGAATCATCCATATCCGAACAACTCATCATTGATCTTACCATATGAATAAAAGTATTATTTTTTATTTCTATCACACAATTTTTATATATAATATCAAGTATAGACAACTAAGATGTACTTCCTTGATTCAATAAGTAGTCAATAAATTGTCACAAGAGTTGCTCACAACCATTATGATGATCAGATTGTAGTATTTTAAGATATTTATTCGGATATTTTTCCAATTCCTTCATCTACTCTTTGAATTTTTTAAATGCATCAGATTTATAGCATATCAAATTACCTCTTATTTGGACAACCATGAGCCCACATAAAGTAGAATAAACTAATTCCACCATTTTGACTTTATATCAATTATCCAGTTAGTCATTTTTCCTTCAATGTATGACTCACAAACTAGTAGTGTTTCCATCTTCATTGAACCTAAAGTTACATCTTTAATTAGTTTCGAAATCCATTTAAAATTTATATGACCTGGGCATAAGTGCCAAATATATGTTTGATTCATATCAGAAAGATGTTTTCTTTTAAAATGGCATAATGCTAATATTATTCGACTCATATCATTATAGACGAGTAGCTACAATATTAATAATATATATATTATCTTGTAATATACCCGAATTAACACTCTTCTTATTCAAGTAAATTATTATAAAATCATTTAATATAAAGGAAAATCCATCCTTAATCAATCTAGAAATATAAATTAAGTTTCTTATGATTGAATGTACATAAAGACAATCTCTCAAAATTAAAATAATATTTTTCTCAAACTAAAGCGTGCAACCTCCCACTTTAATAACCATTGCTTTCATAGTATTTTTAATGTGAAGATCAATTTAAACATCGCTTAGTTGTCTGATTTCATAGAATGAAAGCAAAGAATTACAGACATGATTAGTGGTACTAATATCTACACACTAGGTATACATAGATACAATCGTAAAATATGTTTCAACAACTAGTAATTGAGACCCAACTTGATTGTTCATCTTGCTGAGATAATTTAGATACTACCTCTTTTAATGTTTCGACTACTTATAAAATAACAATTTCCTTTTTTCTTTTTTCACTCCCACTTGCAATTTTGGAGCTGTAGAAAGAACATTAGCATATTCCTGATTTTTCATTTTCTTACCTTTCAATTTAAAAGAAGTTCTTTCAGTCAAAAATATTCTAGATAGTTACCTAATAATAATTTTATTTGATATCAATTATTTAATAAATTATGTCAAAGTTTAGTTAGGTTTATTCATGTTTTAGTAGGTAGAATTACTTATAATAATCTGGCAACAATTGATGAATACTATCAATATAAGAATCCACATCAATCTTAACTCAAAGGATCTCTAGTTGATTTAGAAGGCCAATCATCCTGAGAACATTATACCTCATTAGGGTATTTTTAGTCATTGTAGTATTCATTATATCTCTCATGGACTTCTATCTAGTAGATTGAGTTTGATTTCTAAATATTTTGTTGAGATTTGATACCATATCATAGGTAATAGCCATTAATTTATGCTAATGTTAAAGTATATTTGATATAGAAGTCAAAATATAAGACCTCATCATCTAATCAGCCTTCACCCATTTCTTATAATGCTTAGCTTCCTCATCAGCTAGCTACCCCCTCATGAGATTTATCTAGGCATAGATGTGAGTTTAAATTTGTCGTTCTTAGCAATCATGAGAATAACAAGGCTTCTTTTCCAATTTATATAATTGAAACTGTCATGTTTATTTTATTTGAGAATGATAGTGAATTGGTTGAAAGATATTTTTTTTAAAAAATACCTAAACAATTTACAATGTCCACATCAATTTGAATTCTATCACAATAATTGGTTTCCTCTATCAATTCTTGAATGAACTTATCATCAGTCAAGCATACCATGTAGAGTATGCCTTGTTAGAATGATATTTATTATTTGTTTAGAGTTCAAACAGACTAATTCCTATCAATCTTGTTATCTAGGTAGTGGGTCATGTCAAATAAGATTAACCTAATGACTTATTTTTGATCCTACAAATAATAGTAGTGACTTAGATAGAAAGGATGCTATTATTCATAGCTAAGTGTAAACCATCACATTATTTCAAATTGATCTTTCCTTAATTGTATCATTCAAATGGAGAATTGATTAATTTAAATAATCTATAAAATTATCTAATTGAAGTTTGCACTTAGTGTACATGCAATCCAATTAGTCCAAAAGGGGTAAGATACCAAAAATAACATGATAATCAACTTGTATAACCTTCAAACCAGTGATAAAGACCATGATATTCATTCTAAATAAATTTACTCACCCACTTAGATATTTTAAAATTGAGGTTTTTTATTTTAAACAGAACATACAGCTTTGTAAAATATGTAATGTCACACTAGCTTTGTAAAATATGTAATGTCACACTAGCTTTGTAAAATATGTAACTATCATACTAATTATTATACACATATACACACATCCCACTGCATCCACAACTACATGCATTCACATGTCACACTATATAAATATAGATATAAATATAAATATGCATATAAATATAAATATAAATATACATATAAATATAAATATAAATATAAATATTTATATAAATATAATATAAATATAAATAAATAAATACACACACACACACACACACACATGCCACAGATGTATGAGAACTATGTATCATGTATATCCAAATATTGAACACTCAAGCAATATTGGTTTTAGGGCACTTTTAACCTTTGACTTTCCAAGAAGATTTTTAGGGCTTAGGTTAGTGCCTTAAATCAGTTCAAATCTGCATGGTTTAATGGAGTGGGGTAGTGTCCCCATATACAATATAAATTAAAAAAACTTTCCTAGTTTGGGCTTTTTGCAATGATCTATACCACTCTCAAACTCTTCCACCGCGAGTTCTACCACATGTATTGTTGCTAGGTGCAACCACATGAAAATACACCATTATTGGTTGTGTCAACCACTACAAGCATCATTGCCAGCTAAAAATACACCAGTGCTATAGTTGGCTATGATAACCTCTTCAATCACCACAACATTGAGTACCATCATCCGAGGCATCATTGGCCATGATAACCATCATGGTCACTATCATTTGAAATGAATATCACCTCTATCACTGTTGTTGGCATTGATGACCTCCACAGTCATTATCCCTGACAATGAATACCACCAATGAATATTGATGCTACTATTGGCCATGATGACTTCATCATTCATCATCACCAGTAAAACATACCACCACTAGAGCTTATGCTGGCTGCATTGACATCAAAAGCCATCATCATTGGCTCCATCCACTATCATCGGTACTATCATCAGCCACGTCTACCACCATGGGCTCCATCATTGATGACAAATGTATCCATTATTATAGACTCGAAGATAAATGTAAAACTAAATAAAAATGTACAACCATGTGTGAAAAATTACACTAGGGTGCACAAATATAACTCATAAACTAAATCCATTTATAAACACCACATATATTCATAATCCATGTAACATGGTTGGGTTGTTTTAATCCAGTTAACAAAGGCTATCTTATCTCTATTTTTATCTTAGACAATATCCAGTACACCATTGAAATGTAATTTATTTTTACAAGATATCAATACCAACCTTTTGATACCATTTGTTAGGTGGTCGAGGATAGAAATATCCTTCAAATAAATATCATGCATGTAATGAATTGTTTTCATTTTGTTTGTAAATTCTTATCATTTTAGGAAAGACAAACATACCGCAATTATGGATTTGATTTCACAGAACGACATCTCATATTGCTTACTCCAATTCTTGTGAGTACAATAATGCTATCATGGAAAGAATTGTATGTGCCACTTTATATATATATATATATATATATTCAGAATTAATTCAATATATAAATCAATTTGATAAAATCAAAACAAATCAATTATAATTAAATGAATTGATGCCATTATATATATACATATATTCTAGATAAAATAATATTAAAACAAATTTTTTATCATTGAATAAGGCCACAGAAGAGATCTTGGCATGGATAAGATCTCAGGCTTCTAATATAAATTATATTGTATCATAGTTTATATTAATTATAATTCAATCACTATAGATTTATTATTATTCTCCCTTACTTATTCAAAATAATTTGTCTCTTGTTACGTAAAAATTATTATATTCTAAAATTTTAAGATTACAAATAGTCATTGATTAAAATAAATTATTGACAATATAATTTAATCAATCTTTAATTATTTCATTCAGATTTCCTACTTAACTTATTTGAAATGTTTGATAAAAATTAACATTTAAGGTTTGATAATATCAAAACTTATAAAATTTCTTTATAGATCATGGATTCCATTAGTAATAAATTTCCACCATTTATTTGATAAAATTATCCAATTCATTAAGTTCCAAAATCTATTTATAGATCATATGCTTATTGAATTAAAATAACTATTAACAAATACATATACACATTAATTACTTTAGAAATAAGAGTAACAATGTTTATAATAACAATGGTATTTTTATTTTACATGTTAGCATAAAGTAATTATATTGTGATGATCTCATTAAATACACACAAGTGTACTAGCACTAAAAGTTAGAAAAATCAATCTTCATAATCAAGATTGACCTATTAAAATGTGGTTGTACAATTTTACCAACGGGTTGTCTAATTCTATCTAGATTATGAATAACAAATTTATAATCTACAAAAACTAATGATTTGAACTTTTGCACCAAATTCTATATACTATATTATTTAATATGTAGAATAATGACCCATATTTTTATAAATTTAACTCATTGTAAATTCTTTCTTAAAAACAAGAAAATGATGTAAACCAAGAAAAATAAAAATAATCAAAAATAGCTTTTAGTATAAAATAGTCCTGCTACCATTCACTTCACATTGATGTGATGCATGAAGCATACTTTACATCTTTAATATATATTCAATTGAAATCTTGGAATACTAACAAGCTTCAAGTGATTCATCCAATACCTTCATTTGCATGTTAAGAGTCCTTTGAACTTTTCATTCTAGTTATCTCTCTCCAATTAAGTATGGAGTGCACGACCCATGCACCAACCACCTTAAAATTTGAAACCATCCACTCAATTTCTTATTGGCACTTTCTAGCACATTAATAGAATTTTTTTATAACCATAGAGCTTATATTATAAGACCATTAAATTTTTTAATCACCTTCATGCTACTTTACAATGTATTTTTAGGTTTATTTTATTTAAATATCTTGAACTTGTTGAATTACAATAGATGAGTATATTAATAAATGATTATTGTTATAATTTCAAGATGTCATGGACATAATTTATGGTATCGTGAAATTGTGATAACACATTAGTTGTATAGTGACATTTCAAAAATTATCATGACTTGTTTGTAGAGTTGTGACTAAGAAAGATTAATGTGACTTCTCCATATATATTTCTTAGTGTAAACATATTGAATAAACATATCATGAAATTAGTAATAATGTGCTTATTTTTATACAATTACATAATGAAAATAATCAAAACAAATTACAAATATTCAATACATCATGGATTAATGTGACTAATTATCTCTTCATTATATCTTTACAAGAGGATAAGTTGTTAAAGTTGAAGAAAACCCAAGCAATGGTGAAAGTTATAGCTCTCGCCAACAATCTGACTTCTAAGATCCAGAAGCTAAATGTAGAAGTCATGATAACCCATGACATCATGACTTTAGTGAGACAAAAAAGAAATATTCTAACTACAACTCAACATAATCTAGTAGCAATCGAAAATGTCATTGCAACACTAGTAAATAAAGATTCATTGAAGTTAGTCATGGTGGTGATTTAATGCCGAAAGGAGAAATCAGAAGAAAAGAGAACAAAAAAACTATACTAAAAAGTTTGTCTTGGCAGATGCAATTATTGATGGAGGTATGAATTCATTGATGGTCTAGTTATGAATAGTAAATATAGCATTGTTTTGAAGAAAACCAAAGAATCTTTTTTCTACATGGTGATAAAATCAAAAGATAAAGTCATTCCTACAAAGCATTACTTTTTAGAAAT
Organism: Sapria himalayana; assembly: GCA_029783825.1. Lineage (NCBI taxonomy): Eukaryota > Viridiplantae > Streptophyta > Magnoliopsida > Malpighiales > Rafflesiaceae > Sapria > Sapria himalayana. Next base: position 171,278 of record JAREIK010001238.1, on the reverse strand, counting down.
CAACAAATTCTGTCAAGGAGTTCAACCCCATTGCAACTCTTTACTCAGTCTCGAAAAGAATTATTCCCACCATCTAGATACACTATGACATTTAAAACTAGCTATAGAAAATACTAATTTAGTTTGATGGAAGTCTTAAATTTTGTTAAGTGGGGGGTTGGTTGCTTGAGTACGAGCAATGAATTTAATATGAGAATTTGCTTAGCATGTCAAATATTGAATAAAACAGGCCATTTAGTTTGATATTGATGATATGTTTGCAAGATGAAAAGTAGTAAAATATTATATTTTATGTGTGAAATGTATGACTTAGTGGAGTTTATAACTAGAAAGTCAGCGAAATGTCATGCAAGTCAGAGTATTTGATATGTTACAATATGATTATAGGTTTGAGTTCTTAGAGAGTAGTTTCAATATATATTCTTAAATGAAACTTTATACAAATAGTTGAGACAATCTTTATACGCATGACTTTAACATCTTGTTGATAATATTATTTTATCATGCAACATATTTTTTTGGCTATGAAGTTTTTCTAGAGTCATAGCTAAACTAGCTCATAATAAATTAATGACTGTGATATTAATTTTACATCATAACAACAAAGTATACTATTGGTGCTAAAAGTGATGACATCCAAAAGTACGATGATATTATTTTTCTAAAAGCCACACAAACTCAAGTCAAATCCATGGCACTAATTTGGCATTGCTACTTTTAGAAATAGAATATGATAGAAAGAAAATATTTGAGCCACATCCAAAATAAGTGCTACAATTCTTTGCTCCAGAGAAAAATACAAAATTTTCTGTTATTCTGCAATATCATGACTTGAAGTTAAAGAAGCAAAATGCACAAGATATGATCATATCTAACATTTTAACTTTGTATTATAGAGGAAAAATGAACAAGCTTCAGTCACATTCAATACTATGACTTTGTATTATAGAACCAAAAGATTGAAGCCATGACTTTCATCCAACACTATAAAGATTTAAAATCAAGTTCCAAATGCATGGCTATGCAAGGAAGCCATGTAAAAACCATAAAAATATCATGAAATGGTGCTTATAAAAAGAAACCAATAGCTTTAAATTTAATTTTAAAGATGATCCACGAGAAACAATGGAAACATAAAGCAAAAGCATAAATCCTAGCAGGAGAGAATTAATTTCAGACCTTCTAGAAGAAATTCAAGGCGAGAGGACCAATATTTGTGGGATTTAGAGTTGTAATTCTTAGATTCTTAATTATAGGGGTTGTCATTGGGAACTTGGATTTCTATGAGATGGATTTCAACTTCTCTCATACATTGTTCTCCTCAATGTCAGATTAAATAGATAATCTATGATTGGTGCAATTACTATCATGTGTTATGGATGATATTTTTCCATTTAATATTATGTTTAGTTGTGATTTTATTTGGTTATTAATGGATTGATGACTATTTAGAAATGAAATTTGGGTTTTGGCTATTGGTGGGTTCATGCAATATTAGAGTAGAAGATGATGGTAGATAAATCATGAAATATCTTTATGCTTTAGGATAAGAAGGAAGTTATAGTCGTTTTACCAATGACATGTTAACTAAACCTATATGGTAAAACATAAAATTAGCTTAAGTTTAATTATTGTGAGTAAAGTAATTATGAAGTCAAAAAAATGAATATTTTTATAGGCCAATTCATTGTACATGTATTATAGGAAATGATCCTTAATTTATATTGAGCTTTAAATAAAATGATTTTCTAAGGGTTTTACCTTTAAAATGTGTGAGTTATTTATCATAATAAGAGGTTGTGATAGGTAAACCATATGACATATATGAATGTGACTCATATAGTGGTGAATGTCTTGTGATGAATTTTTTATTATTTGGCTACCAATAGTAAAACACAAGGGGAAACATATATTAATTATACGAGTACGATACTTATTAAGCTGAGATTAAAAACACTTTTATTATCACATCAATTCTTATCAAAAAGACACAAGAGGCCAGAGAATGAGATTGCATATTTGAAGCAACCATAAATGACAATTAATGAGTTGCCTAAAAGGTATAGATTTATGAATGATATTCGAGTAAAGATTATTTATTTTCTTGATAGTAAAATATTGAGAGGAAAGTTATGAGAGTATCAATATTAGGAAAGACTCAATAGGTAATAATAATCTTGTATGCCAATAGTGCAAGAGGTCATTGTTGTAATCATCTAACTTTCATTTTATGATGTAACACTATCACAACCAAGCTATCTAGAAATGCCATCATATGTAATAAAATTAATCAACTCTACAATCTAAGATATAAACTAAGAATTATGTTTATCTTCCTGACTATAGTAGCGTTTGATTATTATTTATTGATCAAACTGCCTATATAATTTCTATGGGAGTGATATCATGATGAAATACTTACATTATTACTTATATGATCTATATACTTACAAAATAATATTAGATGAGTGACTCTTGCCCAACTAGTTTGTTGGACATTTTCTAACCATAAAATTAGGCATTGTAACTATATCGTAATAGTAAGCTAAAATGCACACTCATGCGTAATGGTTGGAATGAAGTGATAACTTTTCTAATCATAATGAGTGAGATAAACCTATATATTAAAACCTAAAATTAAGATAATTTAAACTAATATGAGTTTGATATTTATAAAGCCATAAATATAAATATTTTTAAAAGCTAATCCATTATGCATATCATAGATGATCAAACCTTTTATTGAAGTGGGGGTTTTAACTTTATATATAATACTTTTTATGAGGTTCACCTTTAATGTAAGAGTAGCATATCATCATGATGGATGATACCAGGTAAGATTTGATTCATAAGTTGGATATTACACTATAAGTTACTTTTTTTCATATGACTGCTATAGGTAAGATTTGAGAGAAAATATATGTTAATTTTTGTGACTAATGCACATGTAAAATAATCATTAAGGATAGTTGATGAGTTGCCTAAAAATGTATATTTTTGAATAACCCTAGAGCAGATTTGATTTTGCATTTTGGAGATAAAATATCAAAATGATAGCTATGAGATGACCATCATTGGGGAGGGCCTAATAGATGATAACCACCTTGTATGACTCGTATACTCACAAAACTATGTTAGATGATTGTCCCTCACCTTTGAGATTTTTTAATACTAAAAATTATGTATTATAATATTTGATATCATTGTCAAGGATTATTAATTTTTTTTATTCAACTTTATTTGAATAATTATCTTTTAAAAATGATAATTTTCATTTTAGTAGTTTGGACCTCAATATCATGTATAATATGTTTTAATTTTTATAGATTGTCTTGTGTTTCTTTTTTGTTTATGTTGGTTTTGTTTATTATTTTAGCAAAAACATTTAACTAAGCAGAGACTAAGGTCAGAGGTAATTTATTTGGACCTAGAAATTTAGAGAACCAAAAGAGTAATAATTAGACAAAAAGCTGAGAAAGAGTAGATGGAAAGAACTAGCAGTAATAGAAAGTCCCAAGGTGGCAAGGGGTAGGCTAACCAATATCATAATCATTCTTCAGAGTCATGCCTTTTGAAGTCATATCTTTTGAAGAATAAAATTCATGCTGCCATCAAAGCTAAGGAAGAAGACATGGAAAGAATAGAATTCTAAAATAAACATGGAAAAATTATTTGTTGATAAGAAGGAAAATGAAGATTTGTTGGAGGCATTAAATGTGGAATATCCAAAGACATACAAAGAGAAAGTGATATAACTATAGGAAGTTGAGACTTTTTATGAAAGTCATGATGGTACATAAAAGATTTTAGGAGAAAGTTGCAATGGTAGACAAAGTCATGATAATGAAGTTCTATTTTGTTATGATGGTAGGATAAAAAGGGTTCAATAAAAATGATCTCACCTTTCAAGTAGATAATAAAGAAGAGCAATCTGGACAAATTGTACATGCAATTGGAGTGCAAGAATGTGATTATGTTTTGGGAGTTCTACTCATTTGTAGAAGATATGCAAGATAAAAAATGCTATGTAAAAAGAGTTTTGATAAATTTTAATCATGATTTTATTAAAAATTTGTTTGGATTACAAGGGACCGTGGATGATATGTCATTCAAATCCTTGAAAATGAAACTCAACTATAAGGTAATCACCAATATATTAATGAGAGGAATAAGAATTTAGAGAATTTCATCAAAAATTATATATGAGCACTTGGTGCAGGAAGAACTCATGGAAGAGAGCAAAGTTTGGTTGTATTTCTTATGCTCAATTTTGTTGTCGATTCTTTATCTATCCACTATTACACAAGATTTGGGAACAACACTCTTCATCCTTATGAATGATTATAGTATCTATGTGGGGAAGATCAATGAGAAGTCCATCCTCACTTAGTAAGAGGGTGAATTTTCTGGACAAATGATTCACTCTATCTTAATAACAATATTAAGCCGAGTTGAGGAAATTCTTATGCAAAAAATATAGCCATGAACGATGCCTGCGAATGTCTCCCCTAACAGTGATGGGGGTGAAAAGAGGAATAGTAGGGGAGAAGAAAAAAATCTAATTTTTGAAGGAAAAAAATCAACCGAATGTGAGCAACACATCACCCTTCACCAAAGCTGACATAAAAGCAATTAAAAGAAGCAGATAAGGTGTTGATGATGAGATAGCTTTCAAGAGTGAGGACTCCTTGATTGGACAAAGAGGATGACTATGAGACCTTGGGTTATCATGAAAATATGAAAATAGCAGCCCAGCTGAATGTTGTATGCTTGAAGGCTGACATACAATCAATGCTTAGTTCCTTAGTGGGAAAGTAAGAGAGAAGATATAAAAAATAAGAAGCAAACATGAAAAGGAAAGTTAATGAATGCAAATTGAATATGAAGATGAGAGATGCATAGTGGGAATTGCATGTCAACAAGAATGAGATTTTATTCATGTTCATCCATGAAAGATTTAAAGACGATATTATGAAGATCTTGAGAATGATAATGAAATAGGTAGAGAGTAGAGTGAAAGGAACAACAAAATTGTTTGGAAAATTCTAGGGAAAAACAAGACAAGATAAGGTAATCATTGAAAACAAGTATTATACGGAAAAACAATGGGTTGAAGAAATAAAAAGATTTAATGAGAATCAAAAGCAAATGTATTTTGTACTAGGTTCATTTGAAAACTCATTGAACTCCATTGGAAATGTTTTATATAGAATTATCCCCCCTATCATAATAGTAGGCTCACTAGGTGGGAAAATAAATCATAGAATCATCATAATAAATTCTAATTATGGTTTTGGTAAATTTGCAAAAAATCTATTTGGCATGTTTTTTTTTGTTTGGATGAATTATATCAAATTTTCAGTATATCTACTACATGAGGATGGGTCACACGAGATATAGATGTTGGGTATTATCTGATTGGATAGTGAGAGTTTATAGTGTTGAGAAATGCATGTTAAATATCAGTCATCCAAGAGTCCACATCTAAGAGTCTTTTGATTATATCAAGAGACATTGGTAGATCATTCCATGTTGATATGTATATCATATTAATTATATATTTTTTGATATTCTAAAAATATTATTGTAATTGTAAAATATATAAAAGTTAACCTGTATGATAGTATCCAGCTTGCGTCGTGTTATTTCTTGTCTTTCTTATTCCTAACATTCACAATTTTTATAACTAAATTCTAGTCTATATATTTCTTTCATACTCTAAAATAATTATTATAATCTTTGAAAAATATTGAAAAGTTTTAATTACTAATATAGTAACCACCTTGTCATTGTTATGTCCTTGTATTATTATTATTGACATATTAGTTTATTTTTTGTCAATTGTATTATCAGACATTATAATTTTGACTTCATATTTATTTCTATTAATATTTGATAGTAGAGGTGTTAAATGGGCTGGGCAGCCCGGGCATGGCCTGCTCGATCATGCCTAGCATGACACGACATGGTCTAGATCAGTGACCATTCCCTAGACCCATGCCAGGCTGGCTATCGGCAAGGATCTTGTCATGCCATACCAAGGTAGCCTGAGCATCGTGGCTCGAATGAATAAAATTTCACCACCCGAACCATGCCACCCCCCCCCCCCCCCACCCAAAGCCTGAGACTGACTTTCCGTCGATCTCGAACCCAATTCGGAGTCAGACACATCGGTCAAGTCTCCCCAGCTCGAGGCTCGATTGCAAGTTCCAGAAGCCGAAGCTTATGGAATGGAACATGTGATCGTTTGGGTCAGCTCGATGGTCGAACAGACCCAATGATCCAAAAAACTAATTCACAAATGTAAAAAAAAATATTAAAAACAAGATTAAAAAAAGTTTTTTAAATCTATATAATACCCCACTTCCCTCATTCATAATTTATAACTTCTCTCTCTCTCTCATATTTTCTCTCAATCTCTTCTCAGCTCTCATCTTTTCTCGCTCTCTCTTGGTCTCTCATTTTGTTTCAATTTTTGAGACTCGGGTGTGGAGTGCGATCTGTCAATTGTGGTGTAGTGCAGGCAGCAGATATCAAAAGGAGAACGTGCTTTTATGTATTACGAGTATTTTTTTAAATATTTGTTTAGTTAAGTTTAGTTTTTAAATTTTAGTTAACTTTAAACTTTAAGAATTTAGTTTTAGTTTAATTAATATTAATTAATATATAATTTTAAAAATATTAATTACAAAATAATTAAAAAATAAATAAAAAATTAAAATGACAAATATTAATTTGAAATATGATAATGAAATTAATTTAAAATTAAACATAGAAAATTATAATATAGATAACGAAAATGCTACAGAAAGGTTTGAGACTATCGAAACTTTGGTTTCTATGGTTGCCTCAACCCAAACATCTTAAAAATAAAAAATTAATAAGACATCAATCGTTTGGAATCACTTTAAAATAATACAAAATAAAAATATTAGGGGTGCCGAAGAATAATCAGCACAATATAAATATTGTAAAAAAATATAACCTGTAAGAATTCTTGTAGGACTTGGCACCTTAAGAGGCATGCCAAACGATATACCAAAAAATATGGTGCATTAGATCCTAGGCAAACCTAACTTAGTGGCAGGTTCTTTGAGGCTTGATCCAATTCAGCCTCAATGTTAATCTTAATCACCTTCCTATACCGCAATGAGTTAGGGAGGAAATACATGACCAAACTGATCACCACGATCTAGGAATATATAGTATCTACATCTTGGAATGACGTACTAAAATACTATAACTTAGAAAAAGAAATAATAATAAATGATTTTAAGCATTATAGTGAAGTGGTGTTCATGACGTCTGATATATGGACTAGTCATGATGATGCATCTTATGCATGACTCATCGGATTAACATGCTTGTTAGGACTATTAAAGATATATAATTAAAAGAGATTTTTCACATTAAATGCTTATGACACATCATTAAATTTATAGTATAAGTAGGGATGAAGGTTGTTTTCCTCATTTTAGAAAATATATGTAACTCACTAAAATTTCTTTATATGCCTCACAGATAGTAGGAGTTTGGCAGTCTCTATTTTTCTACGGGTCCAGAGAAGATGAAATTCCAATTGGATGTGAGACACCGTTAAAATTACACATACTTAATATTAGAATCTGTGTTAGATACGAACACATGATATTAGACTATGTCAATAATAAGAGTGAAGAACTTATTATTGATGACACTGATTGAGATATATAAAATTCATTTATGAAATTCTTAAAGATTTTTTATGATACAACGAACATGTGTTCGTCAGTTTATACTCTCGTCACTTACATTACACTCAGGTACAAATACAACATTATTAGCATTTTAGGATGTTTAGAGATGACCCAATAATTAGTGATATGTTTGTAGAGATTGAAACCAAGTACTTAAAGTACTGGTCCATCATTCCATCTCTTTATTATCTGGCTACCTGCATGGACCCTAGGATTAAGGTGGAAGGGGTAGAGAATGTTTTGACATACATATCCTCGTGCATGAACTAGGAAGACCAACCTAAAGGGTTCATTCATGAGAAGCTGACTGATCTCTTTTACAACAATACTAGGTATGGTGGTAGTAGAAGTGAGGTCTCGAGTATGGACAAAGATACCATATTTGGAGATGGTGACCTTTCCATTCAGTTAGCGAATGGAAAATAATAGGGTGGACATTCAAATAGAAGCTAGCTATCTCGGTACTTAGATATTGATTACTATCAATCCTATCACATGCCGATAATAAGAATCTTGATATTTTATAGTGGTAGAAATTATATGAGTCTACATATCCCATGCTATCTACGATGACATGGGATCTACTGACTCATCTAGTGTCGAGCATAGCTTCGGAGTCTACTTTTTCTATTGTAGTAAATATAATTTCAGATAGAAGATCGAGATTATGGTCAGATATTGTTGAGACATTAGCATGCATGAAGGATTAGGAGGATTTAAGCTTGGGCATCTAGGATCGTGCTGGGACTACAGCAAAAATAGAGGAGTTGCTTCCTAATGATGATTCATGGGATATCGATGACGATTGATGACTGATATGAGATCGAGCCATTGATGATTTAGCTGAGTGCTCGAGCCTACTTTAATTTCTATGGCCTACTACTATTGATATAATAATACTGATATCACCATTCATTATACGATGATGATATTTATTATTTTTATTTATAATTTTTGGATTATCTTTATTTATTTTCTTTTCTCATTTTACTTTGAGGCTTGCTTGATTTAGACACTTATGTATTTATGATTGGAATTGGATTAGATTCATGTTTTATTAATTTAGATATTGATATTACTATTAATTCAGACACTTGTTAGTTTTTAGATTTTAGTTGTTAATGTTTTATAAATTTAATTAATTAAAATTTATTAATTATTTATTTATTTTAATTTAAGTATAAAAATTTAAATTGTTTAATAATTTTGAATTTTGGATTAACATTTTTCAAATGACCTAAACTCTGCCCGAACCCAGCTCGATTCCAACAACTTCAAGCATGACCCAGCCCAAAAAGTTGAAAGCCAAGCTAACAGACTATGTTAAGCTGGTTCTATTGAAGCCGTGCCTTGCTAGGAACTACACGAATACTATAAAATATCGTGCCTAGCACAACATGGTGGCCTGACTTGGCCACCTAAAAATGGGTTGAGCTGGCCTATTTGACACCTCTAATCACAACAACATCAAAAGTCATGACATTTTTTTATACATATATTTATTCTAGTCATAGAAATATTATTTGCCATCATAATTTTGTTACAGATACATGTACCATGGTCGTGGCCACAATAAGAGCCATGACCTCGTGTTAGAGAAATATGAGATCAAAGTCGTGGTCAATCATAATACTATAATTTTGTGTTACATAAATAAATATTTTAGTCAAAATCATTCACAGCACCATGATAGTCTTATTCAAGATTCAAAGAGCAGAGCCATGACCTTTACTAGTATCATCACTTTATATTATAGAAAGTCTTTGATCAATCAATGTTATCCCCAATGCCATAACATTTGTGCTAAAGAAAAATTCCTTAGAGAGGTCATTGTAATGACTTCAATCTTGTGTTACAAATTTTCAAATAAAATATCATACGGATCATCAAAGAATAAAAACTAAATTTAGAGAAAATCCAAAAAAAAAAAAGAGATGAGACCTGAAAATCACCAAGAACCCTAAATGATAGAAATGTTTCAACAAATCAAGGGTAAATCTAAGGTAGACCGCGAGCATTATTGATTGGAGCTAGTGTTTTATTCTTAGAGGTTTAGTTTGGACATTCATGGGAACCATTGGATCCACAAAATAATTATAAATACATCTCACATGATATTATTCCTAAAATTTGACTAAATTGAATTCTAGGATTAATGTATTTGAGATATAATGAATGATTAAATTTATGAATTGCGTTTGTGTTTGTAATGTATTTTGATGTTGATGGATGTAGATGCATCTTAGAAATGAGAATTAAGATTTTCACATATGTATTGTGTATAATTGTCAACCATGGAAAATGATGATATAGAAGTCATGAAATACACTTATTTGGCTAAAATAGTAGGGAAGTCATGGCTCTTTTAATCCTAATGCATTGGATATATTAATATGTAAAAACATGAAGTTAAGGTATGTTAATTGTTGCAAGTATGACACTAATGAATCTTAAAACATGAATGAATTTAAAACTATTCTATTGTGTACTATTTAAAAGAACCAACCTTAGAGTAATATATGGGTTAAGTAGAATATCTTCTTAGAAATTTCACCATAATATGAGAGGTATATGTTGGACTTCATGGATTGTGAAAGTTTTGTCATGGGGAACACAAGTGGAAGAAAATCTTGTGATAGTGATAGCTCTGTTAATCATTTTGTAATGTATGACTTTCATATGTGAGATTAATGAGAAGACATGTTAAAATAGTATGAGTATGGTCATTACAAATTTATTAAGTGCCACATTATTTCGAGTTTGTGTAAAAATTAAAGATTAGAGAATAAAAACAAACACTTAAAGTAATCATCAAAGATCAATGATATATTGCCTAAAAAAAGTTTACATGAGATTAATCTTTATAGACAACTATATGTTACGTTGGTGTTGAGATGCCAAGTGGACAACTATGAGGGAATCATCCCTAATAGTGAGTCTAATAGATGATTATCATCTTGTACGATATGAGAGCACACTAATATTTGACACTGATATACCCTTCATCAATAGCTAAGTATGATATAAAATAAATACTAAACATTTTCATCCACAAGTACACATGTCAATCCTAGAGTCTAATTAATCTGAGTATATTCCCAAAGACCAAGTATATATATTCAATTCATATAGTTTTGAATTTAATATTAATTAATTAAATTATCAAAATGATCTTTACAAGATTGATATCACGATTTATGTCCACTTTATAACTTATCAAACTCATTTACTTGTGGAATTATGTTAAATAAAAGAGCCTCAATCATATGTTTTAAAATCATGTCAATTAACAAGTTTTGTACTCACAAAATTACAGCATCTTATCCAATTTGAGGGTTCCTATAGTTAGTCCTAGTGAGAATCAAAGTCACAATAAAAGAAGTACAAACAATCCTCGTGTGTGAGCCTCTTTCGCTTCTAAAACTAGTTGCAAATCATGTTTCTTTAGGGATTGGAAATTCTTGGCTTGATTGTCTCTCTTTTCTTGTCTCTCTATTTCACTCATCTTTCTCCTATCTCTCCTCTTTTCTTAAATGTCTAAGTGATTTTTGTGAACTTTAATTTGGAATTAATGGGCGACTTTAGATAACAGCTTTTTCACCCCCCAGGGTCTTCACTAGGTTTCATATGTCATTAATGAAAAATAGTAGGGTTTATGACAATCTATTATTCTCCCCACCCAGTTGGAGTGTAATGAACACAGTGGCATGGTGAAAAATTGAGCAGGTTGATTAATGGTTAATTTATGTGGTATTTCAATGTGCTTAACTTGTTTATAGAAAATTAGATTAGAAAAAAAAATGCCAAGTAGCTTAATTGGTGAAGTATGTAGCTAGTGTGATCAAATCCATGAAGATGTTTTCAACCAAATAACCTCTCAACAAGTAGATTTCAAAAAAAGATAAACCCATGCCTTGTTTATTATCCAAAAAATTGATGCTTTACCAAATAATCAATTATCAATCAACTATTGACAAATCAACCCAACTAAACTCATAAAAAAGGTGAGAATTAAATTGAATCTAAAGAGGGTGATAATTAAAGCAGACACTTCTTAAATATGAAAGACTATAACATATGAAGATTAAATACACAATTTGTAATTGTTCAACATTATTAGGGAATATAATTAAAAGGAAAAAATAAAGAAAAAATGGCATCAAAAAATAGGAAAAACAAAAATTTTAGATGAGAATTTTAATGTAAAAATAAATTAAATAAATACGACAGAATAGCTATAACATAAAATAAGAGGCATTATAAATAATGTAGGAGTTGCCTAAATTCTATTTTTTAGACAATTTTGTAAAAAATAAAATAATGAATACTTCATTAAATAAGAGGAACTTTCGATCATAACCATAGCTTTTTGATTGGGGCAAGATGACAAATTAGTAAATACCTTTATTTTGACTTTTGGTTAATAAATTAGTAAAATGTGTGATTTGTTATTTTATAAGGTATGAATATTAAAATAAGATTTTAGAATTTATTAGAGGAATGCATAACTAGTTTTTCTAAAGAATATTAGAAATCCATGAATTTATGGAAAAATCATAAATTATATTTTGGTGCACTATTTAAGAATAAATTAAAGCATTATATATATATATATATATATATATATATATATATATATATATATATATATATATATAAAGCATATATAGATACATAAATGTATGCATAAATAAATAGATATAAATATGTATACACACAAACAAACATATATATAAACATGTAAATATTGATTTCTATATATAAGTTATCAAAATTATTATGTATTTATTTATTTATATACTTTGATATATAATTATATGTGCACACACACACACACACATGTATATATATAACATGTGTGTGTGTGTGTGTATTAATATATTTATTTAATTTTTATTTATTTATTTATATAAATAAACATATGCATTAAATTTATCGTTTCAAAGATGATAACAAGATTTTGTTCTATGTTCACTTTTTTCAAGCTTCATTGAGACTTGCAATTTTATAAGGGTTGTCATCAGCTTCTTATCTCAACTCAATATTGCTAGTAATTTTTTTAAAATGTTCAATTTTTGTTAGGAGCTCGAATGATCGTCTTCTATTGCACTCATTCTACTTTTTGATAGTGGTTGTTGTCATCATATGAATAATACTATATATGTGAATAATACCATATACAAGAATGGTACATGAAGAAAAATAAATATAGAGACAAAACACCATATTTACATGGAAATCCCTTCAAGGTGAATGGAAAAACTATGGGAGAACTCCAAATAATTCTTCACTATTGAAACAATTAATTTTAAGAATATACTATTTTTTGATATATTAAAGAAATAGATATGACCTCACTCTCTTCCCTAGTGTGGAAATTCCTCAATTGATAGTAACCTTCTCAATTGAGCCTCTTCCTATTTCTTCACTCTCTCCCTTTTTTTCCTCTTTTATTTGTTTTTTCTTGTATTAGAAGAAAGATTTGGTTCAATCTCTTTCACTTTCTTTTAATTTATAGGAATGGGAAGTTGAAATCATGTCATGATTTATGGCAAATAAGAATAAGAAGACATACATAATTTGAAGAGAAAGAAGAAAAAAAAGTTTGGTTGTTGGAGATATCACATGGGTGTGGACTTTATCAATGTGGTTGTTGGAGATATCACATAGATGTGAACCCAATTAAATCACATGGGCGTGGATCCAATCAAATCCACCCCCCAATGCATGCGACAAAAGGTAGAAGTCATCGTGAATCATTAGTGGAAGCCCATGGCAACAAGCTCGAATCATAACTCCAACTTTTACCTTAGAACAATTTCTGTCATCATGTCAGTTACATTATTATGTGTGGATCTTCAATTGGAATCTCTTTAGTTGTATAGCATCATGAATCCAATGGTATCTGACTTCAATATGCTTTGTCCTAGAGTAATAGGTGACATTCCTACTTAAGTCGATTGCACTTAGGCTATCACAATATACTACATACTCATTTGTTGCAGATCTAGTTCTTTGAAAAAAATTTTTTATCCATACTATCACTTTTCTAGCTTTAATGGTAACTAAATATTTAGCTTCAGTTATGGATAAAGTAACACATTTTTGCAACTTAGATTGTCATGATATCGCCCCCCCCCCCCCCCCCCCCCCTAGAAAAGTAAACAAATGACCAAATGTAAATTATCTACCATAGGTCATTAGCCAAATCTGCATCTTTGTAGCTTTCAAGAACTAGTTTTTATTTTCCAAAACTTAAACAAAGTTTGGAAATTCCCCTCAAATATCCGAAGATCAACTTTATTACTTCCCAATGCTATTTGATAGTATTTTCTAGAAATATACTCACTACCCCTATAGCTCTGCTATATGAGCAAAGTCTTTCCTTGTACATACAATAGCATAAATGAGACTTTTTATAGCTGAAGAATAAGGAATAGTTGTCATTTTCTTCTTTTCTTCTTCTAGTGAAGGGCATGACCTCTGGCAATGTTTGAAATGACCACCAAAAGGTGTGTGAACTAGTTTAGCCTCTTTCATGTTGAATCTTTCAAGAATTCATTCAACATATCTTTGTTGTGATAGCCACAATCTTCTATTTTACATATCATGATAATCTCTATTCCTAAGACTTGACCAACTCTTCCTTCAATTTTCTAATTTGAGTTCTGTCCAGGCTAACTATTAGCATATCATCTATATATTATAGTAGGATAATATACTTTTCATTAGGAAATCATTTGAAGTAAACATAGTAGTATGCTATAGTTCTTTGGTACCCATTACCCACCATGGATAAGTTGAACTTTTTGTACCATTGTCTTCGAGATTGCTTCAATCAATACAAACTCTTTTTCAATTTATAGACTAAGTATTCTTTCTCTTTAATTTCAAACCCTTCTAGTTGAAGCATGTAGATCTTTTTATCCAAATCACTATAGAGAAATATAATTTTAACATATAACTACTCTATCTTGAGGTCCTGATTAGCTGCTAACCCCAAGATAAGCTTGATTGATGATAATTTTACAACAGAAGAAAAATTTCATCAAAATTAGTACCTTTCTTCTAGTCAAAGCCTTTTACCACTAAGAACGCTTTGTATTTCATCAAGTTTTCTTTGCCATCTTCTAGGAATGCTTTGTATTCAGATGGTATACTCATTTGTTCCTTGGTGCATTTTTACCTTTAGGTAATTTAACAAGCTCATAAGTATTATTCTTCTTGAGAGATTCCATCTCTTCTTGCATGGCCGTCATCCATGTACCCATATCTTTATCAGTTTTTGCTTCCTAGAAGTCTCTAGTTCTCCTCTATTAGTCAGCAAAATGTATTCTAAGGATGGATATCAGTATCTGCCTTGTGCTCTCGGTTTGATCTTCTGAGTTGCAATTTTTCATATTCCTATCCTAGAACATACTCCCCCTAATCATCATGCTCATGTGGTAGTATACTTTCTTCATCACTATCAACAGATATTGCTTCTATAGTTTCACCCTCATTCTGAGTATCTTCTTCACTTGTGAGTTGTTTGGGAGGATTGATAGTTACAACCATAGTAATTTTTTTTTGACTATTGTTCTTCTTTGTTAGAATCTTTCATTGTCTAATCTTCGTAAATGATAACAACTCTTCTTCTGATAACTTTCCTTGTCTCCAAATCACAATATTTGTAGCCGAACTCATCATTTCTATAGTTAATGAAAATACGAGGTAATGCTTTGTCATCTAGCTTTGATCTCTACTTCTTTGGTACATGTATGAATGCTTTTCACCCGAACACCTTCAGATAACTAAAAAAAATTATTTTACCTATCCATACATTTTCAAGGAAATGAAACTTGAGCATAGTTGAAGAACTTTTATTGATTAGATAATAGGCAGTAAACACAGATGCTCCCCAAGGTGGATTGGGAAGCTTTTTAGTTCTCAACATACATCTGACTTTCTCCATGATGGGGCGATTCATCCTTTCTACTACACCATTGTGTTGAGGGGTGCCTAGGACTGTCTTCTCATGCTGAATCCCATGTTTGGAAAAATATTCTCAAAATTCATGAAAATTGTATTGACGTACATTATCTATATGAACAAGTGAGTCTTCTTTCTTGGTAATTTTCTTTGGTTGAGTTGTTTGGCATGAGCAAGGCAAATTCGATGAAAACTGCCTTTTGGATCCATTTATAGGCTAAAGTGAAACCATAAAATGAGAAGCGACACTTGGACTAAAGTATGACTTCAAAGCAATCTCTTTAGTTACTACACTATATGTGACAATCCAAAAGATAGGGACAATGAACATCTACTTACTCTAGCCAATGCTTTCGTAGAAGCATGTAAGGTTCTTCTTCTTTCCATAAATTAATGAAGAAGTACTTTTTTCTTATGAAAAAATCATTGATATCTAGAAAGATAGATTCCTTTTCCTGGCCTAGAAATTCTTGGAGATTGTTCTTTCCAGTCATTTGAAACAATACTAACTCCGAAAATTACTACTTGACTTTCTTATACTAGCTATTTGAATTGAATAAGGTTTCCTATTTCAAAAAAATGCTACTCAGTGAGCCCCATAAGGGAAGGTGTACATGATCATTCAATGATTCTCAACACCAAAAAAGTTTGCTTATTCCCAAGCCATGCATGATTTCAATTATTTTTTCCAAAGTATAATAGAAGAGTCTCTAAGCCCTACCGGGCAGAGAAAAGGCTAAAACATAGAGAAACTATGTACCTAGTTGAATTGGCAAGAGATTAAAGAGTCATCAATGACATTAACAAATCCCGTGGGAAAGGTCATGGTAGATTTTGTGGATGTCATGCTTGATGAGCTCTATAATAAGAAACTACCTCGAAGGGAAGCTGATCATGGACCTTATGCCGGTCGCGAAGCTACCTGCTTTCCCAATCTATTTTATTAGATCACCTTCTTCAGGTCTGAAGTTGTCGGAATGAATCATTTTCTTTATCAAACAAAGCAGATGACTTGGATGGCTCCCTCTTTTTCAACTATTAAAGCTAGCAATTACTAGCTTTTTGATATGGAAGGACACAAAGAAGAAGGAAGACATGGAAATGAAAAAGTTAAGAGCAAGGATTCTTGACCCATCAACCACAAATCTATTGAATGAAAGTAGTTTGCTGACTCTCAGGCACTAGTTTGTTTAAGTAAAGAGATTGACTCCTCATATGCCCTTATGCAGTAAAGAAAGCAAGTTAGGGTGGTTTAGATTCCATTCGAAGTAACTTAACAGGATTCAATCTAACTTCAACGCTTCACTATATCTCTCATTTTTCGTGAAAAGGTCCCATCCATCAATATCATGATTGGGTCAACTCGACCAAGCTAGATCATGAGTTAAGTGAATAGAAAACATACATGCAGAAATACTTGGAATAATTCTACCACTTCAACTAGGAGTAGCCTTTTTGGTGATGGCTGAATGTAAAAGCATGGCTTTTGTGCAACGCTGAAAGGAGCTTGATGTAGTAGAATTGTTCAGATTGTTACAACCTTTAGCAAATGGTTTAAAATTAATTATAAAAGAACCTCTTTCACCAAGAAGTGCAAATTTCTCTCTTGTTAGAATGGCTCCAGTGGCTACATTTATGTTAAGTCTGTTCGCTTAGACCATAGTACATTTTGATTATGGCATAGTCTTATCAGATCCGAGAATAGGGATACTTTACTTTTTTTTTCATATCTTTGCTAGGTGTTTATGGAATTAATATAGCAGGTCTAGTAATTAGGGGGCGACCATTCAGTCTCATATGAAACTAGGACCAAGAGGTCAAAATGGGTTTATGCCGTAGGTGTTGAATGATCTACTCTACACACGTGTGGGCTAACAAGTACTAGGGATCATCAACCCTTTCTTTCATTCATCAAGATACCCTTGGTTGGTCATTTTTTTGGGCCGAGATCGATCCTCAAAAAAAGATATTTCTATTCGCACCTTAGATCAAGAAGAAGGGTAACTCGTAAAGTTGCCCTCTCTTATTTAATCTAAATAAAGATTTGCTATCTTTGAACTTGCTATTCCTCTTTTTTCTATCTTTGTCCATGCTAATAAGGACCTATATGTTTGCTTACTTGACTTATCAAAGAGAAGAAGAATGTTTTATTCAAAAAGGAAAATATTCTACTATACAAGACAAGAGATTAGTCATGAGTAGGATGTAGTATAATTGGTGAGAGTGTTATTGAAGATGCTTATGCTAATAGATAAGAGAGCATTGGTGCATAGCCTTCATTCTAGTATGATAAGTAAAGGTTACGAAGTCACTCAGCTCGATGTTATGAGAGTAAAGGTGGAAAGCCATATCTACATAAAAGAATAGTTGTTTGTTGACTTTCGAATATATAACCTTTCACTCCTCTACTTAAAAGGAAAAGAGGCAAAGTCGCTTTGCACCACTGATAGATTACTTCAGAAAAAGGAAAAATTCATTTGAAACTAAGTAGGGTTCCCCATGCAAAATTGTAAATATGAATAGCATTCCGAAAAAAGGAAAAAGGATGGTCCCATATGCATTTCCTTCTTTCCTAAAGAAAAAATTATACCTTCAAAATGGTGAACCTCTTTTTGTGATCGATGTGATGTGGATGCTTCCCAGCTAGGGGCAGATCAAATTGGAGTTTTTTTAGGTAGCCACCGACCAACAATTATACTGACACCTCCGTGCCAATTGATTGAAAGTCATCATTTTCTTTCAAAACTAATACTCAATAAGGATATTGGAGTAATCACTTTATATTAGGCAGTGTGCAGGTTAATGCCATATTTTGAGCATGTTAGATACATGACATATTTAAAAAAGGATAATACAAATATCCGTGTGTACATGACATTGAAATTCTATGTTATATTAGGTCCCACATGTGAGTATTAATGGGTATTGGAGTACTTTCTTTGTGTGTACAACAACAATGCCTTTCAGAATACTCCAATATTTTTATTATCCTCAAGAGTGCCAATTATAATTAGGCATATGAAAAAGAATGATAGCACATATACAAAGGTTATGGGTTTGAATCCCAGTCTCTACAATGGTTAGATAAATAAATATTTTTAAAAAAATTATAGTAGTTTCTGAATTTTAAAATTAGTTTCTAAATTTGAAAATTGTGATTTAATTGTTTTTTAAACATTCAAGAGTAAAATTAGGTTAATGCATTTCATTATACCAAAATTTATAATTTTATAGTTTGGTGTACTTTTTTTATTTTAAAAAATAAAATCTTTTTTTTTAATTATTTTGTGTTTGCTACACCAATACGCAAATCTCCTTTTGTTTTCTTGTTGGTTATCCATGATCCCTCTTCACTTTATCTATGTTATCATATTTGATCTTGTAGACTTGTTTGTTTTTAATGATCTTTCTTCTTTTTGGTAGTGGAACAATATCGTGTCTTGGTTCTATGGGTAATTAATTTTTCTCACATTATTGCTATCCATAAAGATTCTTTTTTATTTTTTTTTATCATCATGCAATATTAATGACTCCTCATCCTCTATTAGTAGATAATATGTAATAGTTATCTGTGTAATATCCTATGAGTATCATGTTGGGTTTCTCCTCTCAAAATTTGACTGTCATACATTAAAATTTCATACTCATCTACATTTTGTTTATTGTAGTCCAATAATTTATGTTCTATTTATTCATCTCAATGAAACTTATAATATGTGTTTATTTTCTTCCATTTGTAACTTGTCTTCCTCAAAAACATCTTTGTTCATGATAAGATTGCATATAGTTAGATCCTACTAGCAAAATTTATCTACTCAATTAGCATATCTCAAGGACACATATTTTTTGAGTTTTAAATTCAGTTTAGATATATATTGGGAATTAAACATAAAGTAAATAGACCATTAAAATAAATATCATCAAGAATAATTCCACATTTTTGCTCGTATCTTTATGTTAGTTGTTGTTCATAATGATTATTGATCACAAAACAAGTGGCCATTGGTTATCCCCACAATTTTTAATATGATTCTTATTATTTATAATAATATTATATTTATATGCTTTACTACTCTATTTTATTGTGAAGCATTGCTACTATGTACTACTTCTCGATGGTTTCTTATTACCACAATTTTTTAAATTTAATATTGGTATATTCTTTCTATTATATGTCCCTCATACTTTATAATCTTCTTTTTACATGCAGGTTGTATTTTAAAATTTATGAAAAATTTTAAAACTTTTGCTTTCCTATTAATTGGATAAACCTAATATTTGTTAGAGTAATCATTAATAAAAGATACAAAATATCTTGTATCTCCAAAGGAAAAAACTAATATTTTATAAATATCTGAATGAATTAGTTTTAAGATAAGTTTACTTCTAATATTAGAACTAATAAACTTTAATCTATGATGTTTACTAATAACTTAGTGCTCACAAAAGTGTGACGAAACATTTTTAAGCTCTGGAAGTTATTTTTCAACAAGAGTTTTCTTGCCTCATTCTAACCTGTGATCATGTTTATAGTATCATATCATAGTTATTTATTCTATCAAACTTGCTAATGTAGTAGATGATTTTCCTTGTTGTGTTTATCTGTTGAACATATATAAATTTGTAATTATCTTTTCTAATTTTATTATTACAATTACTAGTTTAATAATTTTCATTATCTCATTTTGAACATTAATTTTGCACTTATCATTATGTAATTTTCTTAAAGACAATCGATTTTTTTTAGTCCCTTCACTTATCATACATCTTGGATGATACATATTGTATCATAGTACATCTTAATTCTAATAGTACAATGTCATTGATTTCAAAGGAATGGTCATGTATCATGAATACAAATCCTCCCAAGATAAGTTTATAAATGGAACTATTTTTTTCACAAAATCATATGTAATGTTGCTCCTAAGCCAGTCAACCAAACACATGCAATTTTTTTTCTACCCTCAGTAATTATTTTTGCTTAACTATATAAACTTTCACTATCATTTGAAGAATTTGACAAATAATCTTGAGTATTAGAAATCTAAAATTCTTCACTTTTTGATAATTTTATCTACCCCACATTTATAATAATAATATTTTTATATGTCATTGCTTTCCACAATGATAAAATTTCACTTTTTTCTTATTCAATGTCTTTGTCCTATTCTTTTTTTGACTCACACAAGAATCACATTTGATTGATTTTTCTTTAGAGACAATCAAAGCCTCAGTTTTTTGAGAGAAAAATATTCCAATCTTTTTTGTTTTGATGGCTACATTCTTCATCAAGTATAGTACTCACAACTTTATGTAAGCCTAAATTTATTTTTAAAGTACAATTTGACATATTTATGATGAGATGATCATATGAATCAAGTAGACTTTGAAGTATAAGTTTATTTCATTCATTTTATTCAATGTCATATTCCATATATGATAATTAAGAGTAATATTTTTAGAAGGTTGATATGTTCTATCATTGAAACACATTCTAATATTTAAAGATCATATATCTTTCTTTTCAAAAAGATTTTATTGTATAACAATTTGGCTTCATACAAATTTATCACAGTATTACCAATCTCTTTTGTCAGTTATAATTTTAATATACAAGATAATATATTATTTGTTACTATAAGATACAAACTTACATTGACATAACTATTTATCCAATCTCATTTTTTACCTTTAATAATTTGGCTTTCCACCAATTGCTTCTAAACAATTCTTTTCCTCAAAATATCTTTTATCTATATTTTCCATAACCAAAAATTACTCTGATTGAATCTTTTCAATTCATAATATTTTGTTATTGTTTCACTTTTATAACAAATGATTCACATGATAAATAGTAATTGTATGCGTTAAATATATTAAAAAAATTCAAATGTAAGTGAAGAAATTATAATGGTCCCTTTTAAAAACCATAAACCTTCAGGCTTTTATCACTCTTTTGAAAAAAAAATTTTGTACATTTATTAATTGAAAAAATTATTATCTTAAAGACCACATTTTATATCACTAAAATGAAAATTTAATACATAGTATTAATTCAAAAAAAATAATTTAAAAATAATAAAGTATTAAAACTAGTCAATAAAATAAAAGCTAATAATGAATATTGGGATCTAGGATGATTATAACTTATAAGAGAGAAAAATGATCTTTGATAGATGAATAAGGAAATCACCCCAGGGATTTATAAATTTTGTTTACTAATCATTAACTCTAACTTACAGAATGTTAGCCCCTACTAATGAAAAACAAAAAGAAATTAAATTTGAAATTCTCCTATCTTGGCTTTCTTCTTTGGAAATGTTATATTCTGGTATCTCAAACAAAAAATAAAGTTTTTAGATAGTAGAATAATTTTTGAATCAATATTAAACTTTGTGTTCAATCATGTTTTCCAAATTCTAAATAAGATAATGGCAAGTATTGGAAGCTCTGGGTAACTGAAAAAAAATGTGATTTATTTTGTATTATTCTAAAAAATATAGCAAAAAAAATCTAAATGAGAGATGAGAGTCTCATTTTATAGTTCTATATTTAACATATATTTACAACTCATTTTCTCAAATGAAAAGTAAGAAAAAATACAAGGCAACATGAAAATTTCATGGTGTCTTATGTGGTTCCCAAGCTATTGTAATTTTTTAAAACCTTTTGGTTTTTCTTCTTCCCAGTGTAGTTATTGTCTCTAAAGTTTTCATAAGGTGTTGTAAAAATACACATTCATAAATCAATCTAGCTTCTTTGCTATCCAAATTTACATCATCTTACAATTCTTCATAAGGGCTTATAAACTTCTTTTCTAGCTTAATATTCATTATTATTTTTTTCTTTCTATTGCAATTATACTTACAATAGTCACTTGAACTTATTTAAGATCTAAAATAATCTAAAATCACTAAAAACTCATACAAAAACAAAATGGTGTATGGTAGAACTTAACTCCACTTACCATCACATAACTTTGGATATATGCATTTTGTTCAAGACTACTCTCCTATAAATGATAGGATGGTAGAACGTATCCTAAAATATATATTTTCTTAGCTTTATTAATACATAGAAAGGGCACCAATATGGCTCTCAAATGAGAATATTTATTATTTATGTTGATATTTTCATATTTAAAATGGATCATTCTTTGAGTATTTATCCAAGAATAAGGTTTCCAAGAAAAATATTCAAGTTCCAATAGCCAATTGGAACTTGAATTCCTATTGCTAATGATATTATTTAACTTAATTCCTATAATATTGTTATATTTTTTTAGGAGATACCCTCATGAAAATCTCTGTTTGATCAAATAATTTGACAAGATATGATTTTTGAGGAGAGTAAAGTGTTTGTTTCTAATACTACTAATAGTGGTTAATGCATTCAAATGTTATCTCACTATAATATCCATTCTTCCAAATATCCTTAAAAACCAATAAATTTCATTGAAACTTTTTAGAATGTAAAGAAACACTAATCACAAAATTTGTTCATCTATAGAAAATGATATGAACTCTTCTACATACTTTGATTAGTTTTGTAATACCACAAATTGTATTGATATTTTTTATTTTCATTATTAAGAAAGGGTAATATTTTAATTATAGTGTTCATTGTTACATTGTCAATGAGGCATAGATTTTTCTCATTAATATAAGAACAAACCCAAATAATTCCATATTTTTCATTAAAAGTGAGACATGTACTAAGCCAAAATAAATAAATAAGTAAATAAATAAATAATAAAAAATAAGATCTATAAATAGATGTTAGCTCATATTAAAGTTAAAACACAAACATAAATATTTATTTTACACTATAAATATTCATCTAATGAAAATAATGTTATGATCCTTGAATATTATTGCTATTAATTG
Source organism: Sapria himalayana (assembly GCA_029783825.1). NCBI lineage: Eukaryota > Viridiplantae > Streptophyta > Magnoliopsida > Malpighiales > Rafflesiaceae > Sapria > Sapria himalayana. Next base: position 147,685 of record JAREIK010001238.1, on the reverse strand, counting down.
AACAAGTAACATTTTTCTTCACTGGATGAAAAAATTAGTGACATCCAGAGGAATGATATCTTTAAATCGTCTATTATATGGATTACATTTAGTAACAAAATTTAATCTCATATATTTTCACATTCCTTTTTAATGATTCCTCATAGAGGTCAACAAAATATTTGGCATACGACATGTATAGGACCAATGACCACCCACCCCACAATGATAACATGAGATTTTCATTGATTTTTTATTTGAGTTCCATTTTATCTACCTCATTTTTGTTTACATTTCTTTCTCACTTCAATTAGTTATATACATTTTTGGAATAACTATAATGATTATGGTTTGGTAATCAAAATATTGAATAAATGGTGTTATTTGGGAAGTAAAATATAGAGTGTTTATAAGAATACTAGTAGTTATCAAAGAAACTCTACTAAGATTCTATTTTTAAAAGAAAGTGATAAATATTAGTGAAAATTAGAAAGAATTTGAGTGAAATTTGTGGATTTGGTATAGAGAGATAGTAAGGAGAGAGAAGTAATTGAGCATTGTGATAATTTTTTTGTCATAACATATATATCCCCTCCATATTAGTCTTGAATAATTGTAACATCCTTTTTTGACTATAACTCTATCAAATAAGTCATGACATTATTTTTATGCTATGACCATACTATTGAGTTAACGTAATTCTTTTAATATGCAATATAATCATTATAGTCATGATAATTTCTTAGAGTTGTTGCCACACTATCTCTATAATACCTAAGGCCCAAGATATTATTTTGATAGTATGGAAGTCGAGTACCCTATTATTAATACAAACAATTATGGTACATTCCAAAGTCCTGACTTATTCAAATAGAACCAAACATATTTATAGTTATAGTTCATCGCATTTATAGTGCCGTGACACTTAACCTAAAAAGTAAACACCAGAGATATGGCCAAATTTATAGTATCACTACTTTGTATTATATTGAAAATTAACTTAGTCATGGAAATCCTAGTGCCATTACATTTTGCTCATAAAGCCAAAATGAAAGCCAATGTTACTTACCAGTATCATGACTTTGTGTTATAAAGAGTTAAACACCAGTCATGACCATCTAAAATATAACAACAATTGTGCTCCAGAAAGGATCCAAAGAGAAGACAAAATTATGACCTCGACTCTATGCAGTGATATCCAACTTAAAATTTCATATGATTTCTCTGAGTATAAAAGCTACACTAAGTAAAAAAAAAGAATGAGAGGAGTGGAGAAAAAAATATCATGATGCATATCAAACCTAGATGTCATGACATCAACCTCAATTAGGGGCAAATCTAAGGTGAACAATAAGTAAGATTGATTAGAATAAAAGTTTTCTTCTTGAAAATTTGTTTGTGTATTCATTGAGAAACCTAGAATCCATAAGATTAATTTTCACATATCTCATGTTTTTTATCCCTAATGACTGACTAAATTAAATTATATGATTGTTTATATGAGTTATAAAAATAATTAAAAATTAAATTTTAAGAAATATAATGGAGTGATATTCATGACGTCTGATATCTAGATTATTCATGATGATACATGATTTGCATGTCTCATCACTCACTATATAGATTCAAAATTAAAACTTAATAAAAAATTTTTAAAATTTTTTGAAACCCTTTATCCTTCTAATGACTCTACAAGATATGAGTGTATGATGATAATTTTTTAAAAAAATATAATATTCAGAATAAAATTATTAGTATTACTTTCAATAATATTTTTAATAATGGGGCAGTAATAAATATGTTAGTTAGAACTATTAGAGATAAATTATTAGGTAATATTTTTAATGTTAATTATATGCATTATATAATTAACTTAATAGTACAAGTGAGACTGAAAGTTATTTCTCTCTCTTTAGAAACAATAAGAAATTTACTAAATAGTTTAGGACATCTAGTCGATAATAATAGTTTAGTAATATCTTTTTGTCCGTTAGGCTTTATTTGAGAATAAGAATACCATTGCTCCTGTCACATGTAGTGATGAAGATGTTGCAGTTGTCATTTATGAATGTCTACATGTTGGTGACCAGATTTTGAATGGGTGGTTAATACTACTACATCATACCATGTTATGCCAGATAGAGAATTATTCAGTTCATACAAAACAAGTGACTTTGGGTGTGTAAAGTTGGGAACCACTACCATCTCTAATATTATGGGAATTTAAGATATTTGCATATAGGCCAACATAGGTTACTAGTTGATGTTGAGAGATGTGAGGTATATTCCAGATTTATGCCTCAACTTGATGTCCAAAATAGTCATAGATAAAGAAGACTTCTAGAATTAATTTGGCAATGGTAGATAGAAATATACCAAAGGAATGATAGTTATTACAAGAGGAGAAGTCTGTTATATGTTATACATAACCCTTATGAAGATATGTAAAAGTTGGTTGAATGTAACAACATATCTCTCACCAAGTTTGTGGCACAAGAGACTTGGTCACGTGAGTGAGAAGGGACTATAAATTTTAGTAAAGAATAACTTTATATTCTTTGCCAAAGGTACAATACTTGATCCTTGTGATTATTATTTACATGAAAATAATATATAGTTTCATTTAGCAGCAAATTTAACAAGAAAATAAAAATACTAGAATTTGTATATTCTAATATTTGTGGTCCCATAGAGGTAAAAAGTTTAGGAGGATACAAAAATTTTGTAACTTTCTTTGATAATGCTTCAAAGAAAATAAGGGTGTACTTGTTGTAGTCAAAAGACTAGGTGTTCCAAAACTTACAACAATTTCATGCCATGGTAGAAAGAAATACCGTGAAGCCCTTGAAGTACCTTCATACAGATAATGGAGGTTAATATATATTACATGAATTTAGAGAATATTCTTCCAAACATGGGATTTAGCAGGAAAAGATGGTCCTAGGCACCCCTCAACATAATGGTATAATAGAAAGGATGAATCATACTATCATGGAGAAAATCAGATGTATGTTGAGAACTACAAAGCTTCCCAAACTACCTTGGGTAGTAGCTGTATTTACTGCCTATTATCTAATCAACAAAGTTCTTCAATTCCGCTCAAGTTTCTTGTCCTATAAAAGGTTTGGATAGGCAAATAAATTTCTTATAATCATCTAAAGATGTTTAGGTACATAATATTCATACATGTACCAAATGAGTAGAGATCAAAGCTAGATGACAAAGCATCACCTTGTAATTGTTTGGGTGTAGCAGTGTCATCTTTCATGATGATTAGACAATGAAATATTCTAACATAGAAGAGCAACAATCAAAAAAAGTTACTATGGTTGTAACAATCAATCCTCCAAAACAACTCAAAAATGAAGAAGATTCTTAGAATGAGGATGAAACTCTATAAGTAACTATTACAAGAAGATGTTATCTTTAATGAAGATCAGGCAAAAGTTGGAGTTATATTCCAAATTAACTTCTACTTTATTATTTCCTACCAGATTCTTGTAATTGTTGATTCTTGCTCCTGGCATCTCTCTTTCCTTTCCAACTTATTCATAAATTATTGGTAGTGGTGAGGTATTTCATCTCTGGAATTACTAATGACCTTGGAAAGAGTCCCAATTTATTTAATCACAACATCATCCTTCGTTTCACTTCTATGTTTAACTTGGTATTCCATTAATGGTCTTCTTATTATTCAACACTATCAATTATTCTAGTTGCTTCTCTATATTTTTTATTGTATCTTTGATATGTTATAGTGTATTTTCAATTAGTTTTATTTGATCCTCTTGAAGGTCATTCATTTTCTTTATATATGTAATGAAAGTAAAATAGTCTCCCAAGATGGCCTTTCTATTGCCTTTAGGTGATTATAGTTGTAGCTCGATGCTCTTTTCCTATCATGGCTTGATGCACTTTTTTTTATTTATGTAGGTTCACCCATTTCTTCTTTAATTTTCAATGCTTTGTGCTACTAAATATACATTGTTATAGGATATTATATTTGATACTGGTATTTATTCCTTTGGATTTAGGGTGGCATAAGTTGGTTCCGAGTTTCTATGGTCAAGCCAATCAATCTTTATTAGTCTATCTACTAACATACCTTCCATCATTAGGCAAATCTCTAATCTTAAAAACAAACATGTTTTTAGGAGCACTATCTTTCGTTGGGTATTCAATAAGGGGAATATCCTTGCTAGATGTTGTCATTGGTGAACCCCCTAGCTTTTTTCCTTGTTTTCCATCTACTGCTCAAACCCTTAGGTATGTAAAACCAATTTGATTTGGGTTATTGCTCTTGAGAAGTTGATTGAAGGGTTCGAGAATTGATCTCAATCTAAATCCAAGTCTTTCTTCTTCAAGCTCATCAACTGTCATAGTGTTATACCCCTTAGGGAACAATTATCCAGTAACGTCCTTAACCCTTGAGCACTCACTCAAAAAAATTTTTAATGGAGACTTGGAATGATCAATTAACATAGTTAATAGCCATAAGATTAGTGGAGGGGTATTCTCTTAAAGAAAGGAACAAGCCCAAATTGCTACATGTCCTGAAGCAGTAGAAGAAGTTTCTTTAGAAGAGGTCAAAGTGTAAGAAAAAGGGAATGAGGATGTAATGGAAGGGAGAAGTGAGTGGATGAGTCTTTCTTTACCTATGGGGTCTTTGATATATAATATATCCTTCTTCTTTTTTATTTTCTTAGTTTGATTAGTCTATTCTATCCCCATGGGGGCTTATTGTTAGAAAGAGAGGGTCTTGGCTCTTTATCTGGTGAAAGAAATGAAATGATGAGGTATGCAAAGAAACCAGCAAAACCAATGACTAGTAAGAGAAGGAAGGAGGAACAATCAATATCATTATGGGCATTCTTGCTTAATATAGTTATTGTAGCTCTTCATCTCTTTTCTTTGATAAAGCAACTCAATATTTCAGCTATATCAGATTCCTCACATTTATCGAGCACTTCTATTTTAAGAAGAATCTTTGATTGGGCTTCTTCCATGAGCTGCCATTGAATTGAGTGTTTCAAGTGTATCTAGTAGTTTTTATATGATTTTTTTTTGGTATAGGTTGGGTGCTTACATCATTCATGCATTGATGCAAAGACTCTCAACGAGTCAACTAGGTTTGGTATTTCTTCTTGAGATTCTCTTTCTTTCCTTAAAGGAGATTCAGGAAAAGATTGAATAGGAAGACATATTTCCAAAACAAACAAGATAAGGGTTGAGATGGAAGAGTTAGCAAATTTGGACAAGATTAAAATGCACATAGGAACATATATTGATGTACTAGATTAGCTAATGCTCCTAGGTTGATGTGATATATCCCACAAGTTGATTGAAGATTTATTGGTATATCGATCAGTCTAGCACGGATTGAAAGAGAAACCAATTTGACAAGAAGCTTTTAAAAATAAAGTCTACCCAAGTAAATAAGGAATGAGATGAATACAAAGGTTAAACTGGCATCCCCCACCCAAAAGGTTCCCCACATAGGTCTTCCCCGAAACCCCCCAATAACTAAGGTAAATAATGTAAAAAAACACCCATTTTTGTACCAGTTCTAGTAGAGCGAATAAAAATGTGATATTTTGTTAATAGAAACGAGAAAGTGTTTATAGCCATTGTGATATAAACACATTGAAATCAAAAAAGAGTGATCTTCTTCTCCTCACCCTACCTAATTAGCAATGTGGTAGAGGAATTGGTCGAATATCATGACCTGAAGACTGTTCCCACCTAAACAAACAAATTTTTGAGATGGGAGTGGGGTGGGCTATTAACTCGAATATCAATGACTTAGGTTGGTTTTTCTTTTTGGCCTTATCAGATGCTTCTTGCTCAATAATCATATCAAAAAAGTCCCTAGAAGTAGGAAGTTTTTTATTGATTGTAAGAGCTCGTGATGTCGAATCCACTAGCGGAGTGAGACTCTTGGCCAACTCTTCCTTCTACTCTTCTACTTTCATTTTATCAACCTAGAGTATTCATCATTCTCTTGTTTCCTTATCATTTGAAAGCTCTAGTTTTTCCAGTATTAGTGCCTATGGCTGGGCCAGCTTAGGGTTCAGCACTTACGGCAATGCTTCTGAGAGGGACTCACTGCTTCTTTCACTTCAGTAAATATTAGATCATTAGATGAAATAGAATATAAAAAGGGAATTATAATGTTCCTCCATGGGAATTCTTTTTATCTAAAAATTGCCTTATAATAATTCAATTTTACCACATCAGGGCTATGGGAATTGACCCCAATTATCTCTTAAATAAAGCTCGCCCACTATTCTATCGTGAATTAGCCTTTTTATTAGAATAAGAAAACCATTATTTATAAAGTGTATATACTTCTCGTCATTAGACCTGCATGTTTTAATAAAAATTGAAGTCTTCCTTCTCATGCCCCTCTTCCAGAAAAAATAGATTCTTTTATACCTTCGCTTATGAAATTGATAGAATAAATTTCAAGAAGTGATCAATTCTATATTACTATGATAGCACTAATGATAGAAGCAAATGCTAAGAGCTAACCATTATAAGGAGGAGACTCTGTGAATAGATCTTCATTTTGGTACTATCAAAGAGTTAAATGAGACAATGCCAAATTGATTGAAAAAGTCCGAGGAGCCCTGGGAAGATAGAGACAAGACAAGAAAACCCATTATTCTATCATTTATAGAGACTGATCACTCATGGAATACATTATATATGATTGATGATTCAAATGCACTCATATATTTCTTCATTTTTTCTTTCATATAAGCCCTACTTTCATAATGATGCTATATATGTTATCATCATTTCATTATAATACATCACATAATTGGCAGTAGATTAAAAGTCAAAGAGAAAGAGAGAGTACTATAGGAAGCGTGACATTCATATGCCTTTAATCCTACTAGAAGGAAATGACTTAGCACTGGAAACTCCTAATGCTACTAGTGCTTCACACCTTGATTTACTACAAAAGGCAGAATATATAAACCAAAATTAGTACCATTGGCTGGATGAATATATTGCCTTCCTAGACTTTGTTCATCGAGCCAGTAGCATTACACACGCTTTTAAATAAAGGGTTAAAAGAAAAGTTAGTTTCATGCATATAAGCATTCCTATCTCTAGTAGCAATGGGGTCTCCAGCCAATGGTATTAAATAAAGAAAGGCTATATGTCCAAGCGAAAACCTCATCAGTGTGCCAAGTGAGTGCTGCCCATTCGCTTCTAATAACTTCTAATCATATCCTTTCAGTTAAAATATCTTAAAATCTAGTCTTACTTGTGTGGTCTTCACCCGGCTATGAGTTCGAGAATAACAATACGAGCTTTCTTTTATAGATGGGAAATAAAGAAGAGACAATTTCTTTTCATTCATTGAGTCTTTCAATATTTATCCCATTTAAGTTACCATTCACTCACAATCAAGTAAATAGGCAAAACAAAATCCCACCCCATTCGATGGGTAAAAAACCCTACAAAGATCCTAAGGTAGGTAGTCAGATCCTATTCCTTCCACCTCAAATTAAGGTGCCATAGTGTATCATAGCTTCTATTGAATGGAGTTACCCTCTTATTCACATTTTAGTAAAGAATGACTTCAATAAAAAATATACTAAGGAAAGATGCCACAAATCAGATTCTATAATCTATTACCCCCGGGTTACTTTCCTTAATACCAAAAGTTCATGTGCTTCCTTCAAGCAACCACTACTTGCTTTACTGCCTGCCAATAAGTTTTCCAAGAAAAGTTTTTCACCAGATGGTATTTTCAACACCTTTCAAACTAAACTTTCTTCTCCTATCCTATGACCACATTCCATAGCTTTATGCCTACTTCACCCATCATTTGTACTAGTAAGTCAGGACCATATACCTTGTATGCCTTTTGGTTGGCTTTCCAAAAAGTCTATTCCTAAGCTTCCAACCATTTTTATATGATGTTTTAATTATATAAAGCAATGGTAGTTTGATTAGACATAGACAATTCCAGCTTCCAAGCTAAAGGAAAAGATCTCATCTTATTCATCTCTTCTAGACCTTGGGGCACTTCACTCAAGCTAATTAGTCTTGGCTTGGTGCCAGGCCATGAATGGAAGAATAGATTCACAAATAGGAATATTACGAATAAAAAGGCAATTTAAAGTGCCAATTTCAACTCCTCATTTGGACCCTCTTCAATGTATGCTCAATGTATGCTCGATTTCTAGTAGTTGGAGGGAAGGCCACACTCAATACTTCGTTACTTTAAAAATGTAGAGCTTAATCAGACTTATGAGAAGGCTATGCAATTGGCTTGGCCACTCCTACCTCATTAATAAGGTTTCATCTCTCTAAAGAAAATGTAAAAGAAGGGCGCTACCTTTCCAAGAGGTAGAAGCTACGATAAGTCCTACTATCAATTCCTTTTGTTTTCTCTCAAGAAAATGTTAGCTCTCTTATTTTCTTTTTGCTAGGTACTCTCATAACTAAGCTAGTAGACCTTCCTCCAAGAGCTAACACATTGGCACTTGGCTGGGGATCAACAACTATAAGGTATACCATCATCAAAAATCAACTCTTGGTCACATTTAACCATCAATAAAAAATCCATGATTAAATGAGTTTTCACTCTTTCAGGCGATTACTTCACATGTTCAAATGCTACCTACTTTCATAAACCCACGTTCCTAATCCGACTAACATTGAGCCTAATTGAGAAGGCAAGAAAATAAAAATTTGAATGGAATGCCTTATCACACATCCCACATTTTGAGTCGATATGATATGAAAATATTTGGTTTGATTGAATAGAGATGCTCTTTCATGCAGAAAGTATTGCTTTAACCCTCTAGTAATGTTATACTTTATCTGCTTTCCTATGTGATTGAAAGATTTTGGGAACAAACCCTCCAAGCGACACAGACCTTTAAGATGGTATATCTAAGAAAGTGGGAATTCCATGATCCAAACACCATCACTTTATGAACATCTCTATAATGTGGTTGTGTTGTATCACATAGCCTTTTATTTGCTCCAATATTAATTGGTATCATAGGGCAAAATCCTACTACCATGGGTAAAGAAAAACCCCTCTCAGCCTCACCAGTGGGATATTGACTGATCCAAGGAGTGGGTACTAATTAGGCAAAGTGATCAATCTTTAAGCTAGGTTAGAATACTAACTTCAATTATACCTCTGGTTTTTGTCTTGTTGTGTGAAAAAAATCACTATAATGATCAAGAGGAAAGGAAGTGCGTGCTAGTGATTGGAGTTAACACACCTATAGAGTAGAGAGAGTAGAAAGTCGAGTAGTCATTGTTGCGCCCCTATAATATCAGTCTTCAAAAGCTTATACTATTGGTGTTTGCTAGAATGTTTTAGAATGAAATTCATATAAAAAGCACACTGAGATGAGTAATCTCATATCATTTAATAAAATATCATTACTTCTCTTATTTGAGTCTAAACTGTGTTTGAATTAATAAATTTTTAAAGGAAATGGAGAGCAAATTATGTGGCTAGTTTTGACTACTACCCAAATAAGCAAGGTTATGGATTATTAGGATACTAATGTTATGTAGGTGAATGTCATAAACGAACCCAACCAAATGCTACATTTTCAGTGCATAATAATAGAGAGCAATTTAATTTTTTTTCTAATAGGTGTATATGGTGGTGCTAATTTAAGGACTTTTTGGTTGGAAGATATCTTAGTCCACTAATTTGGACAACCTAACCTAAGGTCCATATGGGTGGTTCTTGGGGTTGCAATCAGAAACATGAATTAAAAGAGAGGAGGTTTGTGGCACAACTATTTTATGGCTGGATTCAATACTTGCATCTTCAATGCAGCATTGACTTTGATTGAACCGAAGTGGATAGGGAATAGGTTGACTTATTTGTAATGGTGCTATCTTGCTTTGTTGCAGATATGATTTACGACCACCCAATACTAGACTAAAAAAAAAGTAACTCGATCCTCAAGTAGATGTAGATGAAATGTCACCAAAATGTGACTAACGATATATTTCTTAATACAGTTTGAAGAACACGAAAACCCCCTTGTTATCTTATTATTACTGATTTTTTTATTTATGGACATGCAGATCTGTACCTAAATCTAGAAGGCAGAGAGATAATTCATAAGATAAAAATGATGTGGACTAAACTGAAAATACATGATGATTCTGATGCTAATAATTAGAGGGATAGTTGGAAGTGCTATGGAAAGACTCGAAGTTGCACACCATGGACCAAGAAAGGGACCTTTGGTAAGTGGTATCAATTCTTTAATGCTAAAAATGTCTATCATGAGTAGTGGAAAAGAAATATGAATATGTTGAGTAGCTACAATGAATTGTTGAACCCTTATGCATCATCCCAAGAAAACTAGGTAGATCTAGGTTCATATTGAATCACATATTATTTTATTAGGAAAGTAGTAGAGTAAGTGCCCTCCACTTTCCTAATGCTATAACTATATAGATAGTAGGACTAACCCAATAATGTGAAAGTTAGAATAAAAAGCAGAATCAAAAAGACCAAGTTAGGCCCATGAAGGCTATCAAACCCATGAGCTCATCATTTCAGCAAAGAATAAATGGTGGGAAAGTTGGAGTAGGTAGTTTAGTTCTCAAGTCTTAAGGAAAGGAAGAAATAGATTTCATAAAAAAGAAGGGGGGAGGGAGTGCTATTTGTGGAAAGATGACCGATGATGACTATCCTATTACACTAGAATGCTTAATTGAAGCTACTATCCGAGCAACCCTTCTTTCTTACTTGCATGGAACTCCTGAATTCACTCTAAAATTATAGATCACTACTTGTACATGATTAGAAAATAAGATATATCATTAATGGAAGTCTTGGATAGAGCACAGATAGATGAGCTCACAAGGCTGAGGATAGGAGGAAGATTAAAAGAAAAAAGACAAGCCTAAATGTACCTTTATCAGGGCTCTAACTCGACCCTATACAAATGGACCCTTGCAAGCCTGACATTAGCAGGAGCGAGAGGAAGATTACCACAAATAATAAAAATCTACATTTAATTCAATGCCGATAATCAATCATACGTAGAGCAAACAAGCAATTCATTGGCAAAGGTATAAAAAGAAGGATTTCACGGATGGACTAAGCAAGGGATGAGACTACTACCTTGAACATGAAAAGAATACCCTTATATTTGTATATTTCTTTTAATTCAGATGAAAGAAACTATAATTCAAGCTGTCAGTCCCTAGGCTTCAAATCAATCATTTTGAGATCCTTTCTGGAAGTTAAAACCATATATCAGTACTTTTAACAAGCCTTCAAATTACATAAAAATAGTAATAGATAGTCTTTCAATCATAAGATATTATAGTGTAATATAGTAAGACCTAATTCCATTCTTTGCTCTGGTTAGGAAAGGTGGGATGATTAAAAAATTGCATAATTAGAAAATGTGGCCTCTATGGCATGAATGAAAATGAAAAAAAAAAATTCACACCTTTATTTGATGATGCCATAAAACTGGCATCACACCCTTTGAAAGATAGAAGCAATTACATGGACGGATAAACCATACCCATTTTAAGAAAAGAACTAATCTAAAAATGATTGGATTCTATTCAATGCAAAGGTTTCCAAAATATTTATAATTTTTTTTTCTAGACAATAGCACAATATCCCATTATTAACTAGCATCAAGAATGGAGACCACTGATTATGAGTCTAACCATTCCTCCAACAAGAGTAGCCATCCCAAAAAAAAATTGTGCTTTCCATCTAACCTCAATAGGGGGGAGTCTTGTGCTAGAAGAAGAATGAAGAAAGCACCCCCAGGACTTGTGCTTTTTATGTGATTCTCACTCTAAGTGTGAGCCGGAAATATTTTGAGAGGATCACTGAGAGGACCAAGGGGGTTATACTGAGGCAGCATTCTTTTTCACTTGATTTGCAACTGCTTATTCCTGCCTTTTGGGGTGTGATGCCCTAGGGTAAGGCCTTGTATATATTGTTTCAATTCTTATAACTAGCCTGGATGGAATTTCTGATCAGCTTTCAGGGAGGGAATAATAATAGGTGCTATTGTTGCCTCTTAAAGTTGCTTCCTTTTAATCGAGATATAAGGCTTCCTGGGTGGCTCTGAGCTTTGAACTGATGAAGGAAATGATTATTTTGTATAATTTATATCAACTTATGATTCTTTGATGAAGAAATGTCAATGGATGCTTAAGATGGATTATTTTTGGTAGATCCTAGTAGTAAGGATTCAAGTTTAGACCATTATGACCTTTTATCGAGAGGATTAGGTTCTTTTGTAGTTAAATATCAAGATTTGCCTTATCAACCTTGGAAATTTGGGAAGCCTTTTATCAATGATGTTAGTATAAAGATGGTTGGACTATTTGTCTAGTACAAGCATCCAAAGTCAAGTATAATATAATCTCAAAACTTTAGTACTTCCTTGGCATGCTTAGGCCAACAATTGTCTAAGGGCCTTGGGGGCCAATGTGCTAATATAATATCTTCTACTAGCCAGTCTTACTTTAGTACTTCCATGGTGATTGAATAATAGGATACTTTTTTGATAGAATAAATCTGTACAATCCATAGCTGGTAATAAAATAGTTTCATTCCCAGCAATGGGAGATCTAGTGCCTTTTACCAATAGGAAAGATCTTATTCAATTTCAACCCTAATTGACTCGCTTTGTAATCTAGCTTGACGAGTCACTTTTCCTGGCTAGTCTAAATCTAAATAAGTATTCATTCCCAAAAAATCTTCTATCAAGTATTGTGATAATAATATCATTTCACTCCTAAAAGAAATATAAGGAAGCCTTACCCCCACCCCAAGTAATATCTTTTAGTTCCCTTGCAAGTAGTTTTCCTTTTGGAAACTATTGATCCAATTTCATTGTAAGTCACAGATTTCTTTCTTTCTGTCAGCTATCTAGTTTTTAGCACGCTTTGCAATTAGGCTGCAATTTTAGTTTAAAATCAATGCTTCTCTTCCTTTTTAAGTGAGTACTTGGTAGGACCCTTCCAAAGACTCCTAAGGACTTCCTATAACTACAACTCAAAATTCAATAAGAAAATAAAAGTAAGGATTGCTAAGCTATATTCATGGTATGTCTATCAGTATGCCTATTGATTCATTGCATTTTTGCTATCATTTTTTCACTGAGATTTTATTGGTGTTACATCTATAGAACCTCTTTGATCGAAAGTAAAATTTATTTTAATCCGATTAGAAAAACTAGAACCAATACTTGGAAAGATGGCCACAAAAAACCTATTTCGCACCTCTTAGTGATTGATGGTGAAGCGACTTACAGGAAAAGTTAAGTTAGTGCTCAATAATTTCATAAACAAAAATATTTTTCACATAGTCAATGTGGTCAGTCAAATGCATTTAATTTAGTGGATAAGTGCCATCTGATATGGTATGCCTACATCTATTTTTTACATACTTGTAGTGCTTACTTACTTTCACCAATTGGATTCATTGCTTTTACTTGGGACATGCATCTTAAGAAGTTTTTAATGAAGTAAGCCAAGCAATGAATGATTTGAGAAACATGTCTAGCATTTTCTGGAATAGTTTTATTAGATACCAAATAAACTGTCTTTGACTTGACTATATAGAACGAACTCTCTAGATTGGATCCCAACTTTCTTGAAAGTTGCTAAAAGTGATTCCCAAGAGAAAGAAAGAAAGGGAGAAGTTATCCTAGCTAAATATTCTTTCCTTTCTTTCTTCGGTTTGCTAGATCCATTTTGACTGATGTTCAAGTTCAAGATCAAGGGCAATTTGTTTGGCATGCTTCATAAGTGAACAAGAGATGAGAATCTGCTTTTTAAAAAATTTTGCCCATTAGGCCTCAAGCCTTGAGATAAAGTACATGAACGAGTTTTGAACTCACTTATTACAACTGGTCTTCATGATCAGTTGCTAGTTCTTGCTTCGAGTTAGGAGACTCTTTCTGAAACTCAGAGACATAGAATGAAACTAGCTAGTGCCCATAGTTACGTTTCTCTAGCCTCTTCTCTAATAGTTCATTCCATCCATGCTAAGTTTACTATCAATGTAAAGTAAACTCTTAAATCTATTATTTCTCTAGCTCCAAAGGAAAGAGATTATGCACCTAGTCCATGACATTTCCTCTACCTTTTCTTTTTGACTTCCTTTACCGGAAGTGTCAGTAACAATAGCAATCCTCCCTTAGTCATAATAAGTTATTTGGGTCCATAGTTGGTAGTGCTGTAAGTGGCACACACACCTGAGTTTAGACTCAATCTAGTAAAGTTTAAGTCTTCCAATTCCTGGATTATAATCTTTATAGTGGAAAACTTTACCCAGAATGTCAGGTCCTTCAAAGGAAACTTATTATGCTCACATGGGTGGTCTTTTTCTTTTAAGGCATCCTAGAAAATATTATCTACAAACTATTAAAGTGAAAACTAAAACTAGAGCACCTTACTTAAAGGGGAATCAGTAGTCTTGTTTTTTCTTCATTATTCCTAAAACTCTGATTTCTAAAAGTACCTCCGGTTGAGTTTTCAGGTCTAATGCACTAAAGGAATTGTCTGTTATGTTATCAAGGATGATTCCCTATAGGGATAATAAATCTTTTTTTTAGCATATCAGGTGTTAGGACTCTTCTTCCTTAACCAAAGCGAAGCACTAATATAGAGTCTGCAACTAGTAGAGAAAAAGAGTGCCCTAGCGAAAGTTTATTTATATTATTGTTAGTTTAAGTCAGTTCTCTTGTTCCTAGACTAGAGGAGGAGGTAAAAAAAAGGTAGGAGTAGTACGCATGTGAGTAATAGTAGTTTTATAGTTACGAATGTTGTTTGTAGCTTTAGTCTAAGCCAAATCTTAGGGTTGAAAGTAGTGTTGATCCCCATTGGTAGTTGGTGAATCTACAATGTGAATAGGTAGTAGTGGAGTAGTCTCTTCTATTTAGAGAATAGAGACTAGACTTTCTATTTCTTAAGGTAAATAGCTGGTAACACATAGTAATAGGCACCCTTCCTCCCCCTCATAAGATTTTGTATACTAAACATTTTTCTTCTTCCTTTCCATGAGTCTTAAGTAAGAAAAGAACCATTAGTTGGTTGTTGGTCTTATGGTAATAGTGACTATCTGATTCGTTTCCAATGCACAGTTTAGGAGGTGTTTTTAGCTTTGGAAAGAGTACGTGTGCTTCTATAGGAGGCATGCCAGTATAGTAATCTTTCTAGTAATAGTTTGAGTTGTAGTTATGCTCGGTGGTGAAGAAATATATTTCTTTTGAGTTTATGGTATTGGTATTGGAAGTGTTAATAGTTTGGTGATTGTATTGCTAGATCTCTTCTTCATATACCTAATTCTCTAATCATAGATGTATTGTTGCGAATGCACCTCAATATCTAACATTTTAAAAAGTTAGCAAAGTTCCCAAGAAACCTGAAAGGGGAAAAATAATTTTTTTCACCCCTATGGCTTCATGATGGGGTTTTCTTTTTTACTTACAACATGAATTCACAAGAGAGGTTGAGTGCTCAATTGCAATGTCTTTGCAAAGCAAGTGGTAATCATTGAGAAACAAGCTGGAAAAAATTATAATGACCAATAGGCTTTGAGCATGAGGGCTTGAGGGATATGGATTAAAAAGTTGATTGTGATCCTTACATTGCACAACTGATAGATGGCTTATCTTGTCAAGAAGGCATTTAGATAGAATAAAGTTGGGCTGAAAAGGATGGTGTTTGGCCCAGGATCTCACTATCACAGATGCATGTGCGAATTTGTGATTTTGTAGAGGCCGACGACATATCCTAAGGGTGCATGAATCAAATTTAGTTAAAGTGTTGTATTTCCCATTGGTATCAAAATAATTAAAAGTGCAGAAGTGTGGTGGTTGAGCTAAGAGAGTTATCCCCATTTATAGTAATAGATTCCATGATGCCTTTTGTGGAAAATGGGATGAGTTTGGACATGATGTCAGGTGTGGTGAACCTTCATCACTGTTTGCTACAGAAGATAAGTAGTGATAAGACTTTCTATGAGTATTGTACCAGGACGACCACATCTTGCTTTTTTGTTGGCAATAAAATAGGACGGAAGTCTCGAGTTGGAAAAAGAGAAACAAGGGCCTTTTTCTAGGCATTCTCTTAAGCTTAAAAGCAATAAAGTTTTGATACTATATGCATAGAATTTTCAGTAGTGCATGGGCCGACCCTTCGATCCACCGGCCGAGTTTCCATCACTCTTTAATTTGAGAATAACTCCAAGCTGTAAGGAATTCACTAATGTTTGACCCTTAAATGGCTTTCATTTGAACTTCCTTTCTCGATCAATTGCACCAAGGACCCACCTAGCATAGATATTTCATAACATGTATTTCATTCGAAAGGCTAGAAATAGGCTTTTAGGGCTTTAGTCCAAGAAGCATATGTTTATTCAAGGATACTATGAGTAGATATGCTGCTTTGAGGAGGTTATCATTTGGTGCTTCCCCCCTCTCCCTATAGAATTAGATCCTTCATAACATTTCGATACAATATAGACCAGCTAGCCTTTTCGATACTTAACTACTTTCAATCATAGGTTCTACATTTCCAATATTAGACGAATAGATAGAAAGCTAGAGGCATAAATTTCAAATACCATAAAGTCAACCCTAACCTACATCAAAAGAAGGATATTTTATTATGAATTCACCATTCCTAGAAGGCTAGCTCATTTTTGGTCAAAATTTCCATAATTCGGTCCTCCTTCTTTGCTACTTAGTCAGGCCAAAGATGACTTTCTCAACACTTGTCAGTGCCTACTGATGCTTGTGGAAAAAGAAAAAGGAAAAAAGATAATAAAAGGTTTCAAGGTAGCATCTTTTACCAATGAGTCAATTAGACCTTTCATGCACTAATCTTCATCCAAACTGAAGACATAGCCCATCCCATCTAATGTCATCATTTTATAGTATCCCTATACAAGTATCCGAACTTGTATTCTAATGTGCTAGGAACCCTAAACAAAGAAGAAGGGCAATAGCTCGGGAAGCTTATTTCGTGTGTGTTTGGCTTCCTACTGAGTTTGAGTGTTGGTGTTTCACCTGAAAGATATTGTTTAGGTAATTGACTACAAAGATGGACAACTTTCACTTCCTAGCTTGCTTTTCCTTCTGGAAAGAAAGTTGTTTTAGCTAGGCTCAATTAAGTCAGCTACTCAAACTCTTTAACAAGAGTGACATCTCCTCGAGTTGCAAAAGAGGCTATAGGTTCCATTGCAAATCTTAGTTATGCTACTTAAGTGTCTCAAGTTGCTATGTACTCCCCTTCCTTTCATACTTATTGAGGTGAGAAAAACATACCACCCCAAAAAGCCTTTATTTCTTTGTAGATCAGATAGTGATCTTTTTTATAATAAGTTGGTGAGTAACCTTTTTATTCCAATCTCGGTTAGTAGTTGCTTGGAAAGTGAAGCCTTCAATTTTTGCTCTTCCACAGCTGCACAAATAAAGACCTGTTCCTCTCCACAAGCTATTTCTAGTTCATCAAACTACACTCACAAGCATATAGATGCCATTAGCACCATCTCCTACTCCAAAAGCAAGCCGGGCACTAGCTAGATAAGAAACATATGTCTTCATGCATGGAAGGCTGAAGAAAGTAGCTTGCCTATATATCGGGACCAAAACATCATCTTACCCTTAGGGTTATGAGGAATGACTTGAATAGCACTTATATGGAGGCTATTAAATAGTTATTTCTTTTACCTTATCTGATTTCCCTCCAAACGGAAAAAATCCCAATGTGGTCTCATGGATGCCTCAGATGAGGTTGGTATTAGCAATGACCGGATGGAGCAATCCATCAAGGATTTGTTAACTAAGTCACTAGTAAAAGAGTAAAGAGGTGCTGCTTGCATCCAAAATTGGGATATGTATGCCCACCTTTAGATAGTGGGAGTACTAGATAATTCGTCCATATCATACAAATAGCTCTACCAAAGTCTGTCAGTCACATGTTCTCTATTCATGTTTTATTTTGAATCCAATTGAGTTAGAAGGTTCTTGATGAACACTACGATTAAACTCACACATGATTCGCTCAGAAAGTGCTAAAGTCACCCTCATTTTTTTATACAGCTTGTGCCATAGGACTAGTAGGCAACTTACTAACTTCCTTAAGAGGTGTCTTGCTTCATAAAATTAAGATTTCAGCTTATTCTAATTTCATTTTTCTTTCTCTGGATAATCTAACAAGATCAAAAGCAACTGCCACACTAAGAGTTCTAGGAAAGATTTGGACCATATGTTTTTGAGTGAGCTCCATAGAACAGATTCTACATTTGAGAAAAATAGTTGGATATGAGTTTAAGGATAGCTAGTTCCATCGTATTTATCTATGTTAGGTATCTTGAACTTTTTCGGATTGAAAACCTCTGGATTAATGGTCAATCCCTTCATGTTGAGCCCATGGTCTTTTGACCCCTTCACTTTCTTCAACTCTTCCTGTAACTTGGCTAGTTTCTTCCCTTATCCCTTCAACAATTTTTCCATTTTAGTAAGGGAAGGAGAGCCTACTAAAAAGGCTATCCTAGGTTGAAAGAGAATTTAACATATTGGTCACAATCATCAATGACCTAAATTGGAGGTGCTTTAGGTGCAGTATATACAATAGTATATTTTTGGCCAACCGAGCCTTGAGAATGTTGTGAGTGGTTGGTTCAGGCGGAACCAGAATTTTAGGTTCATCTGACATAGTATATACAATAGGAGATTTAGAATTTGGGGGTGTAACTTTTTCTACACAAACTAGTCGATGATATGGTTGGACCCAAGACTAATCAAGGGGAACTCTTTTGCTGGATGAAATGATATTAAATAAATCCTAAGATAAAAACAAACATGATGATGTAAGTCTTGCTATCTAGGAGTATACCATGGTAGTCCTCGACAACCTTCTTCTTGGGAAAGGTACGTAGGCTATGGATCCCATAAATAAAACTAATGGATGGAATTGGACTATAACTAGATTCCCATGGTTCAATAGATTGAGGCTTGGAGTATAGTATATAAGGCTTCATGGACCTAGGCTTTTAAGGATGGACTCGCTAGTGTCCCAGTGACACTACTATTTTTATCTTAATTTTCCTATTATATGTATTCTTCCATAAGAAGAAACCTTGTCTCAGTGCCAATACTGTAAGTGGCGGATAATTGGTATGCAGGATCACTTGCAACAGTTTCACATTTATGTGAATCAAAAGTTTTGCTTGAAAGGATTTTCAACTAGCCCCAAAAAATTTTAAAGGTTATGAGTCTGAGCCGAGGGCAAAGAAATAGATAAGAATTAGTGACATTAAAATAAAAGAAAGAAGACCTTTAGCCTACCTCAAACTTTAAATGATGATTTTCATGAGCTAATACTTGTCCTCAAGGTTCGATGTAATTAAAAAAAATCATTGCTTCTATTTCACCATGCTTGCTTGGGGTTGGATCCTCATATTATAAAAAGCTTAACTAGTGAGAAAAAGTTAGCTTGCCTGTTATAGATCTAGAAGTTTACTACCATAAATATTGAGAGCAAGCATTTAAGTTTGAACCAGTGATCTCCCACCAATTGGGGTGCTCTAAAAAAGTAGCTTTCTTGTCCCTTCTTTTGTTTTTTAGAAAGTGCAAAAAAAAGTTTGATTTGCTCCAAGAGGGCTAATCAAGGTAAACAAGTTAAGGATATTCATAATAGGTGTTCTCTCTGTGTTTCTTTCCTTACTTTGCTAGCTAGGGATTGGGGTCTCATTTTTCTTCACTTCTTTTCAAAAAATATTTTACTAGATAAGTAGTAGAAGACTAATCAAGTGTAATAAGATAAAGAGAAAAACCCAATTCTAGATAAAGCCTTAGCACATTTAGAAAGCGTTGTTGGTTGGATGTCAAAGTGGATGAAATGAAAAAGGATAATAAAAGTGCCTTATGCGAGAAAAAGAAAAGAAAGCAACAAATTTATTATTTATTAAGTAATTTCTTTATTTCCATAATGCCTTATCTTGTAGAGCAGGGTAGGATTCATTCGAGACTTTCTATTAATACATGTGAATAAAAGAAAAATAAGTTAACATAGAAAGAGCCTTCCTTTAAGTAGTGAAGACTTTCCCGCCTAGAAACTTGTTTAGGGTACACCTTCTGCCTTTGTGCTTTTGCACCATATATAGTGTCTTAAACACTTTACGTTTATGCACTATTATCGAGATAAACTAAATAACTGACGATGGCCGATAGTGAGTTCTTAATTGATGATTGACAAGTACTTCTATAATTAGTGAAAAATAGTGTCTACTGCTATGGGGTTACATTTACATACCAAATGACCTCTGAAAAGGGTACTCCTTTAAAGATGTATCACTTTTCAAAAGAGAATCATGTCTTTTTGTCGCCATACCACCTGGGTAGGCGAAAACATGAAACAAGTCTATTTTTTGTATAGTAAATTTGTTAAGTTAAGAATCAAAAGGATTAGCATAATAGGTTTCAACAAAGACCCTTTGAGCATAAAGGACTACACACAGAATTGCAACTAGGTACACACCCTCTCTTAGTGTTTGCTGTAGAATCATTCATTCTTTATTCTATTAGAAGGAAAAGTATCGTTATCTTCACTATGTTTTCATGTTTCATGCAACACAAATCAGTACATGAAAATGCATTCCAATGAGTTCGATATTAGTCCAGAGTGAGGATGGGTTAGGCCTACAAAAAGGAAAGTTTATAATCAAAAGAAAGCTTTATGGTTATTCTTGAATCAAGCATTTGGGCAGACTTGTTTATTAATCTTTCCCACTCTAATTCTCTGTTCTGTAGAAGTGGAATATCAAGTTGAACTGAATTTATTCAATGAATTGTGGCTATGTAAATTAATGAGGAATGCTAGAAAAAATTTAATTATATGTAATTCCATTCTTTCTTGTAGTAGTCAATATGAGACAATATGATCCAGGCGAGCAATTAGCTTTCAATATGCATTTACTTAAGATAACTATTTAGTTTATATATACACCAACTCTAAATAAAAGGTAGTTTCATCTAGCATGTGATATAGCTAGCTTCCTCTTTCATGGTCCAGCAAATGAAGGCTCGAAGAAGAAGTGCTAATGCTAGCATGCACTTCCTCTCACTCTTTCAAGGTCTTTCCTGTCTTAAGCATACCCTTTTTTATCTTGGATGTGTGTGCATGCAAGTGGGTTGCATTACCAATCCTACATGCTTCTATAAAGTTCCTAGAAAAAAAACATGTTGTGTAAGACCAGTTATAAGTAATAAGCCTTGGTGCCCCTACCAATATATTTTGTATTCATTCCACTTGTTTAAGTGCCAGGCCAACCCCATCCTCTTGAACAAAACTCAAAGGAGGCAAGCGCAACAAAAAATCAAGTGGATCTAGGGTAAGTTACATGCCAGTTTTATGTAAGTGTTAAGCAATCTCGGAGCACTTTCCTTCGAAGATAGAAAGCTCCTTACTTTTATGATCTCATTGTGGATGTGTAGAGATAGGCACCTTTTTTATTCTATTCAGATCTCACTCTTCAAGATAGATTCGTGAAAGGTTCATAAACATTCCATTCTAAACAAAAGCATCACAATCCATCTACCAAAATGGTTCATCAAAAGCCTCCCCTCTTGTATTCTGCCTATGCCTAATAATGAGTCCTTTCCTCACAAAGAAAAATAAAAGAATAAATTTAAAGTGTAGTGTGAACCATTCATCTCGAATGGTTCAAGTCTAGTTCAATGAAAGTAGTTTTCAAGATCATGTCTTAGTAATGAAGGGATGATATATTGTGGTAAGTAATGGCTTGGATTGGTCATCTACATTTAAAAACCATATAAGTCACTCGACTGCATCCTATCAAGTTGTCAAAAGTTACTCCCTGTTATGTTTCCAACATCACAAGACATTTTTTATTAATAAAAAAGATTTCTTAGTGGTAGTCCCAGCCCATTTGACTAGGTTCCCCACTCTCCTCAGTTGACAAAATGAACCTACCAATTTGATGAAAGATCTATTACAGAACAAGACCAATAAGTCAAGTTCTTCAATCCAGTGAAAGAGCTCTTTTCTTTCTTTTCAGCCTTTTATTCAAAAAAAAAAGGAATAGAAGGAAATAGAAGAAATGCTTTGCCAAGTGTCATCCCATTCCTATTGATTTGGCTCAGAAAGCTCGTTCCCTAGTATAGGCATGCACAAGTTTGTAGTGGTTCCTTTTATGTGAATATTTTACTTACTTTTACGTGTTGAGATTATTTTGAATCTTTTCCCTGCAGGTCTCAATAAATGACTCATGCATTTTGTACCTCTACCTTTTCTACTTGTACCTAATATTTACTCCCTTCAAATCCATCTCTTCACCTTCCATGGAATCATCTAGCCTAAGCATAGCAAGCTGAAACTGACACCATTAATATTGAATGAAAGGGTTGGTCGTATTATGACTCTTCAGTCATATTAGGCCATTTTCTAATCAACATTAATGTCAGAGGTCAAGGCTTTGGTGATTATTCTCAAAAAGGGATGCAGAACTGGTTGCTTGCTCATGTTGGGTGGGACTAGCACGTTTTTAGAGTAAATAAAGCAAGTTTCAAATGGTATGGTGGAACCTCATCCTTACTTAGCCCTACCCTACCTGCCAGAAGAGATTGACTTCAAAATGAATCGTCACTTTTTCCATGGATATTCAAGGCAGTCAAGTATAATATCAAATTGGAATGGTGAAACCTTAGAGAGAGAGAGAGAGAGAGAAGATAAATCAAAGTGTTTAGGTCGGAACTTGCTCTTAGACATATTAGCAGAATGCATGTCAAGGCCAAACCTAGGCTAACCATTTCTTTTGTTGGTCCTCATCCTCGTACCAACACTAAAGCCCTTGGGTGGGCAGGCTTATATTGAAACAATCTTCTTAAACCTTATGAGTAGAATCGATCGATATTATTTATAATGATTCATATTCTGGTCATGTGCTAGTAAAAATGAAAATCAAGATTACTATGCCCCTTCATTGACTTCCATTCCCTTGCAGCGAGCACAACCCTCAACTAGAACCTATTCCCACGAAGAGCATCAGTCCATTCTTGGTAAAGTGAACTTATCATGATATATCCTGACCAATGATAATAAGTATATTTTGCATAGGGTTAAAGGCACATAGAATGCATTTGCTTGTGTTGTCACCCTTTTTGAATCAAGTTTTTTTTTTCAATATCTAAATTAGAGATTGTCGAGCTGGGGCATTTACTTGTTATGAAGGAAACTTATTCCTATGTGCCTTTTTTTAGGTATTAGTAACGAATAATACTTCTACTTCTCTTTCTCTTCTCTTATTGGACCCATTTTCATTAGCGGATAGTCAACTTGGAGGCAGAATAGGATGTTTGGAAAGTCAGGTGCCCATGTCTTGCCATTGCAACTAGTTTAGTTTGAATTCAATTTTGATAGTTGATTTGAAATCATCAGAAGAAACCCAAGTCATCACCAAGATTATCTGAGGTTGGGATCAACATTGTTATATAGGTAGGTCACATCACCCTAATCAATAGGTGGATCTCAATTTCATGACTAACTCGGCCAGTGTGCAAATCCTCTCATGGTGGTAATTTATTGGATTGATAGGTAAATGTTGTATCTAGTTAATTGAGTCCTATCCATGTTGATGTTTGTGATATGTTGACCAATTGCTTTTTGTTTGCACCTCACTTTATATGCTAATCAATTAGCAATTTATTTTTTTTACATATTAGCTACCTTACTTATTGGTCATATCTATAAGTCCCTTCTTCCTCCCTCAACTTCTAGTATGCACATTATCTCTGACACAATAGGGGGTAGCCCTCACATATCCTCGCATATAAAGCTCTAATAGTTTTTGGCTTTGTGCAGGGATTTTAAATTGGCTCTGAACATGATTCCTTTATTTACTAATGAGACTTGTTAGGCTTCTCCTCCTCCTACTAAATCTTTCATCTTCACATTTGGTATTGAGCAACTCTTTATCATGAAAAAATAAGTCGATGGGCTCACGTATTACTAGATAGAGACTTGACTTCCTTCATCTATTAAGATTCAAGATAAGAAAAATATTCTCTATAAAAGAGATAGATAAGAGGATTGACTTTCAAAATTCTCTACTTATTTTATTCAGTGATGACTGATTGATTACTCCATTATAACTTAACTTCAACTGATTTTGCCACAAAACAAATCCCATTCAAAGTGGCTAAAGAGACTCTCCCCAATAGCCCCACTCATCCTTCTGTGAAATCTACTTTCTAACTAGACTCATGCAATTGAGAATAAATGGAGTAAGAATGGTTATACAAGAAAAAAACATAAATCCCAAAAGGTAGGTGCAAAAATCAATCTTCTCCTAGGGAAAAAATCAAGGTGCAAGAAGCAATTATTGATGAATTTAAGGGTTTTGAATCCTAGATTTTTTCAAGGGATATAATTATGAATCTAGATTTGTATGATATGTATTTCTACTGCCTCATATATCATTCTCACCAATATCAGGCTAACTAGAGTATCTAGGATTGATGTAATGTTGTTATGGGTGATGAATGCTTATTTTATGATTAAATGTGATATTTAGTTGTGATTTTGTTTAGTTATTGATGAATATATAGTTAAATAGAATTGAAATTAGGGTTTTGGGTTTTGGTGGGTTCATGTATGATTAGATTAATGGATGGTGATTGGTAAACCATTAAACACGCACATATATTATGGTAGGAATGAAGTGATATCCCTTTTGATGATGATATATGATGCAAACTCAAATGCTAAAACCTAAAATTAAGGTGCATTTAATCATTACAAGTGTGATACTTATGCATCAAATGTCTGAACACTCTTATAAGCCAATCTATTGTGTATGTCTTAGAAAAGTTGAGTCTCAATTGATATTAAGGGCTATATTGAATAGTTTACTAAGGATTTCATCATTAATGTGGAAGTCACCTATATTAGTTGGGGATGGTTATAGGTAAGCAATATAATAGGTATTAATGAAGGTGTCTTGTATGTTGATGAAAGTATCATAAATAAGTATGATAGTAACAAAACTAAAACTACAAATAATTTTATTATTACAATAATTCTTATCAAAAAGATAAGAGAGGTTAGAGAATAAGAATGTATATTTGAAATAATCATTAAGGGTTATTAACAAGTTGCCTAAAAGTCAAGATGTGTGAATGACCTTCAAGTAGAGATGATTTGTCATTTTGATTGTAAGTACCAAGAAAATAGCTGTGAGGAGACGATCATTTCAAAGAGCCTAATAATTGTTAACATTTTTGTATGTTGGTAAGGCAAGAGGTTATTCTTATAATTATTTAATTTATGTTTTGTTACAGAGCATAATTTAAGGGTTATGAATACCATCTCATATAATAAGATGAACCAACCCTAGAATCTAGGATTTATACTATGAATCTCATTTATCTTACCTACTAGAGTTGTATTTGATTATAGTTGCTTGATCAACTTATATACACAATATTTATGAGATTGATATTTAGACTAAAGGCCCACTTTATCACTTGTTTGATCTGTATATTTGTGAAATGATGTTGGAAGAGAGATCTTTGCCCTACTAGCTTTTGGGATATTGCTTAACTCTAAAATTAGGTATTTTAACAAAGTTATAATAAATGTTTGGTACTATAATTGGGATTAACTATTTAGTTTGATTGATCAATTTTATTTAATGTAACTACTCTTAAAAAAGAATAGTTTAATTTTTAATATTTTTTATAATAATATTTTGTTTATTTACTTAGATTTGTATTTCATGTCTTGTGCTTATATTGTTATCATAGTATAGTTCATTTGTATTCTTTTTTTTTCTTTTTACTATATTTTATGAGTAGAAGTTATGTGTCTAATCCCACCTTTTGTCCCATATATTGAAAGGACATGATAGCCATTCTAAGACAAAGAGTTGAGAAAGAGGTGTTGAAAGGAACTAGCAGTAATAAATAGACCCAAGGCAGCGAGAGACAAGTCACCCAATAGCCCAAACACTATCATACTTTTATAGATTATTTGTTGCTTACAATGATATATAAGTATTCAAGGATTCAATTATAGAAAGTAGAAATAAACTATGTTAAGTGAAAGCCGAGTATGATAGTGATCGTTTAGCTACACTAGTATTGTGAGAGGATATCATAGTATCCAAAAGGGAATCTCATGATATTTTTGGAGTTATGTAAAATAGTTAAAATGAATAGAATTAGCCAGGGCATGATCTGTTTAAGTTTATTTTTTTTTTCTTTGAGGGATAAGACATTGTGTTGGTTCTAGTGTCTATCTCGAGGCTATATAAAAAGTTGGGATGCACTTGTGTAATAATTCCTCACAAAGTTAATCACACCTCAAACTACCCCCACAGTTTAGGAAAAAAAATAATCCAATTATATTAGGAGGAGATAGAGACTTTGTATAAAATTGAAACTATTTTAATGAGTTGTTGAGGAGATCCCCTTAATATGCATTTGAGATATGATTCTAAGCTCAAACTTTATATAATGGGTTAAACTATATGACAAAGTGCACCATTGATGTGGCATCAAGTGAGTCAATTATGAATAAATCCTCCAATGATGCTTATTATTTGTTTGAAGACTTGTTGAAATTTACTATCAAACTTTGAATGATCATGATTTTGGGAGAAGACAAATCATAGTTTTGGAGATGGACCGACTTGCCATAATAAAAGCAAATATGGAGGCATTTAAGAATATATTGGAGGCCCAAGAGGAGAAGCAAAAAAATATAGGAGAATTAACAACTTTGCAACTATAATAAATGATGAAGTCAACCTATTTTATCATGTGGTGGATTGGATGCTGATAGGGTACAAAGAAAATGGTATGTATTTTAACTAAATACTAATATTCACATACACTACTATCTAAATGTGAAAACCCATGAAATATTTTTTTATGAAAGTTATGGTAGAGGTCAACAAAATTTTTGACAAGTGACAAGTCTAAAAAAAGTTTTGAAAATACTTTGATGGGGCACGACAATCAAGGATGGTCAAGCTTGAATAATCAATACTAAAACACAAAATAGAAACTTTTAATGGATAAAATGTTGATGCCACTACTAACTAAGAAAAAGCAAAGAAATAATTTTGATGAGAACTGAATGGAGAGGCTTGAGACTAAGTTTGAAAACAGAAATACGGTGATGTAGAGTATAAAAAATCATATTGGACAACTAGCATTTTCATTATAAAGGAAAAACATGAATGAGCTGCATAGTGATATGCAAACAAACCCAAATAAATGCCTATCCATTTTACTTAGAAGTGAAAAAGAATTAAAGGTTCAACAAGAGGAAAAAGCTAAAATATAAAGAGTTATTATTAATAGTGTTGTAACCTTCCCAAAAGGCATGTTGCCCACTATGAAAAATTCAAAATCTATAGCATCCAATGCTATTATAGTTCATAAAGTCATGGCATTCTTTAGATAGAATGCCCAACCCATATCCCTAGCTATGACAAATGGAGTAGGCATGACAGGGGAGTGAATGAAGATTACCCAAAGTATTTGAAAAAAACATGTAAAAATTAATGATACAAAATGTAATATTCCTTTTAATTTGCTTTTTCCAGAGCATTGTAGGAAAGGGAAAATGAACCAACAATTTAAGAGAATTTATAATATTTACTAGAAGCTAGAAATTAACATTCCACTTGCCAAGAGATTATCTCAAATGTCTAACTACAGTAAAACCTTCCTAAATTGATACTCTATAAATTAATAACCTCCATTATTTCATGAAAAATCAATTCACCGACTCCGTGGAATGTGTATAATTTAATAATTATATTATCTATTATTTAATATAAAATAACTATGTAAAAATATTATTATAGAATCAATATTCCTTATAAATCTAAAAATACTATACATCATAAATAAAATATATTTCTTCATAAAATCAATATTCCTTACAAAAATACCTATCTAAAGTAGTTTGTATTTTTTAATAGTCCGTATCTCAAATTGTATGTTTCTAAGTACCTTATGAGCTATAACATGATTTGCATTTTAAAGATCAAGAAATGAAATACAAGAATGAAGAACATTTAATTTTCTTTTATTGACATGAGAGGATTTTCATCTATAACTTCACCAGCTTCCTCTTCTTCTTGATCTTGAGATGACGAAAGTTTTATTAAATCTTTATCTGAAATTTCCTCATGGGCAACTTGTTGCTCTTCCTCGGGATTTATAAGCTCATGAACAGACATTGGGCGACTAATTGGCAGTTGATTAATAGGATCTTTAAGTTCATTTTCTATATCTTGTTCTTATGAACCCACTCCATTTTCTATATATCAAACTTTGCAAGCCATCCATTTGAAAATTCTGGTGTTCTCTCTCCAAGTTCAAGTTGTCTAGCAAATTGACGAGCCTTTTCCTTGATTAAATCACCTGATAATGCCACTCGACGTGCTTGGCATTGTAAAACCCAATTTGCTAAAACATTATCAAGTTTAGGATTCTTCACAGCTCTTTGATACTTATTATATAAGTTTAGTTGAGTCCATGCTTTCATATTGTTGACGCTTAGCAAGGATGTTGCTGATGATTCATGGTGTTGGGACTTTTGAAAGCTTGAATTCTTGCATTGTCCAACTTGCAAGAGCTGATTATTTGATGGATGGATTTTCTGTTTCATGATGACAAATTTTAAGCTTTTGATCATTACTAAAAAAAAATGATGGCTTCATTTTGGAAGAAAAAAGAAATAAAAAAAAAGGACAAACTATAACTCAACTATTGTATGCATTAGACTTTATAATTCAAGTAAGGAACTTTTAATATCCCACACCTGGAAAACTTTTTTGGAAACATGGTCATGACCTTTGGTATTTCAAAATTTAAGTTGTTTAATTTAAGCACAACTTTTAACTTTGGAAATTGATGTTGAATTTATTTAGGCTTGCATGGATTAATCATGCAATATCTTTGATATATTTTCTGATTTTTTAGGTGAAGGTTCTATAAATTAATAACTTCCATTAATTAATAATTTTTTGTGCTACAAATCGTATTAATTTAGAGAGGTTCCACTGTATATCAAAATCATTAAGGATTCTATTGTATTATTGAAGATGTATTGATTAAAATTGGTATATTTATTTTCTCCACAGAATTATATTGTGTTTCATGTGGTGGGAGATTAATAAGCTTCATTGATCTTGGGATGATCATTTTTAGCTACTAGACAAGTCCTAATTGACATAAAGAAGAAAAAGTTTACTCTTTGCATGTGTGAAAAACATGTTAAATTTAACTTGTATAAAAAGGTGTATAATCTAGATGAAGATGATAAAGGTTATTCGAGGATAGAAAACTTCCTCCACATATCAATGCAGTAGAAGTGAACTTTAGATGAAAAGACATTGTAGAAGATTGCTAGCCTGATAAGGATCAATGAGATGATATAAAAGATGAGATCTAGAGGTATGAATGTGATTGAGCAAAAAGTTATAAAGATAAATATCACAAAGGTGAACCATTTTTCAAAGTCATGACTTTTGACTTTCCCAAAGAAAAGCCCATTGAAAGATAAGAAAAAGGAAGCCAACACTAAAATCCTGAATGCACAATCATGGATAAAATAAAGAGGAGATTTAGAGATTACACCGAAAGCAAAGGTATATGCAGAATCTCTATTGATGATTGATGAAGTGAAAGAAGAATACTTGGCCGAAATGAAAAATAAGGAGATGTTGAAAAAAGTGGATAATGATGAATAAGTAGTGATGAAAGTCATGACTTCTACCAGTGCCATGATTTTGGAGATCCATAAGTTAAAGGCAGAAGCCACAGTAATACAAAGTACCATGTCTTAGGGGTTATAAAAAAATGTTCAAATTACAACATAGCACAATTCCATGTCAATGAAAATGGTCATGGCCTTCATGGAGCCGAAACTAATCGAACAAAGATCCAATGAAGCAAGCAACATAGATGAGTAAATTCCAAAAGAAGAACCAAGCAAAAAAGAGGAAGTGAAAAAGTAGATTGAAAAGATAGCCTAGATAGTCAAGATCATCAATTAAGGTACAACCAAAGAATTTTTTTATAGTTTGTGATAAAATAAAAAGATATATGCATTCACACAATCATTGTGTGCCATTTATGGATCCCCAAATTTAGTTGTGGAGCTTAAACTCCACTGTGATTCTTTAGCTAATCAAAAAGGTGTAGCCACATTGTCTAGATACACTATCATACCTTAACCAAGTCATAGAAAACATTTATTTAGAATAAAGTAAGTCTAACTTTTTATAAGCGGGAGATTAATTACTCCAGGATGAGCAATGACTTTCATTTGGTATATAAAATATAACCAATATAAGCTATTTAGTTTAATTATCATGATGTATTTGCCTAAAAAAATGTTGTATTTAGAATGATTTCATGAAATCACTATTTGGGAAGATTTTGATGAATATTTGTGAAATTAGTTTTTTTTTTGTGAAATGTGTTTAGTAGATTTGGCGATTAGAAAGAAAGCAAAAAATCATGTAATTAATATTATTTAATATGCTAGAATTTGATTATATATTTGAGTATTTATAAAGTAGTTTCATTATCTGTTATTTTTCAAAACCCTATAGAAATAGTTATGTCAATTTTCATATATCATAATTCTAATATCTTTTTGTCAAAATTATTTTACTATGTAACACATACTTTTGATATGAAGCATTCTAGGAGTCATAGACGTACTAAATAATTTTTTATTAGTTTTGGTGATTTGGGCTAAAATTTTAATTTAAATAAAATATCAAATTTTTTAAATATTAAAATTGTTATTTTTTATTGCATTAATTATTAAAAAAATAAAAATAACTTACAAAAATTAAGAAATATAAATTAATTTTATATTTCTGATTCCACCATGAAAGCGAAGTATATAATAGCTATAGAGACAACCAATGAGACTATATAACTTAGAAATTGTTTAATGAATCAAGAGATTACTCCTTCTACGTAACTACCTAATATATATTATTGCTATAATAATAGAGCATTTACTAATTCGAATGAACCTAAAACCCATAAGGATGTAAAACACAAAATATAAAGAACATCTAATAAAATATATTATAAATAAATAAGAGATGTGATGGTGATACAAATTACATCAACAAACAACTTGATCTGCTTTTACAAAGAGCCTTCCAATTCAAGTTTACAGATATGTCAAAGGAATAGGAATCAGACACGTAACATCATGGCATTAAGTTGAAGTATGAGATTGTTAGAATTGGTTTATATTAAATTATATTTTAATCATTTTTTTATTTATTTCTATTTTTTGTATTAATAAAATATTTTACAATGAGTAGAATAGATTTAAAGTGTCATGAATGTTAATTGTTGATGAAATCCATATTCTATTAAATGAATTAATAGTTACTTGAGGAAGCTAATAAATTTTGATATTAGAAAACCATGCATGTAAATTTCGATCCAGAAAATTTAATTAAGTATTAAGTAAAACATATCACAAATAATTTCAAATAAATAAGAAAGTGCAAATATTATTTTATAATGTAGTAAATTATAATTAATAAAAAGTATGTGAATAATATAATGAATTATAATTTGTTTAACAAAACTCATTTTATGCAAAGTGTCCCTTGCATATCCTTAACCAAGCCATCAAAATATTTTAAAATTTTTATTTATTAAAAATGTGCATAATAATTAAATTAATTAATGAGTCAATATATAATTTTAGTATTAAATAAAATCAATGATTCATATATATATATATATAATTATGATATTTAATAATTTTTTAAATATTTAAAATAAAATTATGAGTCACATTTCATATATTTTTACAATTATTTAAAACGATTACCACTTTGACAAGGCAAAACACTCTAGCATCATCCTCCCCAAGAAAAATCTTCAAAAAGGCATTTCAAAACAAAAAATATAGAAAAGTATTATGTAGGAATATACTATATATACAAACACTACACATTCATACAAGTACAAGTATTTATACTAAAATAACCCGTAGACACAACCATACAAGTTGATTATACTTAAATATTTTCATTCTTGGTAGATTGTTTTTCACGTAAATTATATGTACCAACAACATTCATACAAGTCAGCAAAGTGGATTTACTAGGTAAGACAGAAAATATAAAATATTTTAATTTTCAAAAGGACTACAAAATTTTGAAATCTGACTTACAACAAGAAAAAATAATAATTATTATGCTTTTTGAGATGTAAAAAAAACATATGATGGGAGACAACAATATTAACAATAAATATTGAGGAATTTGTGTTTTAGTGTACTCAAATACATAACTCCTAAATTACTCTTCATTTAATCTCTAAATTAAATTTTCAAACACTAAATTAATTTTTAGTAACACTCTAACTCGCTTCTTCTATCTCTCCTCGCCCTCGCCCCTCTCCTATCGCCCCTTTCCCCTTGCACCTGCTCCATGGAAGAGCTCGATAGAGCTCGCTAGAGCTCATCGGAGCTCTTCAAGTTTCATCGAGTACCTTTAGAAAGCTCATAGAGTTCCATCAAATTTTTCAGTGGAGCAGGGGCGAGGGGCATGGGGCGAGGGGCAAGTGAGAGTGTCACTAAAAATTAAGTTAGTGCACCAAAATTTAGTTTAGAGATTTAATGAAGGTAAATTTAGGATTAATGTATTTGAGTGCACCGAATTTTAATTTGCTAAGAGTTTGGAGTATTTTTTTCAAATATTAATAGATGGATTCTTTTTAAAAAAAAATATTTTGGGCTGAATGCACCAAAACATAATTCTCCCATAAATATTTTAGAGAATTTTAAAAAATATGCACTAAAATAGTAAATAACTATGCTGGGGGACAATAATATTCTTCAAATATATATGAAGAGCACTATCAAAAATAAAAGTAATTGTGCTTAGCATTCAACATCTAATACTAATTATTTTTTAATTATACCGAATATGAATAACCATTACATGCACCAAATTATATTTCATTTCAATTGATAAAATTATTTACAAGAATTCGATTATACCAAATAACCATTATTACAAGAATTAGAATAAAATAAAACACTAGTAAATATTGTGAATAGAAACTATAAAACTATACAAATAATCTGACCAATATATTAGTACTCTGCAATAATTATTATAAAAATTTGAAATACATGCTTCAATAAATTTAGAATGGACTACAACAAGTGTAGTACATGCACCAAATTACATTTCATTTCAATTGATAAAATTATTTACAAGATGACATTAATAGTTAAAATCATGGACAAAATATTAAGTGACAAACAAATAATTTAACTAATAAAAAAAATGCAAAATTCAATTAAATAATTAATTACAAGACAACTTTTAATTTCGAGTGATGAAGAGGGAATCCTAAATTCTCATTAAAGTTTAACTAAGAACGCAAATAAATATATTAGAGAACTACATAGCCAAAATGCATGACCTTGTTAACGATATTCAATAATTTAAGTATAATATATCTCAATACAATATGTATAAGCAATACAAAAATTCTACACTTCAATTATATAAGAACCCTTTTCGATCACAACCCTACATTAGAGCAGAACACTAACTCTTTGATTAGAACACGATCCTATATGTTTAATTATTGACATTATTATTATTTCCTAACAAAATTAATTAATATAAGAATACAAAAAATATAAACCTATCGTATCTTCATTACATATAAAATTTGCGGTGTTAATTTACTAACAGAAAGATAATAACATATAAAAAAATAAGGTAATAATTTAAAATTTTGACGTGTGATAAATAGAATTTAAATGAACAAAAAAAAAATTTGTTCCTTCTCTTTTTTTTTGGATATATAAATAAACTAAAATTTATGTTTTGAATATAATGAATAATTGATAACAAAAAAAAATACCACAAATTATTCATGAGGTACAAATAAATAAAATTTAATAATATAATAAAATTAAGGATTACATTAAATTACTAAAACATCATAATTTATAATTATATAACTAATTAAAAATCATGGGACGTGGATATATGTATAACTTAAATAAGAGCAAATTTTCATAATAATTATTCTACTTTTTTAGGACATCATGGATAATGTTAATGCAAATTCAATATGAATTTCAATTCAAATTTGATAACTTGATTTTGGGCCAATTTGGCTTTTATAAAACTTTTAGCAAATAGATTAGATTAAAGATATGTCAAGTTTGAGGGTTGGGTCGGATTGAATCAATTGTTGTAACAAAACAACAAATAATTAATCAAAAGTAAATGATTAAAATATTTAAATAATTTATATTTTTTAAAATAGTTTATAGATATTTATTGAAATCTCATATTTATATAATATAAAACTTATATTAAAATTGATGGCAGTGAGGTGACTTATTTTTTAGTATTTTGATTTGGATTATTTATTTTATGTTCCAAAACCTTGGTTTCACCCCCATAGGCATACTTTTTTTTTTCAAATCTAAAGATATGGGCAACGTGGCAAGCACTAAATTTGACGTGAGTAATTTGAAAAAAATATATGTCCAAACAAATTTGTAAGTTTGTCCATCACACGCTAAACCAAAATTATAATTAATTGTTATGTCAATAAATAGACACATAACATGGGCATGATGGGTTGGGTTGAGGGCCAACTTGAACTGCATCCAAATTTTGGCTCGGTCTAGACTCTAGAATACTTCAACCCAAACATGATTTTGTGTTGGATTAGGTTCGAGTCATTCGAGTTACCCAACTCGAACAACATCCCTAATACAAAGTAGTAATTGTATTGTATCTTGATTTCTCAAAAAAAAAAAAAGATTGTTGCATATTTGTATTATGCTCATTTGTTATTTTGTTTTATTTTATCAAAGCTAACTTTTCATGTGTACATCAATGGGGTGCATGTACACATGGATATTGGAGTCTTCCTAGTATAGATGATAGCCATGAAATAGGTAGCTCACAATGTTAAGACTATGAAGACTTTAGACATTGTGTTGGCCATCATTTTTTGTCATATGCTTCTTTCTATTGCTTCGGGTAATCTTAATTTGCTCCCTTATTTTATCTTTTCCATTTTTCATAGGCTCATAGCTGCGGATCTAAGATGGGTATTCTATCTAAAGGATGCCATTACATTAAAAAATTTCATAAAATTGGGTGTCATACCTTTTGAATCAACCATAGTGGGTGCCACAACTTTTGGAAAAGCTATGATGCTATTAGTAATAATTCTTTATGTTTTAGCTTGTTCCACTTGTTGCACTTCTAATTCTTTTCTACTTCTAAGAAAAATGGACAAGTATTTCTTTAGGTTTTTCATTATATCACTATATTTCTGATTCATGTTTTTCTATTACAATGATAATTTTAGTTGTCCAAAATGATTTTTTATACTCTACAATATTGCATTCATATTTTCCAACTTAGTCTCCTCTATTCAGTTTGCTTGAAAATTATTTTTTTGCTTCATCTCGGTTAGTATCACATCAAATTTTTATCCATGAAAAACTTATTTTCTACATTTTAGTGTTGATAATTTGAGCTCGACCCTCCTACAATATTTTACCTCATCAAATTATTCTCAAAATTCTTTGAGACTTATCACTTATCTAATATTGTACTGTCCAATATCAGAACTTTTATATAATAAAATTTTCTGGTTTCTAACATTCAGATGGTAGTGTGTGGTTATATTAGTATTTGGTTGAAACAAATATCATTATTTTTACAACCCTTTTGTTTCCTCAACTTCAAAAAATGGTTTGAACTTCATCATTTCTTGTGGTTGCAAAATAGTTAATTCTCTTATGTTTTTTTGCTTATCTTCTCAGGCCTCCAACTTAATCATGAATGATACCATCTTTGCTTCTATCATGGTAAGTCGGTCCTACTTTTAAACTCTAGTTTGTCTTCTCCTAAAAAAATTATTGTTTAGAATTTGATAGTTATTTTTTTGCCAACTCTTCAAATAAATAATAAGTCTCCTCAAAAGTTGTATTCATAAGTGACTCGCCTGATGTTGCATAAATGGTGTACCTTCTCATATAGTTAAACTCATTGTAAAATGTTTGGGTTTAGAACAACAACTCAATCCCATGTTTTGGATATCTTTTCAACAACTCTTTAAAATAGTTTCAAGCATCATTTAAAGTATTTAGCTCCCCCTTATGGAATTATTTTATTTGCTCTTTTACGATGGGGTGGTTTAAGATGGGATAAACATTATGAAAGATACTTGCACAAGTGTATCCCTACTCTTTATAGAGCCTCGAAATAAGCATTAGAACTAAATTAATACATTTTCCATCAAAGAAAATGGAAATATACTAAATATAATTGTGCATGAGCCAACTCCAATCAATTTTACTATATTATATAACTCCAAAGATATTATGATAAGCTTGTTCAGATGCTGTAATATCTTCCAACTATACTAGTGTTGCTGAACCATCACTATCAGACTTCGCTTCTACACAAAATAGTTAATTTCCACTTGCTACAACTGAATCAATGAATAGCTATCTATTATCATAGGCTACCAATATTAATCAAAATATGATTGTGGTTTGGTTATTGAATATAATGCCTCTCGCTACCTTGAGTCTATTTGGTATTGATTGTTCATCCCAATACCTTTTTCTTAGTTCTTTATTTTAGAATGGCTCTCCTTGTCCTTAAAATCATTGGGTCCAAAGGTATTGGTTCAATTACAAAGTTTTCACACATAAAATATAGTAAAATAAAAAAAAAAGAATAAAAATAGAATATACTATGATATCAATATAAACACAAGACATGCAATACAAATCTAAGCACATAAACAAATTATTGTTATTGAAACTATTAAAACTAAATTACTCTTTTTTGAGGGTAATTACATTAACTAAAATTGACCAACCAAATTAAATAATTAATCCCAATCAATGCTATCAAATAATTGTGATTTTGTTACAATACCTAATTATATGGTTAGCCAATGTCCCAAAAGCTAGTAGAGTGAAGACCTTTCATCCAATATTATTTCACCATTATATAAGTCATAAAATTGATAAAGTATGCCTTCGGTCTAGATATTGATCCCATATAAATTATATATGCAATTTGATCAATCAACTTTAATCAAATACTTCTCTAGTAGGTAAGATAAATGGGATTCATAGTATAAATCCAAGATCTAGGGTTGCTTCACCTTATTACATGTGATGACATTCATAAATGACCAAATTAAAATTGTACTCGATCACAAAATAGGCTAAATAATTATAAAAAATGACCTTTTGCCCTACCAGCATACATGATGGTTTTCAACTACTAGGGCCTTCTCTATGATGGTACCCTAGTAGTTGTTCCTTTAGTATTTTAGCATCTAAATAATAAATCATCTCTAATTGAAGGTCATTTAAAAGTCTTGTCCCTTTGGGAAATACATTAATTGAAGGTACTTCAAATATGTATTCATATTCTCTTACCTCTTGTATCTTTTTTACTAAAACTAATATAGTAATAAAAGTAATTATACTTTTAGCTTTGTTTGTGCCAAACTCATGCAATTGAGATATTTTTCCTTCATATTTTACTGATAGCTTTGTTAGTGCCATATGACTAGAAGTATTTTGCTGGACTATCACCACCATATGAAGCACCTTCATTAAAGTCTATGTGTGACTTATCAAATACCATCCCCCACTATAATATAGGTGACTCACATACTAATGATAAAACCTTTAGTAAAATGATCTATATAATAATCATTATAAATTGAGGGTTAATTATTCTAAGACATACACAATAGATTATTTTATAAGTTCATTCATACTTTTGACTTTATAAGTAACATAGTTGCAATTATTAATTATGTTTCAATTTTGAGTTTTGGTATATGAGTTTGTATCATACATCATCATTGAAAGGGATATCACTTCATTCCTACTATAATGTATGAGTGTGTTTTATGATTTACTCATCACTATCTATTACTCTAATCATGGATGAAGTTACATATAGCAAAAACCATAATTTCAGTTCTATTTAACTAGAAATCCATCAAAAACTAAACAAAATCAGAATCAAACACCACATTTATCACACATAACAACATTACATCAATCATAAATTCTCCATTTAGCTTGCCATTAAGAAGAATGACATATGAGACGGGTAGAAATTCATCTCATATAAATTTGGGTTCATAATTATAACTTTCGAAAAAAATATAGGATTCAAAACCCTTAAATCAATTAAAAATTATTCTTTGCACCTTGATTTTCTCTTGGGAGAGGGTCAATTTGAAGACCTGCCTTTTAGGGTTTATGCTTGTGTCTTGTTCACCTTTCTTGCTCATAGACTGCCTTGAAATTTGACTTTTGGAACTTTTGTTTTGTGTTCCATGTACCTCATATCAATTTTTAGTGATTTTCATTTCTCCTTTTATACCCACACACTTTATGTAGATTTTTTTAGGACGGAATAATAGTGATGGATAAAAGTCATAACTTTAACCTTTCAATTTTATAATACAAATTCATGCTATTGGGTATGAGTCATAGCTTTGGTATCTTTCCTTCAATTGATTATCATGATACAGGGAAAAGTCATGATGGTGCATTTTTCCTACGTAACACAAAGTTATGCAAATGGGTATGACCAAAACTTATGCATTTTTTTACAACACAAATTCATGATACTAAGTATGGTCAAGGCTTGTACATTTACCATCTATCACACAAAATCATGGTGTGAATTATGACTATTACTTGTACATGTTTGCTTGGGTAGCAGAAAGTTGTGGTATTTAATGAATTTTTACATCTTTGATTTTTTCTTTGGAGCAAATATTTATGGTGCATGTATTGGTTGTAGCTTTAGTTTGGTTTTCTGTAATATTTTTAGCCAAAAATTATAATGCTAGATCAGTGCCACAAACTTTGGATTGAGTATCCTATGCCTTTTTAAACAAAAAGTTACAATGTTAGTGACAACCATAATTTTTTGTACTAGTGTAATATTTGAATGCTATGACATGAATCTAATAATAAAATTATGAATTTGTTACGAGCTAGTTTAGTTGTGACTCCAAGAAAGCTTTGTAGCCAAAAATATATTTGACAGTTAAATGATCATTTCAACAAGATTAGTAGAGTCATGAAATATAAAGATTGACATAACTATTTGTGGAGTTTTAACTAATAATAGACACCAAAACTACTCTATAAACACTCGAATATATAATCAAGGCATAGCATATCAAATTATATGACTTGCATAAGCTTTTCTCCCATTCAAGTCACAACTCCACAAAGTTATACATCTTACCCAAAAAACATCCAAATTTATAACTATTTATCAAAATCCTACAAAACTCTAATTTCATGAAAGTATTCTAAATAAAGTCATTTTCAGGGAAATCACATCATGATGATTAAACCAAGTTTCTTGTATTATTAGAAAATTTGCATTCCAAACTATGAGTTAATCAAAGAAGCAAGTGGAGATGAAACTAATCATTTGCCATAATGAAATTTCTATAACAATTTAGTTAAGACATGGTTAGTGGGATGTATGTCAAAATAATTTGCAAGAACAATAATTCACTACAAAGTTGCATGCCAGATGAGACTTGATCTCCAAGAGTGATTCTCTAATGTGAATATTGTTCAACTTTTCCATACAAGAAAACATGATTGTGAGTTCCTATTTTACTAAACATAAGAGCCTTTGAGATCAATGAGATGTGATGTGCTCAAAAGAAATTGTTCATCAATCTATTTTTGCCAACACACCACAACAAGATGGTGCTGTTGAGTCCAAGAAATGGTATTTGATCAATATGGCACTAGCCTTGTTTATTAAAGCTAGGCTACCTAGATAGTTCTGGGGAGATGCAATTCTTTCTTTAGCATATCTCATAAATAGAATACCAACTCCTCTTTTTAGATGGTAAAATGCCATATGAGAAAGTATTACATAATGTTCCTAATTACTCTGAATTACAAATATTTGGTTGTTTATATTGTGCTTGCAAACATGCACAAAAGCTTTCAAATTTTGACCTTGATGCAACTCAAAGCTTTTTTATTTGCTTCCCTTATAGTCAGAAAGTGTATCATGTGGTTGATCACATCCTAAGAAATATTTTTATCTCACAAGATGTTACATATCCCGATTTTGATGTTTGATCTTGATTCTTTGAAGAGAACATTTTTAGCCCACATATTAGAAGAGACTACCTCTTGCCCAAAACAACAATATATCATTCCCACCACACTTTGACACATAGACACCACATCATTTCCACCCTCACCTTCTTCTTATTGTTCAAAACCACCACTATTACGACATGGTGCATGTCAAATTGTGATTCAAATTAAGCTCACACTCTTTAACGTTTTTATCCAATTATCACATTTCTTTGACTCAAAAAGTCTTCACCACTCAATTCACTCTTTTCAAAGAACCTACAAGATTTTAATAGTACATCACAATTCCAAACTTGTGCTATCCAATGCAACATGAAATTGGTGATTATTCTGGTTATTCTTAGAAGCGTGGAATTACAATGATGTCATTTACACTAACTAGATGTAAATAATGAACTAACTCTCAAACACATATTGACTATGATGTTATTTTTACTTCATAGTAGAAAAGTACCCATTTGGTACAATTAGTCATTACAAGACCTAGCATTGTTACTTATTTTTTACAAAGCTAAAACATCAAAGGCTCTAAGTGACAATAATATTTTTTATTGTGACATTGTGTTCTAGATAATATTTACTCTAATCATGACATTTTTCAGTGTCATGACCTTGAACCTTAGAGAAGTTACTAAAGTCATATTCAAACACAGT
The DNA here is from genome assembly GCA_029783825.1 of Sapria himalayana. Classification (NCBI taxonomy): domain Eukaryota; kingdom Viridiplantae; phylum Streptophyta; class Magnoliopsida; order Malpighiales; family Rafflesiaceae; genus Sapria; species Sapria himalayana. Next base: position 106,786 of record JAREIK010001238.1, on the reverse strand, counting down.
GTCATGGCTCTATGTTCTAGAAGCTAATACTCCAATCATGATAATTTAAATTTCATAACATTTTTATTCCTAAAAGAAAGAGGAAAGCATCAACCAAAAACAATGCCATGATTTTTTTGGTCTAGGAAGGATTTTCTTGGTTATTATCATTCCCGACACCACAAAAAATAGGTTTTTAAAGGAATTAACTATGTAGTAACATTTGTTGCATCTATGATATCTAGAACCTAGTGAAGTCCAAGAGGTGAAAAAGCCACTATCTAAAGTCGAAGCCATGAATTCAAAATTAAAGTTCACAAAAATCATTTTTAAGTATAATAGTGATATTTAAGAAAAGCAGAAGAGAGATAAGAGAAAGATGAGTGAAAGTAAAAGAGAAGAAAAGAGAGACAAAACCAAGCCATGAATTTTCAATCCCTAAGCAACATGATTTGCAACTAGTTTTAGAAGCGAATATGAGGCTCACACATACAAGGATTGTTTGAGTTTCTTGAATGAGACCTAGATTCTCACTAGGACTAGCTATAAAAAACCTCAAATTGGATAAGATGTGCTGTAATTTTGTGATGGTACAAAACTCATAGTTAATTGACATGATTATAAAACCTAGTTGATCGAGGCTCTCTTATCTAACATAATTCCACAAGTAAATGGGTCGGCTAAGTTATAAAGTGGACATAAATCACGATATCAATCTTGTAAAGATCATTTTGATAATTTAATTAATCAATAATAAATTAACAACTATATGAGTTGAATATATATACTTGCTCTTTGGGAATATACTCAGATTAGTTAGACTCTAGGATTGGCATGTGTACTTTGTGGAAGAAATGTTTTTTAGTATTTATTTTATATCATACTTAGTTATTAGATGAAAGGTAGATCAGTGTCAATTATAAGTGTGCTCTCTTACCATACAAGGTGATAATCATCTATTAGACTCTCACTATTAGGGACGATCCCTTCATAGTTGTCCATTCAGCATTTCAACATCAAAGTAACATATAGTTGTCTGTAAAGATTAATCTCATGTAACTCCTTTTAGACAATATATCATTGACCATTGATGATTGTTTTGAGTATGTACTTAATTCTCTAATCTTTAATTTTTACACAAGACTCGAGATAATGTGGTAATTAATAAATTTGTAAAGACCATACTCATACTATTTAAACATGTCTTCTCATTTATCTCACGTATGAAATTCATACATTAAAAAATGATTAGTAAGGTTGTCACCATCACATGATTCTCTTCCACTTGTGTTCCTCGTGACATACCTTTCACCATTCATGAAGTTCAACATAAAACTCTCACATTATGGAGAAACTTCTAAGAATGTATTCTACTTAAGCCCTTTATTACTCAAAGGTTAATACTTTTATATAGTAAGATAATAGATTGGTTTTAAATTTATTCATGTTTTAAGCTTCATGTGTGTCATACTTGCAACAATTAACATACCTTAACTTCAAGTTTTTATATATTAATAAATCCAATGCCATGAGATTAGAAGAGCCATGACTTTCTTATATTTGAACCAGATGAGTGTATCTCATAGCTTCCATATCACAATTTTCCATGGCCGACAAGTATACACAATACATTTGTGAAAATCATAATTCTCAGTTCTAAGATGCATCTACATACATCCATCAACATCCAAATACATCACAAACACAAACATAATTCATAAATTTAATCATTCATTATATCACATATACATTAATCCTAAAATTCAATTTAGTTAGATATTAGGAATAATATCATGTGAGATGTATTTATAATTATTTTGTGGTTCTAATGGTCCCAATGAATGTCCAAACTAATAATCTAAGCATAAAACACTAGCTCCAATCAATACTGCTGGTAATCTTTTTTAGATTTACCATTGATTTGTTGTCATATTTCGGTCGCTTAGAGACATTGGTGATTTTCTAGTCCCCTCTCCCTATTTTTTTTGGATTTTTTTTAAATTTAGAATTTATTCTTTGATGATTTGTGTAATCTTTTATGTGAAAATATGTAACAAAAAATTGAAATCATGACAATGACCTCTCAAAGGAACTTTTCTTGAGCACAAATGTTATGGCATTGGGAATAGTAATTATTGATCAAATACTTTCTATAATACAAAGTGACGACACTAGTAAAAGTCATGTCTTTACTCTTTGAATCTTGAAAAAGACTATCATGGTGCTCGAAATGATTTTGACTAAAATATTTATTTATGTAACACAAAGTTATAATGTTAAGATTGACTATGACTTTGATCTTAGATTTCTCTAACAAGAGGTCGTGGCTCTTAATGTGGCTGTGACAAGAGTAAATGTTTATGTAATAAAATTGTCATGGAATAGGATGTTGCTATGACTATAATATATGTCTATATAAAAAATTTAATGGTTCTTGATATGGTCGTGACCAAAGTAAATCTTTCTGAAATTGAAAGTCATGATTATTAATGTAGCCATGACCAAACGATAAGTTTCTGAAGCAAAATATCTCAACTAAAAATATTTGCATGCCTTAGAGCCTTAGACATTTTTTTAGATCAATAAGGAATAACTCACGATGATGGTAACATAGAAATAAATCAATGGCATATAAAGAATATCATGATGATTTTGGTATTATTGTGTCCAAGAAATGATATCATTACAACCTAAAGCTAATATATAAAGTGTTTATAATTCATGATAAGAGAATTATCATTACTTTCTATCACTTCTCTCTCATACATTTCCTTTCCTCCACCAAGTTTAATAATTTCACCAAAATTTTTTATGATTTCACTTGCATTCATCAAATCTTTTCAAAATAAAGATTTAGTAAAATTTTTCCTATAAAAGTTCAAATAAGTTTCAACATGCCAATTTTTATTTTGCAAATAATACAATTTGTTTAATATTTTGACTACCAAATAAGTTTCCCATCTCAACATCTCATATAATTTCTTACTCATGGTTAGGCTAAAATAAATTATAGGATTGGTTTGTATAATGGTGTATGGGTGATATTCAAAGTTAAATGATAATGTTTGTGGTAATGTCGTGGATAAATATTATTGGATGCTTAGAGAATTATAGAACAAAAACTTAGGGGTTTTGCAATATTCTAGGTTTATATGAATTAGCAATGGTGGATGGTGAGAAGAAGGCCATGAGATGTGTCCACATGTAGTGATTGGAAAGAAGTGATAACCTTTCCACTATAAAGCATGAGATAAACCTAGGCGAAAAAATCCCGACATTGAGATATGTTTAATTTTTGTGAGTATACTATTAAGGAAGCCAAAATAACAAATATAATTAAGATCATTTTCTTATTCATATTCTAGAGGAATTAGCCTTTGAATTACATGAGGTTAAGTAGAATATTGGTCCCAAAAGGTTCACCCAAGTATTAGAGTTGGTTTTGGTGGACAATAACATGTATATTACCAAACACATGCAAATAAAGGTGACTCATATATTTGTGACAACACTATAAGGTATTTTTATTTATATAGCTTTTATGGGTAAGATTCATGGGTTGACTTATAAAGTTGAAAGCAAAAATATATATTATCATGTCATCTCAAGTCATTGAGATACATTAGAGCAAAGAAAATAGGATGTGCATACTCGAAGTAATCATCAAGGATAATTAAAGAGTAAACACACGAATAGTCTACAACTAGAATGATTTGTTATTTCAGTGTTGAAATATCAAAAAAAAATAACTATGATGAGATCATTATTAATAGTAGTAGTCTAATGATGATAGCCACCAGTTATGACAAAGGGAGTATTTGGGCATTCCAACGTTAATCACTCCTTCATCCAATAGCAAACATCACATTGCTCAAATAAATATATATCATTATCATGCACATGAATATGAGTCAACCCTAAATTCTAAGTATTAATTATAAAACTCAAGCTTTTATTTCCAACTTGAGCAAAAATTTATTTTATTATTTTTTATACTTGTATACTTTGGGAACTATGTAGGATAAAAGATATTCACCTGATGAGCATGTGAGACCATGTCACCAAAGAGAAGTTGTGTCATATAAAAAAGTTATAAAAAGTTTTTAACACTATAGTTAGACATTGTTTGGTTATTAGTTTGATGATTCAACTTGAGTTAACCCAACTAGCCTTTAATAATAATGATTATTGTATTTTTGTTGTATTGATAATAATTCTTGCATTATATTTGTACTTTTTTTTTATTTTTTTTGTTTAGTTTGTAGCCACATATTTCATTAACAAATGTTTTAGGACTAAGCTAATATCTCTAGATTTAAAAATTAGGAAAACTATGAGAGATTTGATGTGACAGAGTGGATGGTGAGAAGAATTGTGTATAGATGAATCTTTAAAGTTAAAATAATGATGTTGTTGGTAATATTGTGGATGAATATTATTGGATGTTGAAGAGTTATATAATCAAAATTTAGAATTTTTGCAATATTCTAAGTTTACAAACATAATTATGATCAATTTCTTATTCATATTCTAGAGGAACTAGCCTTCTAGTTACATGGGGTTTAGTAGAATGTTGGTCCCAAAAGATTCATCTAAGTATTGGAGTTGGTTGTGGCAGACAATAATAGGTATATCATCGTACAGATGCAAATAGAGGTGATTCATATATTTGCGATAATGCTATAAGGTATTTTTATTTATATAGCTTTTATGGGTAAGAATAATGGGTTGACTTATAAAGTTGAAATCACAAATATATATTATCACTTCATCTTGAGTCATTAAGACATTAGAGTGCAAAAAATAGGATGTGCATACTTGAAGTAATTATCAAGGACTTTTGAAAAGTAGACATGTGAATAGTTCACAACTAGAATGATTAATTATTATAGTATTAAAATATCAAGAAAAAAACTATGAAGATATTATTTTTAAAAGTAGCAGTCTAATGATGATAGCCACTAAGTATTACAAAAGGGGTATTTGGGCATTCCCACATTAATTTCTCTTTCATCCAATAGTAAACACCATGTTTCTCAAATAAATATATATCATTATCATGCGCATGAATATGAGTCAACCCTAAATTCTATGTATTAATCAGAAAACTCAAGCTTATATTTCCAACTTGAGCATAAATTTATAATATTATTTTTAATACCTGCATATTTTAAGAACTATGTAGGATGAGAGATATTTGCCTGATGGGCATTTGGGGCCATGTCACCAAAGATAAGTTGTGTCATATAACTAAGGTATAACAAAAATGTATCACTATTGTTATGGATTATTTGGTTATTAGTTTGATCTTTCAAATTGAATTAACCCAACTTTCCTTTTAACACAAGGATTATTGTATTTTTGTTGTGTTGATAATAATTCTTGTATTATATTTGTAATTTTTTTTGGTATATTTTTTTTTAGTTTGTAGACACATATTTCATGAAGAAATGTTTTACGACTAAGCTAATATCTTAGACCTAAGAATTAGAAAAACCTTGAGAGATTTGATTTGACAGAGTGGATGGTGCGAAGAATTATGTATGGATGATATTCAAAGTTAAATGATGATGTTTTTTGTAATGTTGTGGATGAATGTTGGATGCTGAAATATTATAGAACCAAAATATAGGATTTTTGTCATATTCTAGGTTTATAAAATTAGCAATGGTGGATGGTGATAAGAAGGCCATGAGATGTTTCCACTAGTAGTGATGGGAAGGAAGTAATAGCCCTTACAGCATAAAGCATGAGATAAACCCATGTGTACAAACCTAGTATTGAGTTATGTTTAATAATTATGAGTATGCTATTAAGGAAGCCAAAAGGACAAACATAATTATGATCAATTTATTATTCATATTCTAGAGGAACTCGCCATCGAGTTACATGGGGTTAAGTAGAATATTGATCCCAAAAGATTCACCTAAGTGCTAGAGTTGGTTATGGCAAACAATAATAGGTATATCACCACATGCATGCAAATATAGGTGACTCATATAGTTGTGACAAGACTATAAGGTATTTTTATTTATATAGCCTTTATGGGTAAGATTAATGAGTTGACTTATAAATTTGAAAATACAAACATATATCTTCACATCATCTCGAGTCATTGAGACATTAGAGTAAAAAAAATATGATATACATACTCGAAGTAATCATCAAACACAAATGAAGAGTTGACACGTGAATAGTCCACAAATAGAATGATTTTGTAATTTCGGTGATGAAATATCAATAAAATAACTATAAGGGCATACTTATTAATAGTAGTTGTCTAATGATGATGGCCACCTAGTATGACAAAGGGGGTAATTGGGCATTTCAACATTAATATCTCCTTCATCCAGTAAATACCACGTTGCTCAAATAAATATTTATATTTACATGCACATGAATATGAGTCAACCCTAAATTCTAAGTATTAATCAAAAAACTCAAGATTATATTTCCAACTTGAGCAGAAATTTATATTATTACTTTTAATACCAATATACCTTAGGAACTATGTAGGATGAATGATATTCACCAGATGAGCATTTGGGACCATGTCACCAAAGATAAATTGTGTCATATAACAAAGTTATAACAAGTTTTTATCACTATTATTAGGGATTATTTGGTTATTATTTTGATCATTCTACTTGAATTAAACCAACTAGACTTTTAAAACAAGGATTATTGTATTTTTGTTGTGTTGATAATAATTCTTGCATTAAATTTGTACTTTTTTTTGTATATTTTTTGTTTAGTTCATAGCCACATATTTCATGGGTAGATGTTTTAGGATTGAGCTAATATTTCTTAGACTAAAAATTAGGAAAACCATGAGAGATTTGATGTGACAGAGTGTTAAAAAAGCAATAATAGGAGGTAATAACGACAGAGACTACTAAGAGGGTCAAGTATAATCTATTCAAAAACTCAATCCTCATAATGTCTTAGTGAATTATTGACGGTCAACAATGATGGATATCTACTCAATACTTCAAATGAAACTAGTATAAACAAATCATTTTTAGTTGAAACTGAATTTGATAGAGATGGTTAAAAAACACATGAATGGGCGAAGACCTTTAGAAGACCCAAAATGGGCATGTGTTTATTTTTTAGACTTATATGAAATAGTGAAATTAAATAAAGTTAATTTAGATGTTATAAGATCTTGCCTTTTCAATTTTTTTAATAGATAGATCTTGTAATTAGTTATGATATTAATCTAGAGATTTGATTAAGAATTGAAAAGAAATTTTATAAGTTTTCCTTACAAAATTTTTCTTTTCTAAAAGTACCTCGCAAATGAGGGTGACAATAGTCAATTTCATAAAATATGAGACTTTATATGATTCTTGGGATCGATTCAAAGAACTTTTGAGGAGAAGCTCTAAATATAGATTTGAGTTATGGTTATAAGTTCATACTTTTTATAATAAGCTAAATTATATGATGTGATACATCATTGATACAATTTTTGGGCCAAAAATTATGGATAAGTCACTTGGAGGATGCATATTTATTATTCAAAGATTTGGTGAAAAATTACTAGCAAGATGGATTTTTAGAATTTTATAGATTGCAACAATGTAAGTTAAGATGGATATATTTTTCAATAAAAGCGAGGCCTAAAAAGTGAAGCACATAAGTGTAGAAAAATAGTTTGTTGTACAACAATAACAAATAGAAAATTACAATCTTGTTTTTCAAGTTGAGGAAACCAATATTTTACATAACAAAATATACATATTTCGGACCATCAATAATGCTCCTACCCTAGTATCATCTAAATATGAGAAATCACAAAAAAAAAAAAATTCATATGTGAGCTATAGAGATGTGCAATAGAATGGAAGCAATTTTATTGAAATTTTGGGAATAATTTGATAAGATGTCAAATGAAAAGAGAGTTCCAACTATAATAACCTAAAGGCAATAAAAAGGCCATCTTGGAAGGCTAATTTACTTTCCTTCCTTACATAGATAAATAAAATGAATTACCTTCAAAAGGATCAAATGAAATAAATTTAAAATTGACTAGAACAAATCAAAGCTACTATAAAATATGGAGAAGCAACTAGGATAATTGACACTATCGATGAAGGAGAAGATAGTAAATGGACTACCTAACTATATAGAGGTGAATCCAAAGGGTGTCTGTCCATTACACTTAGAAGTAGTAAGCAAGTACTAGGGAAATTAACTAAAAGAGATTTAAAAAAGTGAAGCTAATGATGAAGCCATGACTGAAGAAGTCAAGACATTCTCCAAGGTCATGATTAATTTTGGAGCTACAATACCTCACATTTATCCAATGTCGCATAATCAATAGAGCTTATTTCCCAACTAATAACACTAGCAATAATTTATGATGAATTTTTGAAAAGAAAATGGAAATGCTAGATGCTAGAATCAACAACTACAAGAAGGCACAAAAAAATAATAAAGCAAAAGGTAATTTCTATCTCCAACCTAATTTACCATTTCCACAATATTTTAGACAAGGAAAGATGTATGAGCAATTTAAAAAATTTTTCAACATCTTTTGAAATTGGAGATTAATAATATATTTATTGAGGTATTAACTCAAATGTATACCTATGCGAAATTCATAAAAGATATAATGAGTACCAAATGCAACATAGAGATGTAAAGGATGGTAAATATGATGAAGTATAGTGCTATTATTCAAAGTAAACACTCAAAAAAATTAAAAGATCAAAGGAGTTATATCATTCCATGTTTTATTGGCGAACATACTTTCTACAAAGTTTTATGTGACTTGATCTCAAGTATTAATTTAATGCCCTTGTCTATAGTGCAAAGGTTGAACCTGGGCAAGATTACTCCAACTTCACTCATGCTCTAAATGGTATATCATTCGATAAAGTTTCTAAATGATATTATCAAAGATATTTTGTTTTAAGTGGATAAGTTTATTTTTTTGGCAAACGTTGTTATACTTGATATGTAGAAAGATCAATATGTTCCATTGATAATGGAGTAGATTTTTAGTCACATGACAAGTTTTGATAGATGTCAAAAAGAAAGAATGCATGCTTCATATGATTCAATAATAGACAACTATTGGAGAATTGATAGGCTCCAATGAACATCTAAGAGACAAAAGATTGACTTCCAATAGAAGAACTTTATAAAGGATTGCTAACCCAAAGAAGATGAAGAAAAAGAATAGAAATATATTTAGTTTGCATAAACAACTAAAAGTAGTTGTTATGACGAACACTGCTATGGGGCCACGACATTCTTCAAAGTCACAATTTTTAAAGAAGAAAAATCATAATGCCTCAAAGTTGAGGAAGAAAATATGGAAAAAAAAGGAAATCTCAAATAAACATGGAAAAATTATTTGTGAGGATTTCAAGATGTTAAAAGAAGTTCAAAAAAGAAAAATCTCCCAACTAGTTGTTGATAAGAAGAAGAAAAAAATTTGGTGAATACGTTGAATGTGGAACATTCAAAGATAGACAAAGAGAAAAAGGTATAAATGTAGTAATCCATGACTTTTATGAAAGCCATGGATTTACATGAAAGATTAGGAGAAAAAATCATGATGATAGACTAAGCCATGATAATGGAGATCTAATAACTTAAAGAGAAAGTCATGATGGTAAACAAAGCTATAACATTTGAGATCAAAGAGCTTAAATATATAGTCATGACATGAGATAGATATATGATAGTGGAGATACAAAAGCATATTTTAAAAGCTACGGCTTCACCGAGTGGATAGCATGTAATGATGCCATGACTCTCCATACCATTGTAGAATCTATGAAGATACTTAAGAAGTTTAAATCTTTTGGAAAGAAAAGCAAGAAAGACATGATGATGATGATGATGATAAAAACTAAATTGAACTCAATATCATGACCTTGTGAATTATTTTTTGTCGTGACACTCAAACCTAACTGTGATGGTTCATTTTATTTAATAAGAACTCATGACCACTTGAAAATTCATGGCACTGACCTTATTGTTCGTAACTAACCTTATCTTATTTAAGATCCCTAAGCCAAAATTTTCATTTATACATATCACATATCTTCTCTGTGATATTATTGACACACATTTTAAAAACATTGAACAATGATGTAAGTTGAGACATTATTGTCAAAGCTAAAAACAAAATGGGAGGCAGAAATGAGTTTCCAAGCTCAAGGAATGCAACATAAATAATTGGCAGCTAAGGCTACAACAAAAGTCAAGATAATGAAGCAAACATTAACCACATAGGCTGGATAGAGATTGAAAAGTTCAATTTTAGCTAAGAAAATTTTCATTGGAGAGGGGGTCCAACAAAACAATCACCTTTCAAGCAGATGATAGATGATAAAAATTTGGAATGATTTTGCATTCTTCATTCACATGGAATAGGGGAATGCGATTAGTTTGGGAGTTTTACTCCAATTTAGAAGACATGCAAGATAAAAAGTACTACATACAAGAAATTTTGGTAAATTTTAATCATAATATAAATAATATAATTTTTTTGGATTACAAGGGAGCATGAATAATATGACCTTTAAATTTTTGAAGATATACCCCAAATACAACGAAGCCAGCAAAAAAATTGAGCAGTAGAAAAAAATGAGAGAATTTCATAAAAGAGTACATAGGAATATTTGTATGGAAAGAACTCACAAAAAAACCAAAGTTTGATTATCTTTCTATCCTCTCTTATCAGGAAAGTTTATTTTTTGACCAAATTATCCACCCTTAACAATGTAATGACAATTTAAGGAAGTTTCTATGAAAGATAGCAGATGGTGCTCACAAATGTCTTCCCCTATCATTGTTTAGGGCGAAGAGGGAATACAAAAGGGAGAAGGAAAAAGTTATTGTTAAGGGGAAAAATCAACCAAATCATGGTAAGTAATGCTCTCCTTGACCAAAGTGGATAGAGAGACAATAGAAAATAGTTGACATGTGAAGAGATGAATACAAAAGCAAGAAAATAAAAGTGATTGTTAGGAGAAATCAACCAAAGCAGGGTAATTAATGTCATCCTTCACCAAAGCTGATAGGGAAGCAAAAGAAAATAGCAGACAAGGGCATGATGACAAGACCATCCTCTAATGGGAGTATGATCATCATTATGATACATGAGGATGAAATTGAATTCAAAGATGTGAGATGCATGGTGGGAAATACATCTTAAAAAGGAATTTCTATTAATGTCCAAGCATAAAAAATGTGAAGAACACATTATATAGATCTTGAAAAAGATTATGATACAAGTAGACTGAAATGAAGGGAAACATAAAATTGTTCTAGAAACTATCAGATGCATGGATATGTTTGACCAACCAAAAGCCAATATATTTTTCACTTTCATTTAACTCTATTAGAAAAAGGAAAAATGCTTTTCAAAAACTATGAAGATAGAGCGGGTATAAAAAATTAAAAGGGAATGAAAATCCTTCGATACAATGATTCCTTAGAAGCAAATATGCATAATAGGAATATATTCTGCATATTTCCCAATTATTTTTTAGGACAGTCATTGGATATATGCTGGTGAGAGAAGAGTTGAAAATAGCTCAAATCTTTAATTGGTCATCAAAACCAATATAATTGTGTTTTAAAGGTCATCAAACCCAATATAATTGTGTTTTAATGATCATCAAAACCAATATAATTGTGTTTTAATGATCATCAAAACAAATATAATTGTGGTTTAATGGTCATTAAAACGAATATAATTGTGTTTTAATGATCATCAAAACCAATATAATTATGTTTTAATAGTCATTAAAACCAATATAATGGTCATCAAAACCAATATAATGGTCATCAAAACCAAGCTCAAATATTTTAGGTCTATAGTCAAAGATAAATAAATAATGGTCTTCAAAACCAATATAATTGTGCTTTAACACATTTGATTTTTATCTGATGAAAACCTTTAACTAGATTAAAGATTCAATTAGTCATGTGTAACAAATTTGAATCAGATAACTTTGAAACAAAAATCATTGATGTGTTGATGAAAATTCAGTGGTTATTTAAAGTAGCTACCCATTGAGTTGGAGACTTAAAATCAACTATGGATAATAGATTCAAATGTTAGAACCATTAAAACATGCAAGATAAATTCTTGCATCCAAGTGGGGCCTTTTCACATAGGTAATTAGGAAACATAGAATCAATTATGAATAACACTAGGGATGAGGATAGCGAATACTGGGCGACAATAATAAATTCTTAAGAAGAATATGGAAAACAAGATACTTGCATTATAAAAGAGAATTATGTTTTGAGGCACTCCCTAGAAAATAATTGAAAAAAAAACTAAAATTTTAACATTTAAAAAAAAGTACACCAAACTTTTAACTAATTGATTTTGGAGCACTCAAATATAGTTTCCAAAAATACTTATGTCACCTATCCACTCGCTCCTCGCCTCACTCCTCTATAACTGGCCCCTTGCCACTCTCGTGTCGCCCCTTTGGAGTTCCTAGTTGAGCGTAGAGCTTTAGGAGCTAATAATCAAGCTCTAGGAGCTCATTGTCGAGCTCCAGGAGCTCATTGTCGAGCTCCAGGAGCTCATTGTCGAGCTCCAGGAGCTCATTGTCGAGCTCCAGGAGCTCATTGTCGAGCTCCAGGAGCTCATTGTCGAGCTCCAGGAGCTCATTGTCGAGCTCCAGGAGCTCATTGTCGAGCTCCAGGAGCTCATTGTCGAGCTCCAGGAGCTCATTGTCGAGCTCCAGGAGCTTCCGATTGTGCTCCATGGAGCTCATGGTCGAGCTCGATGGAGCTCGATGAGTTCATGGAGCTCGACGAAAGCTAGTCGAGCTCCATGGAGCTCTTGGTCGAGTTCCAAGAGCTCTTGATCTAGCTCTAGGTGCTCCAAAGGGGTGACCGGAAAGGGGCAAGGGGAGAGTTAAAGGAGAGAGGGGTGAGGGGCTAGTGAAGAGGTGAGACTTAAAGGTATTTTTGGATTTCTATATTTGAGTGTGCAAAGAATCATTTAGATAAAAGTTTGGTACATTTTTTTAAATATTAAAAATTTAGTTCATTTTTTTATTATTTTCTAGGGAGTGCACCAAAAATATAATTCTCCCTTAAATTTATTGAATTCAGAAACCATAACAAGAACTTTTTCTATGTTCACTTTTTTAAAGCTTTATTGAGACTTGCAATCACATAAGGGTTGCCACCATCTTTTTTATCTTAATTCTATGTTTCTAGTAATAGCATTAAAATATTCAATTTTTGTGGGGTTTTCTTTCAGCTTAGCTACTTGTGTCCTAAATATCCAAAGTTTATAAGAGTTTAAAACATATTTGTTTTTTTTATGGTGGTATATTTGGTATATTTTATCTCTTTGTTTGGGCTTTGAAGAGACTACAAGTACAATCAAAACTACAAAGCATGAAAATCATGATAAAAATGAAGTTTCAGCTACCCGCATAAAATCGTTAATTGCTACAAACTTAGTTTATACTCTGAAATGAAGGGATTACTCATTGAATGTATCTATCCCATGGATTTCAAAAGAACTTGTGAAATTCTAGTGATTGCATCTATGAGAAGATAACTTGTAGTTATTGGAGTTGATATAACATGTCTAATTAGAAGGCTATGGCAGTTATTGAAGTTGAGAATTTATAATTTATGCCAAATATTAAAGTACTCCAACTACCTTATCCTCCCTCTATTTTTAAGCTTTTAGATTTTTCTTTTTAGTCAATTGGTTATCAATTAGAATTATAATGGCACTATAAAATTAAAGACAAAACTAGTATTGCTAATTTTTTTCATTCATTGGAGTTGATCTTTTGTTCATGAATAACATTTTTGAGTTTCTGTACATAAGCTTTCTTCTCCTCTACTTTATTGTATGCTTCTTTTTGTCTAATAATGATTTGCTTGTGTAAAAATACATTCTTCGCTTTATAAGTCTTCATTTGTGTCTCTCTTCATGTATGTCATCTTCTAATAATTCTTCTTTAATATGTAATTGTTCTTCTGTAAGAATATCTTTTATTTTTTTTTCTTTATAATTCCTTTTTGAAAACTTATCCTTAACTTCTTATTTTATTTTAGTTATTTCCATGCATCCATTAACTTCTATTCTTCTCTTTCCATCTCGATAATACACACATGCACGCACGCACAGACATATATATTCATACCTAAATATACATATTTGTGTGTGTATATATATTATTTATGTAAATATATGTGTATGCACATAATTATAGATACACACACACACATAGATAGATAGATAGAGAGATATATATATATATATATATATATATATATATATATATATAAGTATGTGTGTGTGTGTCTATAATTATGTGCATACACATATATTTACATATATTGTATATATACAAACATACATATGTATGTATATATTTATATATAAAAATATATTCACATATCTATACATATACACAACCATATATATACATATTATATATCTTATATATATATATATATATATAAGATATATATACTTAGCATATATCATTCTCTTAGATTTTCCTTTAAACAATCTTTAAGTCACTACAAGTCAACTACAATCTTCCAGTTGTAATAATTTAATTTTTAGACTAAATATTCAAATAAATTGATTTTCGTAACTAAACATAAATAGTACTAAAGTATGATTGTGTGTGTGTGTGTGTGTGTATATATATATATATATATATATATATATACACATAAAAATAGAATGTGTCTTTCTTTTTTTTTTGAAATTAGTAATGAAGAGGAAAATATAACTCTAGTTTCATAAAGTTATCAAAAACCAAAGTATGAAATTCTGAGAGTTATAATCTATTATCTAATTTTGATCTTTCATTCCTAAAGATGAACCTCAAATTTTTGAGCCTTAATGCATTATTGAAATCATGTCTATTGAATTTCACTGCTGAGTATCATTGATCAAATATTACTTTTAAGAACCTGAACTTAAATAAATTTCACAAGTTTTATAAAAATTATTTTTCAACTAAACTACTAAAAGTTTTGCCGATATTTCTTTTTCACAAATCATTCACTAAATTAATTCATCTAATAACTCAACAATTCAACTACTATTGTTTAAGTTCCAAGTTCATCATAAATGATAGATCATCTCAATCAATAAAGGCATCCTTAATTGATTAAACCAAATCTCCAAAAGCACTTAGAATACCTTTGAAAAATTGTTCGAGTAATACATAAATTGATTAGCATATGACAGCAAGAATAATTGGTGAAAAGGGAAGCATATTTATCACATAATTCACAAGGTTTGATAAAAATAATTTATATATCAAAATAATTAACACATGATGGGGTCATGCATGATCAAGTATTACCTGATGTGAACAACCATAACATAATAGTTTAGGGTCATCCACTAGTTTGAACTTTTTGGTGTTGATGTAAGAAGTGTGAGATATTGTAGGATTGATTTAGACAGAAAGGAAAAGCTAAATTTTTAGTACAACATGGAGCTCGTTGGAAACTTGAATTATGAAGATAAAAGATGATGGAAATCCTAGGAGTTGAAAGTTGGAAGACACTAATTCCATGACTAATCAAAGTACAAAGTTTTAGTTTTG
Source organism: Sapria himalayana (assembly GCA_029783825.1). Taxonomy (NCBI): domain Eukaryota; kingdom Viridiplantae; phylum Streptophyta; class Magnoliopsida; order Malpighiales; family Rafflesiaceae; genus Sapria; species Sapria himalayana. Next base: position 91,220 of record JAREIK010001238.1, on the reverse strand, counting down.
TATTTAGAAATTAGATTCCTATACTAATCAAATGAATCTTATAGAATAACTATACAATTCATGCTCTCTATAATCATTTTTTTAATAAGTAATAACGACCTATTAATCAAAAAAAAAATTGTGCAACCTAAGAGAGTTTCAAACTATTACATTCTAGAGGTGACAATCGGGCCGGGCCGACTCGGCCCGGCACGAGGCATGGCATGGTTCGGCCGTGCCTGGCCTGGCCCTGCACGGAAATTTTAAATGCACGGGCTCGTGCTGTGCTCGACCACGGCACGATCCTGACGTGCCGTGCCGAGGCCAACTGGGCCTCGTGCCGTGCCTGGCCCGGCACGGTATTGTGGCCCATTAGCACGATACCTTGCCAAAATTATTTTTTTTTTAAATTAGGGTTACGGGGGCGCCGAAACCCTAATTTTTTTTAATTAGGGTTTCGGCGGGCCAAAATCCTATTTTTTTTTAATTTAGGGTTTCGGGTGCGACAAAATCCTAATCTTTTAAAACTAGGGGTTCGACGCGACGGCACATGCCGAAACCCTAATTTTTTTTAATTTAGGGTTCGGCCCGACCAGGCCGAACCCAACGGATCGTGCCGCGGGCCCGTGCCGGGCTGAACTCCACAAAAACCATGTTGGGTCAGGCACGGCACGATACAGTAATCATGTCGTGTCTGGCCCGGCACGAAAGTATGGTAGAGCCTGAAAAAAACATGTCGGGCCGGCCAGACACGTCCCGTTTGATACCTCTATTACATTATTTGCTGAAATAATATAAATTTCTATTTTGATTTTTCTAACTAAAAATTCTGCATCTCGTGTCTTTCCTTCGAAGCATCTTTGGTTCCTTTCTCTCTAAATGTAATATACAGATGTTGCCAAGCAAGGTTTCCAAAGGATATTCTTGGAAGATTCTACTACTTACTACTTTTTCATGTCTTTAAAACACATTGGGATTATGTTCATGTCTTCATTGATTTTTGTCTAGCTTTACAATTTGTTCCAGATGAACCTTGGAAAAACAACACTCAAATAATAAGTACAGGATGGATTCTACATTATTGGAGAATTCGTAGAAGGTGTTTATGGGTGTCGTGAAAACATGATCTGTAGTTTTGAGCTTTTCGTGCTTAGTGATCCATAGGTTTATAGAATGCTTTGGTACATGATTCTGTATCCATATTATTTTAATTTAATTTTTATCTTTTTTAGTGTCCATTCCAATAAGGTATTTGTAGGCATCTGAAATGATCCTACCTTTATCCCCCCATAGGCCTAGCTTTACTTTTGCTTGTTCTTTAGTGCTAGTTTTATTAATTAGTGCATCCCAAATAGAAATAAGGGATTTCCAGAAAGGCAGGTCCTCCATAGTTATTTGGTAGTCCCAAATGTTATGGGAGTCGAGGTAGAAATGATGAACCCACCTAATCCAAAGTGAGTCCTTCCTATCTTTCCGCCATAGAGTTTTTAACAAAAAAGCTTTATTCCATATGAGAATATTTAGGATTCCAAGGCTTCCAAGAGATGTGGCTAAGCACACATAAAAAAATTGAAACAAATTAAAAATTAGAAATGCTTTCATGATTAAAATTAGGAAAAATGCCCAATTTTATAAGGAAAAATGCAAGAGAAGTGATTTCCATTATTCTATAAGGAAAAATGCTTTCATGATTAATGGTGTGAATTCAACATATTTTAGATTATCCATTTTTGACATTCAAACCTTGCAAGCTTTCAAAGTCTTGCATTTATTTCTATTTCATTTTCATGTAGAGGTGTCACCCATGGTAAAGATGACATTCTTTAATTCCTCAAAAGAGAAAGATAAAGAGAGCAAATTATGATTTTCTTTATTAAGTTTTGGTCCATTATCTATAATATCTTGCTCAAATTCAATTCTAGAGTTGGAAGACCCTAGTAATCTCTTATAATATGAGAGGAACATCTCTACTATCTTTTTTTAGGTGTCATGTATCACTCATCCTCTTTAATGATAGTGACAATTTTACACTTTTGTAACTTGAATCCATTTAGGGCATGGAAGATGTTGGTACATTTGTCACTCTCTTTAAGGTATTTTATCTTGGTCTTTTGTCTAAGGAAAGATAGTTCACATTCTTCCAGCTTCCTCAATTTAACTTTAAGGTTTATTTTTTCCTCCTTCAATGTTGCATTCGGACACCTTAGAATTTTCTTTTGAATAGATTGAAAAACATTCTTGGCAATTGACATCATTGCACTGATGTGCCCAAAATGCTTTTCATTCAAAATTTTAAGGGTTCCTTTAGTAGCTTCATTTTTTAGATAATTGAAACATCATAAAGCCATTAATTTTCTCCTTCCATATGCTGAACAACAATGGAGTGAATTCTTTGTGAGAGAGCTACATGTTACAAAATATTAAAGGGATTAGTCTCTCCTTATTAAAAATTTCAATAGCCATAAGCATAAGATAGTGATCAGAGAAGATTCTTGGAACCAGAAATCTTACATGGCTATCATGTTGAAGATTAGCCCATTTACTGTTTACCATTATCCTATCAAGTTTGCTAGAGACTCTAACATTAGTACATGTGAATTAGCTTTCTGATGAGGAAAGATCTTATATGTCTAATAACGAAATATATTTTAGAGCATCTTGGCACTCATAATTGGTGATGATTCTGCCTCCTACCCTATCTAGACTAGATAGGGGAGAATTAAAATCTCTTATGAGGGACCATAGAGATGAGTTAGCCCTTCCCTCTTCAGTTAAGGAATCCTAGAGGTTTCTTCTACTAACCATGGAGTGATTGCCATAAATAACAAATAGCCTAAAAGATATTCTTTTTTCCTTGTCTATCACATGAAGATGAATAAGTTGGGAAGTACAAGAGAGGATTGTAATGACTATGGTCTAACTATCCCACAAGACAATGATTCTCTCATTATTATGGCAAGCAAAGTTGTCTAAAGTGTTTAGCCTTTTAAAGTTCATTTTCATAAGTCAAGCTAGCTTTTCACTATTAAGTTTGGCCTCTGCAATGGTAAAGATGTTGATCGAATGGGCATTGAAGAGTCTAAGAACCTCTTTCTATTTATTAGGGTAGTTAAAGCAATCTTCATAAATATTGCATATGCAGTCTCGCTGGTATTAAGATTTTAAATATCAAAAAATATATCTCGTAGCATGCATCAATCAAAACCACCCAATCTGTGGTCAAGTGTGCTGGATAGAAAATTTCTTTACATTTTTTCCCTTTCCTTTCAAAACCAATATACAAAAGGAACAAATCTTTTACAGACATGAACATCCAAAATAACCATCATCTATCCATTGACATTTTTACATAATAAGCCCTTAAAACCACCTTTACAACCAAAAGATATACCCAAGATTCTCAGTGCCAGCAAGTAAGAAAAATAATAAGAATTGTATGAATAAGAAGAATAGGAAGAATCAAGAGAATTGGAAGAATATGAAAAATAATATCAATAAGAATAATAAGAATAATAAAAAAAATCTGAAGAATAAGAAGTATTCGAAAAATAATAAGAAGTATAAGAAGAAAAAGAAAAATAATAAGAAGAATAAGAAGAATAAAAAGATTTAGAAGAATAAGAATAATTAGAAAAATAAGAAAATAAGAAGAATAAAAAAATGAGAAAAAATAATAAAAAGAATAATATTACCAATAAAAATAAGAACAATTATAAGAATATGTTGAAAAAAAATAATAGTGAGAAAAAAGAAGAATAAGAAGAATAATTATTATTATGAGAATAAGAATAATAAGTAGAAAAAGTAGAAAAAGTAGAAAAATAAATAAAAAGAATAAGAAAAATAAAAAAAGTAAAAAGGATAAAAAAATATGAAATAAAAGAATTAAAATTTAATGTAGAATATGAATAATAAAGTAGAATAAAAAGAACATAAAAATAACAAGATTAAGTAGAATAACTAGAACAAGAAGAATAAAAATAATAAAAAGAATAACTAAAATAAAAATAATATGAGGAATACGAACAATAAGAACAATAAGATGAATTATTAGAAAAAGGAGAATAAAAAGACTAAGAAAATAAGTCGAATATAAAGAATTAGAAGAATAAAAGGAATAAAAAATTAGAAGAATAAGAAGACTAAAATGAATAATAAAAATAATTAGAATATTAAAAATAATAACAATAATAATAATAATAATTTTCGAATAAGAAGAATAAGTAGAATATAAGAATTGGAAGAATATGAAGAATAAGAATAATAAGAATAATAAAAAGAATAAGAAAGATAAAAAGAATAAGAATAATAAAAAGAATAAGAAAGATAAAAAGAATAAGAAGATTATTAATAATAAAAATTATAAGATAAAAAAGAAGAATTACAAGATAAAAAGAGTAAGAAGAATAAGAAGAATAAGAAATATAAGATGAATAAGAAAAATAAGAATAAAAAGAAGAAGAAAAAGAAGAATTAAAAATATAAAAATAGTAAGAATAATAAAAAGATTAAGAAGAATAAGTAGAAAATAAATATTAAGAAGAATAAGAATAATAAGAATAATAATAAGAATAAGAATAATAATCAGAATAATAAGAAAAATAAAGATAAGAAGAATAAAAAGAATAAGAAGAATAAAAAAAATAAGACGAGAAAGAAGAATAAAAAGAATTAGAATAATAATAACAATAAAATGAATAAGAAGAATAAGCATAAAAAGAAGAATAAGAAGAAGAATAATAATATGGACAATACGAAGAATAAGAACAATAACTAGGATAAGTTGAATAAAAAAGAATATCAAGAAAAAAATAATAATAACTATAAAAAGAATACAAAAAATAAGAAGAATAAGAAAAATAAAAAAAAATAAATAAACATACTAATAATAAGAAAAACATTTTAACAATAATAAAAAAAATATGAATAATATGTAGAATAACAAAAAAACAAAAATAACTTGAATAAGTAGAATAATAAGTATAGCAACAATAATAAAAATAACTAAAATAAAATAAATAAGAAGAATAAGAACAATTAGAAGAACAACAAGAATAATAAGAATAAAAAGAAAAATAAAAATAAAATGAATAAAATTAATTAGAAGAATAAGAAGAATAAAAAGAATTAGAAGAATAAAAAGAATAAGAAGAATAAAAAGAATAAGAAAATTAAAAAGAATAACAAGAATAAGAATAATAAGTAGAATAAGAAATACAAAAAGTATAAGTAGAAAAAGAAAAATAAGAAGAAAAAGATGAGTAACAAGAATATAAAGAATAAGAAGAATTAAAAGAATAACTAGAATAAGAAGAATAAGAATAATAATAAGAATAAGAAGAATAAGAAGACTAAAAATAGCAACAAAAATAAAAAGAATAAAAAGAAGAGGAAGAATAAAAAGATTTTTTCAAGAACAAGAAGAATAAGAAAAATAAAAAGAATAAGTAAAATAAGAAAAATAAGTAGAAAAGAAAAATAAGATAAATAAGATGAATAAGAAGAATAAGAAGACAAAGTAGAATCAAAAGAATAAGATGAATAAAAAAATAAGGAAAAAAAAGAAGAATATAATTAATATGAAAAATAAGAAGAATAAGAAGAATAAGAAATAGTAGGATAAGTAAAATTAGAAGAATATGCAGAATATGAAGAATAAATAAAATAATAAGAATAAATAGAATGAGAATAAAATAAAAAATAATAAAAAAAAGAAAAAGAATAATTAGAAGAATAAGAATATTAAGAAGAATATGAAGAATATGTATAAAAAGAAAAATAAATAGAATAAAAAGAATAAGAAGAATATGAATAATAAGAAGAATATTTATAAAATAAGAAGAAGAAGAGTAAGAATAATAAAAATAATAAGAAGAATAAGAAAAATAAGTTGAATAATAATAATAATAATAAAGATAAAAAGAAAAGGAATAATAAAAAGATTAAGAATAATAATACAAATAAAAAGAATAGGATGTATAAGAAGAATAAGAAAAAAAAGAAGAATAAGAATAAAAAGAATAATAAAAAGAATAATAATAAAAATGAGAATAAGAATAATAAGTAGAATAAGTATAATAAGAAGAATATGAAGTATATGAAAAATATAAAAAATATAAAAAATATAAAAAATAATAAGAATAAAAATAATAATAAGAATAAGAAGAATATAAAAATGAAAAAAGAATAAAAAGAATTATACTAATAATAAGAATAAAATGTTTAAAGAAGAGTAAGAAGAATATGAATAAAAAGTAGTATAAGAAAATAAGAAAAATAATAAGACTAAGTAGAATAAGCAGATTAAGTATAATAACAAAAATTAAAAGAATAATTAAAATAAAAAGAATAAGAATAATAACTATAATAAGAAGATTACAAAGAAAAATAAAAATAAGCTTAGAAAAAGAATTATATGAATAAGAAGAATAAAAAGAATTATATGAATAAGAAGAATAAAAAGAATTATATGAATAAGAAGAATAAAAAGAATTAGTAGAATAAGAAGATTAAAAATAATAATAATAAGATTAAGAAGAATAACAAGAATAAAAATAATAAGAAGAATTAGAAAAAAAAAGAATAAGTAGAATAATAAAAATAAGAAGGATAAGAAGAGTAAAAAAATTAGAAGAATAAGTAGGTTAACTAGAATAAGAAGAAAAGAAGAAAAGAAGAATAAGAAGAATACGAAGAAAAAGAAGAATAAGAAGAATAAGAAAAATAAGAAAAATAAGAAAAATAATAAGAAATAAGATGAGTAACAAGAATAAAAAGATTAAAAAGAACATGAATAATAAGATGAATTTGAATAATAACTAGAATAAGAAGAATGACAACAATAATAAGAATAAGAATAATAATAAGAAAAAGAAGAATAAAATAATAAAAAAAAGAATTTTAAAAATAAAACAAGAATAAAAAGATTAATAAAAGTTTAAAGAATTAGTATAATAAAAAGATTAAGTAGAAAAAGAAGAATAAGATGAATAAGTAGAATAAGAAGAATAAAAAGATAAAGTAGAATAAAAAGAAAAATAAAAATAAAATGAATTTTAAAAATAATAAAAAAAGAAGAATAAAAAGAAAAATAAGAATAGGAAAAATAAGAAGAATAAGAATAATATGAAGAATAACAAGAATAAGTAGAATAACAACAATTAGTAGAATAAGTAGAATATAAAGAATATCAAGAATAAAAAGAATAAAAAGAATGAGAAGAATAAGACAAATAAAAAGAATAAGAATAATAAGAATAATAAGAAAAATAAGAAGAATAAAAAGAATATAAATAATAAAAAGAATAAAAATTATAAAAAGAATAAGAAGAATAACAAAAATATGAAGAATAAGAAGAAATACAAGAATACCAAGAAAAATAAAAATTAGAATAATCCGAAAAATAGAACAAGAATAAGAATAATATAAAGAATTATTAGAATAAGATGAATAATAAAAATAAGTAGAATAAATAGAATAAAAAGAATAACTATTATAACAATAATAATAATAATAATAATAATTATAAGACTATAATAACAATAATAATAATAATTAGAAGATTAAAAAGAATAATAACATAAAGAATTAAAAGAAGAATGAAAAGGAAAGGATGAATAGGATTATAATGAAGAAATTGAAAAATATTAATAAAAATAAGATTAAGAAGAAAAAGAAGAATAAGAAGAAATATAAGTATAAAAAGAATAAGAAGAATAAAAAAATAATGAAGAATACGAAGAATAAGGAGAATAAAAAATTAAAAAAAATAAGAAGAATAAGAAGAAAAAAATAAGTAGATTAAAAAAAAGATAAATAAGAAGAATAAGATGAATAAGAAGAATAAGAAGAATAAGAAAATAAAAAAAATAAGAATAATAAGTAGAACATGAAGAATAAGAAGAATAATAAGAATAAAATGAATAAGAAGATTACGAAGTAAAAGAAGAAAAATAAGAATAAGTAGAATAAGTAGAATAAGAGGAATAAGAAGAATAAAAATATTAAGAAGAATAAAAAGATTAAAATGAATAATATTAAAAAGTAGAATAAAAAGAATAAGAAGAAATAGAATAATAACCAGAAATAGAAGAATAACCAGAATAAGAAGAATAAGTATAATAATAACAAAAAGTACTATTAGTAGAATTAGAATAATATATAGAATATGAAGAATATTATAAAAAAAAAATAAAAATAATAAGAAGAATAAGAAGAAAAAAAAAGAAAAAAAAAAGAAGAAGAATAATAATAATAATAATTTAACAAAAATATGAATTATAAGTAGAATAAGAATAAAAATAAAATAACAAAAATAAGAAGAATAAGTTGAATAAGAAGTATAAGAAGTTTAACTAAAATATACATAATAAAAAGAATTAGAAGAATATTTAGAATAAGAAGAATAAAAATAATAAGAAGAAAAGAAAAATAATAATTATTTCTATAATAAGTAGCATAAGAATAATAAAAAGAAATTGAATGATAATAAGAATAAAACAACATTAAAGACAATAGCAAGTTAAATAAAAATAAGAAGATAAAAAATAATCTGAGAATATGAAGTATAAGAAGAATAACATGAATAAGTAGAATAAGTATAAAAAGAATAATAAAAAGAATATGAAGAATAGGAAGAATAAGAAGGATAAAAAGAATAATAAAAATAAGAAGAATAAGAAGAACAAAAAAATTAGAAGAATTAGAAGAATAAGAAGAATAAAAAGAATATTAATAATAAAAGAATAATAATAATATGAATAATAAGAAGAAGAATAAAAATATAAATAATAAGAAGAATCAGAAGAATAAATAGAACATGAAGAAAAGAAGATTAGGGTGAATCAGAAAAATAAAAAGAAATATAATAATATGAAGAATAAGAAAAATAATAAGAATAAGATGAAAAATAAGAATAGTAAGAATAAAATAAATAAGAAGAAAAAAAAGAAAAAAAAAGAAGAATAGGAAGAATAATAAAAATAAGAAGAAATTGAAGAATATGAAAAATATGAAGAATAAGTAAAATTAGAACAATAAGAAGAATAAGTAGAATAAATAGAATAAGAAGATTAAGAAAAAAAAGAAGAATAAAAAGAATAATAAGGATAAGAATAATAAAAAGAGTAAGTAGAATAAGAAGAAAAAGAAGAATACCGATAATTAAAATAAGAAAGAAAATAAGAAGAATAAGAAAAATAAGTAGAATATGTAGAATAAATAGAATAACAAGAATAAGAATAAAAAAAATAAGAAGAATAAAAAGAATATGAAGAATAATAAGAATAAAAATAATTAGAAAAATAAGGAGAATAAGACACTAAAAGAAAAATCCCTAATAGTTATGGAAATTCCCTAGCTAATTATATTTTTTCCGTTACTATATTTAATCATAATTAAGAATAATAATTAATTATTTTTGACTAAATACACACACAAACATCCCTAGCTAAATTAGTGAGGGAAAATTCCTAGCTATTTCCATTCCAAATCAATTTTAACAATTTTATTTTTTTACCAAAATTTGATTACATATTTTTAATATTTTATATCAAATTAAATAAAAACATATACTATAAACCATTTTTTATTATTAAAAAAATCAAAAACAATTCAGAAATAATTAAATTGCAAAAAATACATGGTTAAAACAAAAATATAACATAGGTATATAATAATTTAAAACTAATTCATCATCTTCATCATTAACTTGTGCATTTGTGCATGGCTCTTCTTCATTGGTACTCTACTAATACTCGATGTGCTATCTATCTTGTTAAGGTCACTAATTTTGACTCCATATAGGTCATTTGCTATTACTTTTCATTCTTCATTTATTTGATCTCATCATTTACTTATTTCATTTCTTGCATATACATCAATTCAAATTTAAATGATATGAAGGATGAAAACTTATTAAATTAGCAAAAATTTTAGCTCTAACCATCACTTATATAGCATTTACCAATATGCACGATGAATAGTGATTGAGCGAATCATGGAGTTTTGCGGCACATATATAGTAGTTACAAATCATTATGCATAATTTCATCCATAAAAGAAATATTGATGCAGGCAATAATATTAATGCTATCTGACATGTCATTTCTTTCTACATTATCAACATTATATATATAATATTTTGTAAATACATATTCATAGATTACCACAACTCTCCTAATTGACACCAAGAGTTAACTAGTGTCGCTCACATATACACACCAAACATTCTGTCAACTTTTTTAGCTTCTCATACTTTCACACTATTGTGCATGCCTAGTGTGCATAGTATGAGTTATGATTTGGTATAGAGCAAGAAGCAAATAATTTATAATTTATTTACCCCTCATTTGAAATGAGACAACTAGTGATACCAAGGGCACAATGGGCACCTTCATTTTCCCCAAAAGTAAAATAGTTACCGCACAGCTAGCACCAAGGGCAGTGCACACATACACTATGTTGTTATAGTGCTCATGTAAACTATGTTTTTTTAGAGCCCATGTTCTATCTCTAAAAACATTCAATAACACTCCAAAAAATAAAGAAATTTGTAGATTATTTGTTGGATAAATAGCAGCAAAAAAAAGCATAACTAACCTCCAGATTTTTTGTAATGGGTAAAATATGTAAATGGATATGAAGCCATTTTCTAGTTGTCAAGTGTTGCAAATGGATGATTGACCCTTTTTTGATTAAAGAAAGTTACATGCAATTTAAAATGACATAATAATAACAATTTCCTCAGTAAGTCATAAAAAAAAGAAAGACTGACATGCACATTTTAGTTCATTTCCAAGGGAGCTTACTGCAATCGAGGAGCACTAACTTGATCAGAGAAGAGATGCAACTCTGATTTAGTTTTCCGGTTGAAACTAGAAGATGATGCATTAGCACAATCAAATAACAAATCATGTTTCATAGTAGCAAGGCACACATCAATCGCTCTCAAAAGTTCTTTCCTGCAAGAAAAAAAAGGTAACACTAAAGCTTAGGATTGAATCTATGAAGATTTCAAAGCTTTTGAAAGAGAAACAAATCAAGAAGAATATGAACTAGAACAAATTTATTTACTTTGTGACATCAGCTCCCGCCATAGCTTCAGCACCATCTCTTCCTATGAGAAATAATTGCAATAAATTAAAGAGTGACGGTGTTTTTTATTCAAAATCTAATTAAGAACATCACACAAAACACCCTTCTTTACATTTACATTCCACTCCTTCATCTAGTAGTATTTTGTGAATCATAGAGACTCGTGCATAACTCATTTAATAACCATACTAATAAAGATAATATTCTGATGAAATCATACATAATTGATCTTCAATTGTGTACCCATGTATCCGTACTCATTACTCAAAGCTCCTACCTAACACAAAATTTGAGAGAGAGAGAGAGAGATATATATATATATATATATATATATATATATATATTCATCTTCTTTAGAAAAAGTACATTGTATTTTTAAAAAATAATACTACCCGAGAGTAAATTCTCCAGGCTACTTCCACCTAGGGCATTACCTCATCAAATGCATTACCAGTTTCCAAAACTTCAGCTGCATGACAAACTGCATGAACCTTCAAAAGAAAAAGTGGCAATCAACGTTGGTTAGAAAAACAATTGGTGGGTCTTGTTTGTAACCTTTTGAAAGTTCCTTTGGTAAAAAAAGCTTCAGGATCTTGGCATTGTAGTGATTCTGCGACTTTCAGCTGACACACAAATGACTTTAAAAAGACCAATACCAAGCTTTTATGTCTTCTCATTGCTCGTGATGAACAAATAACACCTATAATGAACAAAAAATTAATGAACATATACATACATATATAGCTAGAGAGAGAGAGAGAGAGAGAGAGAGATATATATATATATATATATATATATATATATATATATATATATATATATATATATATATATATATAAAGAGAGATAGAGAAAGATGATATATGCACATGAAGAAGATATTACATCATTATAGATAAAAAATCTCATTGTGATGATTTAGGTGATAGTTGGAGCACAACATAGTCTAAGGGCATTTTTGCATTCATATTCTCCAATTGTAATTTCTTGTAATTCAATACATTTCTTTATATTCATCTATACTTATAGAAAATGAGAATATTAAGATTGCGGTGCATATCCTAGAAAATGCAAAAATAAAAAAAATGAAAAAAAATGACCAAATCAAAATTTGAATATTCGGGTGCAAGTCTAAAACAACATGCACATAATTGTGGGCCTAACTAAGATTAAGAAAAAAGACTAGCTGAATTTGTAGAATTCAAATTCTAAATTGGAAATACAAGTCAATGAAAATTATAGTAGTGATCAACTGAGAAAAAAAAATAAAATGTAGATCTAATACCATCAACACTAAATCCAATTCTAAAATCCAAATCAAAGAAGATGAGTTTCTAAGAAATGCTTAAATTCTTCTAACATAAACTTAAAAATATCAAGATAGATGAACCAGATGATAATCATTCATAAAAAATAAACTATGATTTGTTGGGAATCAGAAACTTGATTATTAGTTAATGATAGATTGTACACTAGCAACATGCATCATAATTATATACAAGTGAAACAGATACATCACATGAGAATCAATTGATGAACTTGAGTTACTTTGTTTTGAAACTACAAGATTTAGCATGGAATGGCATCTGTGGTTCATATTATGAGTTGCTTGTGCTTCCGTAGTTTCATTTCGCTTCTCCTCTCTTCCTCTTCACAATGTTAGATAAAATAGTTTAAGTGCTTGAATACCTTAGCATTTTTATATTTCATGGAAACTATAAATAAAAAAAGGAATGTAAATATTATAGAAAAAAAAGAGACAAAGTGGGCTCTTTGAGCCTTAGCATTTTTATATTTCATGCAAACTATCTTCACAAAGATAGATAAAGTTACATCTCATACTTCATTAACAAGATCAACAAAATGACCATAATCTAGAAGTAAAGTGAGCTTACCATAGCTCATATTGATGAGATCACATTTATGCTGCATAAATTAGGTGGGAGTGTGGCATGCTTTGTCAGGCAGTGTGGGTAGTGAATGCATGTAGTGTGTTATGGTAGTGTGAAAAATAAATATAGCACCGAAAAATTAAGAAAAAAATAAAAAATGTTATAGTGTGTTGGTTATATTTTGGCTGGTAAATATTTTACCTACTCCAATTTGTGCAGGCTCGCACAAAAGGAAGTAATCTGGCCTTATTCTGGTCACATCTAGCTTTCCTCTTCTCAGTGTAGGCTCAAACTACATCAATTTTAATGCTCAAATAGCATCAACACAAACACAAAAACTCTTATTTCACAGCAAAAACATTTTTAAAAACAAAAAAAAAATCAAAATCAAAATCAAAATATAAATCAAAAACCAAAACCTTGATGAACATTTAATAGTCAACTTCCAAAATTGACACCATGTTTGCATAGCAGATGTCCTGCAAAGTATCATGGTTAGGTTAGGCAGTCATGCAAAGTACAGAGCTAGAATCAAGAAATATATAAAATACATAAAGACTCAATTTTTTTTATTATCAAAATATTTTTAACAAGTTCATGTGCATGTAGTTATACATATAGTTAAAAATCTACTTTAACTAAATTTTCATCTAATTTATTGCCTAAGTCCTCTAGCCCTTTCCTTCTCCCCGCACTCTTTTTTTTTTGGTTTAAAATCTACCTCTCCTAAATTTTTTATTTATTTCAGCTATTTTTAGTATTAGTTCATGATTTTTAGCTACTTCGAAAACTTCTTCTAAAATATTTTTAGCATTTTTCTCTAAGTTATTTTTAGCATTTTCCTCAAAATTACTGATTTTTCCAGCCTCTTCAAAAGCTTCTTTCCTAGTGGGGACATATTCCACTATTTCCATTCTTGTAACAACACCCATACAGTTTTGTTTATTATGTTGAGGAGTTTTAATTCTATATTCTTCCCTCCTATTTCTTGTTTCTGCTCTAGGGACATACCTCTGTTTTTCTACTGTATATTTTTTAACCAAACAATGCTCACCTGAATGTTCCAATTTATTCTTCTTATTCTTCTTAAACTTCTTATTTTTTTTATTCTTTTTATTCTTGTTATTCTTCTTATTTTTTATAATCTTCTTATTATTCTTATTTTTCTTATTCTTTTTCATGTTATTCTTGTTATTCTTGTTATTCTTCTTATTCTACTTATTCTTCTTATTCTTATTCTTCTTATCCTTCTTATTTTTCTTATCATTCTTATTCTTTTTATCCTTCTTATTTTTTTTATTCTTCTTATCATTCTTATTTTTCTTTTCTTCTTTTTCGTGTTATTCTTGTTATTCTTCTTATTTTTATTAATCTTATTATTTTTCTTATTCTTCTTATTCTTCATATTCTTCTTATTCTTTTATTCATCTCATTCTTCTTATTTTTCTTATTCTTCTTATTTTACTTATTCTTTTTTTTTCTGTTTTTTTCTTCTTAGTCTTCCTATTCTTTTTATTCTTCAAATTCTTCCTATTCTTTCTATTCTTCTTATTCTTCATATTCTTATTTTTCATGTTATTCTTTTTATTCTTTTTATACTACTTATTCTTCTTAATCTTTTTATTCTTCTTATTTTTCATTTTCTTCTCTTTCATTTTATTCTTATTATTCTTTTTTTTCTATTTATTCTTCTTATTCTTTGTATTCTTCTTTTTCTTCTTTTTCTTATTATCCTTATTATCCTTCTTATTCTTCTTATCCTTCTTATTCTTCTTATCCTTCTTATTCTTCTTATCCTGCTTATTCTTCTTATCCTTCTTATTCTTCTTATCCTTCATATCCTTCTTATCCTTCTTATTCTTCTTATCCTTCTTATTCTTCTTATCCTTCTTATTCTTCTTATTCATCTTATCCTTATTATTTTTTTTATTCTTCTTATCCTTCTTATCCTTCTTATCCATCTTATTCTTCTTATCCTTCTTATTCTTCTTATTCTTTTTATCATTCTTATACTTTTTATTCTTCTTATCCTTCTTATTTCTTTTATTCTTCCTATTCTTTTTATTCTTCTTTTTTCTCCTTCTTATCCTTCTTATTTTTCTTATTCTTCTTATACTTTTTATTCTTCTTATCCTTATTATTCTTCTTATCCTTCTTATTCTTCTTATCCTTCTTATTCTTCTTATCCTTCTTATTCTTCTTATCCTTCTTTTTCTTCTTATCCTTCTTATTCTTCTTATCCTTCTTATTCTTCTTATCCTTCTTATTCTTCTTATTATTCTTATTCTTCTTGTTTTATTTCTTCTTATACTTCTTATTTTTCTTATTCTTCTCATACTCATTTTTTTTCTTCTTATTCTTCTTATTCTTTTCTTATTATTATTATTATTATTATTATTATTATTATTATTCTACTTATTCTTCTTGTTCTTTTTATTATTTTTATTCTTCTTATTATTCTTATTTTTCTTATTATTATTATTATTTTTCATATTCTTCTAATTCTTCATATTCTTCTAATTCTTTTTATTCTTCTTATCCTTCTTAGTCTTCTTATTTTTCGTATTCTTCTTATTCTCTAATTCTACTTATTCTTCTTATTTTTCCTATTCTTCTTATTCTCTAATTCTACTTATTCTTCTTATTTTTGTTATTCTTATTATTCTTATATTTCTTCTTATTCTTCCTTTTATTCTTAATCTTCTTATTCTTCTAATTCTACTTATTCTTCTTATTTTATTATTCTTCTTATTTTATTATTCTTCATATTCTTCTTATTCTTCCTATTCTTCATAATCTTTTTATTCTTCTTATTTTTCTTTTTTTTTCTTATTCTTCTTATTCTTCATATTATTCTAATTCTTCTAATTCTTTTAATTCTTCTTATTATTCTTATTCTTCTAATCTTGTTATTATTATTATTATTATTATTATTATTCTTCTTCTTCTTATTCTTCTTATTTATAAAAAAAACCATTTATTTTCGCACAAGAATACCATTTTTACAATCTCTAACTACCCTTTTCCCCTTTTACACTTTTTAATAAAAAATAAAACAATACATATTTTGCTTGAAGTAAATATATTTGTCCTATCTCTAAATGCATCACTTCACTTTGCTTCTCTACATTTTGCTATTTTACTTGAAACTCAGCATGTTTATCTTTTATTACTCTGTCCCTTATGCTTTTTGTTGGCCCCTTTTCCATCTACAACTACCTTGTCATCCTACTTTTGATTAAAATTTTAGCAGCCTCTCTTCTGTTTTGTTCATATTTACTTACCCCTGCCTTCTATTATCTATGCATTTGACCCTGAAAATCAGACACAAGGCCAAGAACATAGAAACTACTAATATCTACCAGTAGCAAATCCATTCATTACCCCTTGCAGACTATTTTAATGATTAATAGCTTTTCTGCCTCATACCCATTTGATAACTGCTCTTCTAGTTGTGCTTTATCTATCTTCATGAATTTAATAAAATTTGACAGTATTTATTTTTCCTTAACCTTCTTTGCCTCATGTATGCATTTGACTATCTCTCCTGCACCACAAGCCAAAACATAGAAAACAGTTAAATATACTTTAATTTCTTTCTGGCCAATGGTGTTACTTTATTTTGACATCCTCACTCTCTGCCTTATATTGCTTTGTAGTCCCTACACTTTAAATTACATTAAGTATAGTTTCATGCACTGCTTAATATAGTAGACCATCTCCCATAAGCCATTTGCATATCCTTTCATCTTGACTTTTACCTGTAAACCTAAAAACTAAAGCAGAGCAATATATATTTATAATTACCCCACAAGACCGAGGATATCAAAGATCAGCTACTACTTTTGAATTCTAATATACAAAAATTTAATTTATCTAATATGATTAAGCCTTTATATTTCTCTAGTATATCAGCTCCCTCAAACTCTTATAATATTTTCTTCAAGCCCTCATTGGCTAAGTTATATGCTACAACATTAGCCTCCCTATATATATGCATAATTTACCCTTTTATATCTGTTAAAAGATCCTTAATTGTCTCTATCTACTCTTCATACTACCACATTTCTATCTTATTCATAACCAGATTCACCAGTATACTAGAATCCACCTGTACTCGTAAGTTAATATAAAATTTTTCTTTGCATATTTTAAGGCCTTTATGTCAGGCTAAAATTTCTGCATGCAAGGCTGAGGATGCTTTTTCTTTCATTGTATAAGCTTTTATAACTTTACCATGCTCATTTCTTATCACCCCTCCTCCCCGTACCTCTCCCATGTCCCTGTTAAAACTACCATCTGTGTTTAAAGCAAGCCTTCCCCATGGAGGTTTTTCCCAACACACTGTTCTAATCATAAAGATTTTTATATTAATTGCATGTAATCCACATATCTTTATTTTTTCATCTTCCATTTCCATGTTTCTAAGTTTTAGTGGTAATCCTGCTGATACCCATGAACAATCTTTTTCAATTTCTTCTTTTATATGCTAAGGATTCATTTTAATTTTCTCGAACCTACTTTTTATCCTGGCTTTCCACAGATTCCAGACTGTAATGTGTGGAATGTAATCCCTTAGCCAATTACATACTTTATTCTTTTTGTGGCTTATCTTTCATCTCAATAGTCGTTCCGTTATATCTTCTAACTTGTTGCTTACTTGTGCATCTATCCCCATATAATTATAGACTTCCACTGCTGTTTTTCTTGTTGAAAATAAATGGGTTGCGCTTTCTATGTTAGTAAAACAACATTCACACCTGGAAGCTAATTTTACTCCTTTCAACTAAATATTCATGTCCATTGGAATAGCATTCGATAAGAGCTTCCACATGAATACATTCATTTTTTGTGGGATCTCTTTCAGCCAGGCTTCCTTACAAAGTTCTTAACTCATTTTTTATTTTCTTACTAAGATTTTTGCACGTTTAAGCATGAACTTCCCCAGTGGATTTATAGTCTATCTTCATACATTGTTGATAGGCATGCATCACATTCAACTAATAATTTTTGTTTAAGCATCATGTTCCAATTTCTAGATGCTTTTTAAAGATTCGTACATATTTTATTTCCTAACTCATATCTAGCTTTCATATAAATCGCCCATAGGCTATTATTCTGCTTGAGCCTCCGCTAGTTCTTACATGCTCAGGCCTTGGCCATATCATTTAATTTATTTAAGCCTTGACGCACTTCCTCCTTTTAACAGTATATATCTTCCCTTTTTTTTCTAATGTAGCTTATTTTTTCCTGGTTTTTTACCCCAATAAAAGTTAGCCATTTCCTTTTCTAAGCTATTCAAAATCTTATTTGGTGGCTGTAAGGACATTAATATGTGTGCTATAGTTCCTTGTAGGACATGTTTAATTAATTTGATTCGTCCCGCAATACTTAACATATTCTCCTTCCATCCCACTATTTTACCTAATAATTTATTCATTAAAAATGTTACATATTTTTCTTTCAGTCAACCCTCATATATAGGACAACCCAAGTACATTAACGCCCCTTCACTCTGCTCAAAGCATGTAATTCTTTTTACTCTTTGAATTATCCTTTCAGGTGTTTTCCTTGAAACCAAAAATTGGCATTTACTTATAGTAAGTTGTTGTCCCGTTTCTTCCTCTACTGTGTCAAATAGCTTCATCATATTCTTCATAGATTTTCTTCCGACATTTGTAAAAACAATTAAATCATCCACTTAAGCTAGGCAGCTTACATTCAGAGTATGTCTAGGTTGTTTAAGGGTAGTAATATTGCCCTTCTTTTTTCCTTTTAAACTTGTTATTAACAATTATAGATATAAATATATATTAAATAATAATGGAGATAAAGGATTTCCCTGTCTAAGTCCTCTAATTGGCTTAAATTCACCACATGCCTCCCCATTAATTAGAATTTTAACACATGCGCTAGAGATGCATCTATACATTAAATCTATCTAGAATTTCGAAAATCTCATTTTCCTCATCGTGTAACACAAAAAGTCTCATTCCATTATGTCAAATGTTTTAGACAAATCTAATTTCATAACCAAATTATGGTCCCTAACTTTGGCCCCTATTTCTTTCATCAATTCTACAATTAAATTAATGTTTTCTATTATTAATTTATTTTTAACGAATCATGCTTGTTCTACCGAAATTATGGAGGGAATTACCCTATTTAGTCTATTCTGCAAGACTTTTGTTAAAATTTATACACCAAATTACATAAACTTATAGGTCTATAATCTTCATTTTTTTGCAGATTATCTTTCTTGTGTATCAATACAAATATACAATATATGAGCTGGCCTATGATTTTGTGATTTCTGCTCATGCAAAACCCCAAGCAATTGTTGCCTCGGCTCTTTATTTATTATATTCTAGATTTGCTAGTAGAAACCATTCTCCTCTCTTGGACACTCTTCTAGTAGTTTATTTTGTTCTTCAGTTACTCTTTTGTCTATTTGTCAAATTAAGGAGTCATTCCTTTGTTGGCTAAGGCCACAAAGATGTCTTTTAAAATAATATTCCAAAATATTTTAAGTTCTCCTTCCTCATCTATCCACATGCCAATATCATTTTTGATCCATTTTATTTCTTGTATTTGATTTCTTAATTTCGCAACTGCAGTGAAAAACTTAGTGTTTCTATCCCATTCCTTAAGTCACTTTAATTTGACCCTCTATTTCTAAAAAAAATTTCTTTCATATGCAACAATAATTTTAATTCCGCATTTGCTTTATTTAAATTAATTCTTGAAGGTTCATCCGCATTATTCTCATGCTCTATTTCTAATTTAATCACTTTAGATTCGGTATCCTGAATATTCTTGTTTATATTCTCAAATATTTCTCTATTCCAACTACTAAATTCAAAATTTAACCTATGTAATTTCATAGCTAGAACCTACATGGGATTCCCATTTGTTGGCTCTTGCCATGAGTTCTTACTATTCCATCAAACTCTTTATTATTATTCTTATTATTCTTATTCTTGTTATTCTTTTTATTCTTTTTATTCTCCTTATTCTTTTTATTCTTATTATTTTTATTATTCTTCTTATTTTTCTTATTCTTAATATTCTTCTTATTGTTTATATTCGTCTTATTCTTCTTATTATTCTTATTCATCTTATTCTTCTTATTCTGCATATTTTTATTCTATTTCTAAATTTTGTTATTATTATTATACTTCATATTCTTTTTATTCTTATTATTCTTATTATCCTTCTTATTCTTCTTATTCTTCTTATTATTCTTATTCATCTTATTCTTATTTTTCTTATTATCTTACTTATCCTTCATATCCTTCTTATCCATCTTAATCTTCTTATCCTTTAAATCCTTCTTTTCCTTCATATACTTTATATCATTCTTATCCATTTTATCCTAATTATCCTTTTTTTTCTTTCTTATCCATCTTATCATTTTTATCCTTCTTATTCTTATTTTTCTTATTATTATTTTTATTCCTTTTATTTATCTTATTCTTCTTATTCTTATTATACTTCTTATTATTCTTATACTTCTTATTCTTTTTATTATATATTTTTTCTTTTTCTCCTTATTATTCATAATTTTCTTATCCTTCATATTCTACATATTATACATTTTCTTTTTATTCTTCTTATTATTTTATTCTTCTTATTCTTCTTATCCTTCATATCCTTTTTATTATTCCTATTCTTCTTATCCTTCTTATCCATCTTATCTTTCTTATATGTTGTATTCTTCTTATCATTCTTATCCTTTTTATCTTTTTTTATCGTACTTATCCTTCTTATCCTATTTATCCTTCTTATTTTCCTTATCTATCTTATCCTTCTTATCATTCTTTTTTTTCTTATTCTACTTTTTCTTCTTATACTTCTTATTCTTCTTATTCTTCATATTCAACTTATTCTTCTTATTTTTCTTATTATTTTTATTTTTATTTTTATTTTTTTCTTATTTTACTTAGAATTTATATTTTTATTATTATTTTTTTTCTTCTTATTCTTCTTATTATTCATATTCTTTTTTTTTCATTTTACTTCTTATTTTTCTAATTCTTATTTTTCTTCTTATTCTAATTTTTTTTCTTATTCATCTTATTCTTAATATTATTCTTTTTTATTCTTGTTATTTTTCTTATTAATTTTATTTTTATTATCCTTATTATTTTTCTTATTCTTCTTATTATTCTTATTTTTTTTATTCTTCATATTGTTCTTATTCTACTAATTCTTTTTATTATTTTTAATATTTTTATTGTTCTTATGTTTCTTATTCTTTATATTCTTTTTATTCTTCTTACTCGTCTTATCAGTCTTATTTTTTTAATCTTCTTATTTTTCTTATTCTTCGTATTCTTATTATTCTTCTTATCCTTATTATTCATCTTATTCTTCTTATAATTCTAATCTTCTTATCCTTCTTATCCTACATATCCTTGTTATACTTCTTATTCTTTTTATCCTTTTATCCTTCTTATTCTACTTATCGTTCTTATCCTTGTTATTATTTTTATTCTTCTTATTCCTCTAATTTCACTTATTCTTCTTAATTTTATTTTTTTTCTTATACTTCTTATTCTACTTTACTTCTTAATCTTTTTATTATACATATTCTTCTTATTCTTCTTATTCTTTTTATTTTTCTTATTCTTCTTATTCTTCATATTATTAATATTCTTTATATCTTTCTTATACTTCTTATTCTTTTATTCTTCTTATTCTTCTTATTCTTATTATTTTTTTCAATTTTATTATTCTTCTATTCTAATTATTCTATTTATTCTTATTATTATTTTAATTCTCATTATTCTTCTGATTTTTCATATTCTTTTTATTCTTCTTATTTTTCTTATCCATCTTATTATATTTATTTTTATTATTCTTCTTATTATTGGTATTTTTATTATTCATCTTATTCTTCTTATTCTTCTTATTCATCTTATTCTTCTTATTCATCTTATTCTTATTATTCTTCGTATTATTCTTATTCTTCTTATTATTCGTATTCTTTTTATTCTTATTATTCTCCTTATTCATTTTATTAATTTTATTCTTCTTACTCTACTTATTCTTCTAATTATTATTATTATTATTATTATTCTGAGTCATCTTATTCATCATTTTCTTATTATTCTATAATTCTTTTTATTCTTCTTATTCTTCTTACTTTTTTTTGTATTCTAATGAATCTACTTATTACTCATATTCTATTTTTTCTTTTTATTCTTCTTATTCTTCTTGTACTTGTTATTCTTTTTATTCTTGTTATTCTTAATTTTAATTATTATTATTATTCTTTTTATTCATATTTTTGTTCTTATTCTTCTTATTTTTCTTATTTTTATTATTCATAATATTCTTCATATTCTTATTCGTCTTATTCTTCTTCTCTTCTTATTCATCTTATTCTACTTATTCTACATATTTTTATTTTTTTTCTAAGTTTTGTTATTCTTCTTATTCTTCTTATTCTTCTTATTCTTTTTATTCTTTTTATCCTTCTTATTTATCTTATCCATCATATTCTTCTTATTCATCTAATATTCTTATTTTTCTTATTTTTCTTATTCTTCTTATTCTTCTTATTCTTTTTATTCTTGTTATTTTTCTTATTCTTTTTATTTTTTATTTTATTATTTTTCTTATACTTCTTATTATTCTTATTCTTATTATTTTTCTTATTCCACTTATTTATCATATTCTTTTCTTTCTTCTTATTTTTATTTTTTTTTTCATTCTTGTTATTCTTCTAATTTTTATAATTCCTTTTATTCTTCTTATTCTTTTTAGTCTTCTTATTATTCTTATTTTTATTTTTTTCTTATTGTTTGTATTCTTCTTATTCTACTTATTTTTATTTTTCTTCTGTTTCTTATTTTTCTTTTTTATCAAGTTATTCATTTTATTCTTCTTATTTTTCTGATTCTTATTATTCTTATTATTCTACTTATTCTTTATATTTTTTTATTATTCTGCTTATTCATCTTATTCTTCTAATTATTCTTATTCTTATCAATCATCTTATTCTTCTTTTTCTTCTTATTCTTCTTATTCTTCTTATTCTTCGTATTCTTCATATTCTTCTTATTCTTATTATTCTTCTTATTTTTCTTATTCTTCTTATTCTATTTTTTCTTCTCATTCTTCTGATTCTTCTTATTCTTTTATTCTTTTTATTCTTCTTATTCTTCTTATTCTTCTTATTCTTCTTATTATTCTTATTCTTCTTATTCTTCATATTCTTCTTATTATTCTTATTCTTCTTATTCTTCTTATTCTTTTTATTACATTTATTATTCTTACTCTACTTATTCTTCTAATTATTTTTATTCTTCTTAGTCATCTTATTCTTCTTTTCTTCTTATTGTACTTATTCTTCTTATTGTTATTTATCTTATTTTTATTTTTATTCTTCTTACTTTTTTTTTCTCATTATTCTACTTATTATTCATATTCTATTTATTGTTTTTATTCTTCCTATTCTTCTTATTTTTCTAATTCTTCTTATTCTTGTTATTCTTCTTATTCTTCTTATTCTTGTTATTATTCTTATTCTTCTTATTCTTGTTGTTCTTCTTATTCAAATTATTTTCTTATTTTTTTCTTATTTTTCTTCTTATTCTTATTCTTCTTAATCTTTTTCTTTTTTTTAATAAAAGTTTATTAATTAATTATAACCCTCTCTTTTAGCGGAGTAATACCAAATTTACAACCTACTTGCTAGCTACCCATAACCCTTAACACCTTTTTCACCTACACTAAGCATTAGTTATTGTAAATGTAATAAAGTAAACGTGGACAAATATTTGCTCATTCTAATCAATCTAGAGAACAATTTTGAGTTTCTGTTGGGATTTTCAGCATTGCTGCTGCCTGCACTTTGTTGCTAGTTTATAGATGAGTCTTTATCCTTCATTCCCTTTCTTCGAACTTGATTCCTTTCCTTTCCTGCCGGACCTTTAATTCTGTCCAACCACTTTGATGAGCTTATGTATCATGAGCTGCAACTTTAGCTTTATGTTTTGAAGAGAAGGCTCTATTAAACATGGTGCTATCTCCTGAAATCTTCCACGGACACCCGTGTAGTTGATCTTTCTCTACCTGTCACCTGTGCGCATTTATGTTTCTCTACCTGCATACATGCCACAAAACATAAAAAAATTTCAAGGCTCCAGCATTTTACTGGATCTCTTTCCCACTGTTCTGGCTTCTTCTCCAAAAGTTTCTGCTGTCGGCATAACAGCTTTTGTTGCTCCCAATTGTGGACAGCAGCCTTCTATAGTGTACACAACCTAGCCTACTTTTGTGGACTTCTAAATAACATTAAAATGATACAGAACTGCAGTATTTTATAACACAACCACACCTATACTTAAGCCGTTTAACATGGCCACATCAGAACAAAGTTCAAACAGACTTAGAATTTACAATGCTGGAGATACAGGCACTTGTGCGCATGTCAGTTCATACTATTTTAGGTATCCTTGCTGCTAAAAAAATGCAACAGAAAAGAAAAAAAAGAACAACCGTAACTACAGGTATACAGGCCATTCTTACTCTCTACAGGGTGATTCCGAACCTGTAGTGAGAACTATAATTTTTGGGGGGGGGGGGGGGAATCCAGAATGTAGCCACATTTTTATTATTCATTTCTACTGACTCTTCCTCTAGGACCAGGAAGACTTGAGCGAATCTGGAACCTGCCCTGTGCTGATATAAGAACAAAAGAACTTGAAAACTCACAGCAATGGCGAAATCTTGTAGTATCCTCTTAATCTTTTTTAATTATTCATATGTATGGAAATTCTTTTTTATCTAGTTTTATAATACCTTTAAATCTCTCTGGAAGAGAGTCTTCTTCATATACATTGGATTCTTTAAGTTTTCCTTCTTTTGCTAATTTATCTGCTAAGGCATTTGCTTCCCTATATATGTGCTTGGGTGATGTATTTAAGGATATTATTAGTTTGTTAATTTTTTCTAACTCCTCATCAAATTTCCACGTGCTACTTTTGTTATTCACTAAGTCTACTAATATTTTAGAATCTACTTGTATATCTATATTTGTTAGCTCTTTAGAGTAACATATTCTGAGTTCATCCCTTAATGCTAATATTTCTGCGTGGAGGGCAGATGACGCATTATTGTCTTCTTATTCTTCTTATTATTAATATTCTTCTTAGTTTTTTTTATTCTTATTATTCTACTTATTCTTCTTATTCTTCTTATTCTACATATCTTTATTATTTTTCTAAATTTTGTTATTATTATTTTTTCTTCTTATTCTTCTTATTCTTCTTATTATTCTTATTCTACATATCTTTATTATTTTTCTAAATTTTATTATTCTTTTTATTCTTCTTATTCATAGTAATAAAAATAATAAAATTAATAAGAATAAAAAAGATAAGAAGAATAAGAAGAATTAGAAGAAAAGAAAAAAAAGAAGAATAAGAAGAATAAGAAGAATAAGAAGAATAAGAAGAATAAGAATAATAAGAATAATAAGAAGAATAAGAAGAATAAAAAAAAGAATATGAATAATATAAGGATAAAAAGAATAAAAAGAATAAGTAAAATAAGAAGAATAAAAATAAATAAAAAAAATAAGAATAAAAAGAATGAGAAAAATAAGAAGAATAAAAGAATAAGAAGATTAAGAAGAATACGAAGAATAAGAAGAATAAGAATAATAAGAAAAATAAGTAGAATAAGATGAATAAGAAGAATAAGAAGAAAAAGAAGAAAAAAAAGAATTTAAGAATAAGAAGAATAAGAAGAATAAGAAAAATTAGAAGAATAACAACAATTAGAATAATAATAAGAATAATTAAAATAAAAAGACTAATAAAAATAAGATGAATAAGAAGAATAAGAAGAATAATAAGATAAGAATAATAAGAATTAAAATAATAAGCAGAATAAGAAAAATTAGAAGACTTAACTGATTTAGAATAATTTAAATAATAAGATGAATAAGAAAATAATATAAATTATAAGACTTAGAATAATAAGAAGAATAGCAAAAATAAGGAGAATATTAAAAATAATAAAATAAAAAAGTATAATAAGAATAAGAAGAATAAAAAGAATAAGAAGAAAAGAATTAGAAGAATAAGTAGAATAATAAGAATTAGAAGATTTAGAAGACGTAGAATAATTTAAAGAATATGAATAATAAGAAGAATAAGAAGAATTATAAGACTTAGAAGAATAAGAAGAGAATATGAAGAATATGAAGAATTAGAAGAATAAGAACAACAAGAATAATAATAAGAATAATTACAATAAAATGAATAATAAGAATAATAAGAATAATAAGAATAATAAGAATAAAAATAAAATTAAGAATAAGATAAGAAGAATTAAAAGAATTAGTAGATTTAGAAAAATTAGAAGACTAAGAAGATATAATAATTTAAAGAATAAAAAGAATAATAAAAATTATAAGAATAAGATGAATAAGAAGAATAATAAAAATATGAAGAATTTGAAGAATAAGAATAATAAGAAGAATAAGCAGAATAATAGCAATAAGAATAATAAAAAGAATAATAAGAATAATAACAAAAAGTAGAATAAAAAGGATAAGAGAATAAGAAAAATATAAAAAATAAGAAGAATAATAAATCTAAAAAGAATAAGAAACATAAGAAGATAAAGAATCGAACAAATAATAAAAAGAATAAGTCTAATAAGAAGGATAAAAAACATAATAAGAGCAAGAAGAATATGAAACTAAATAAGAATAAAAAGACTAAGAAGAACAAGAAGAATAAGAAGAAATAGAAGAAAAGTGTAACAAGAAGAACAAGAAAAATAAAATGAATAAGAAGAATAAGAATGATAAAAAGAATAAGAAGAATAAGTAGAATAAGAAGAAAAAGAAGTAATAAAAGAAAAAGAAGAATTCAAAGAATGATAAAATAAGAAGAATATAAAGAATAAGTAGAATTAGAAGAATAAAAAGAATAAGAAGAATAAGAAAAATAAAAGTATAAAAAGAATAAGAACAATAAGAAGAATAAAAAAAATAAGAAGAATAAGAAGAATAAGAAGAATAAGAAGAATAAGAAAAATAAAAAGAATAAGAAGAATAAGAAGAATAAAAAGAATAAAAAGAATAATAAAATAATAAAATAATAAAATAATAAAATAATAAAATAATAAAATAATAAAATAATAAAATAATAAAATAATAAAATAATAAAATAATAAAATAATAAAATAATAAAATAATAAAATAATAAAATAATAAAAATAAGAAAGATAATAAGAAAAAGAATGATAAGAAGAATAAGAAGGATAAGTAGAATGAATTCTGCTTCCCTCTCAATTTCAGAGAGAGAAAGTGGGTTTCATAGAGACAGAAACTCCATTTTTGAAGCTTTCATTCTTAGGTTATAGACAAATTCTCCAATTTATTTAATAAATATTTTATTGCTTCAGTTATTAAGGAAGGCAATATGCTTAATCCCGTGTATTGTTTGAAAGAAGAGGTGCCAATAGTTTGATTCTTGAAGGAGGATATCGAGAAGTTTCTACTACATTCACTCTTACACTCTTCGACAAATTTTTGCATGGGAGTCCTAAGTTTAAAAAAATATATGCATTTATTGAAGCCTTGAAACTTAGGGCATCGGTAAGGATAACATGTTATGATGTGAAACACATTATGATACAAATTAATGAGGAAGAGGATTTCCTCCGTTTATGGTTGCGTGGGTATTGGAATATCATGGGATATCTAATGAGGATGTTCAAATGGGCACACGAATTCAACCCTAAGGAAGAATCAGCACATGCTCTGGTTTGCTTTTCTATCCCTCTTCTTCCATTTCATCTATTTTGTGAGTCTTCCTTATTCTATATTGCTAGTTGTGTGGGTATGCCTTGGATAATGGATGAAGTTCTGCCTACATGACAAGGCTGAGCGTGGCAAGGGTGTGTGTGGATGTGGATGTTTATGCCTCTATCCTGAATAGAGTGTGGGTGGGCAGTGGACACTCTGGTGGGCATTGGCAAAAAATAATTGCGGAAAATCTTCCACAATACTGTTTAAACGGTAAGAAACTAGGTCATTCAGTTTCGAATTGCATTGTCAGGGGGAGGGGAAGAGGGATAGGCAGAACAAAATTGAGGGAGAGGGGGAAAATTGGCTAGAAAAAGGCAAGAGGATAGGGTATTTAGGGTAGAAGAGGTGGGGTAGAGGATGGGCTGAAAGGCTCAGGCAGTAGGGGGGGAGGAAGGGGAGGAAGCATCAGGAGAGAGGGAGGTAGTAGGAGATGTGAGACGTAGGGCAAAATAGCTGGGGGAGGGGAGGAAGGGATAGTGAGAAAGATAGGAGAAAGACAATAGAAATAAAAAAAGTGGTTAAAAAAGGGGATAAAGAAGATGGATTGGGTAGGGAGGAAAGGTTTCGAGAAGAGGAATGCAAAAATGAAAGCAGAAATAGAAACTAATTTTGAAAATGAAATAATAAATTTCAATGGGGAAAAAGATGTCTGCCTTTCGGAGGAGGGAACCGAGGCTAAAAGCTCGCCCATTATGGACATGCAAAAAGAAATGCAAAGTCTTGATTTGATGTTGACACAAGATGATTCAAACAGGATGGCTCAGAAAGCATGAGAATGGTTACCAAATAATAGAGACACTGAGATAGAGGAATTGAAATTAATGAGTTTCCAAAAAAGTAAATTAAAATTTGAAAGTAAAAATGACTAGGCCAAGACAAGTGTATATAAATGTTCAAGAAATAGGAAAAAAAATACTTAAATATGAATTCTGAGTCAAGATGCATAACTAGAGCACATGCTAGTCATAATAATGTTTAATAGTCTATACTGGAACATAAGAGGAGTAGGAAATACTCCGTCGATAAATAGAATTAAAAAATTTATTAAAATTCATAATATTAGAATACTAATAATAGCAGAACCTATGGTTAATAAAAAATATTTAGAATAATATAAAAAGAAGTTAGGTCAAGAAAACGCATTCTCTAATAATAATGGTAAGTTATGGAAAAAAATTGATGCATAAATCATTTCAGAGTTGGAGTAGATCATTAACTTTAAACTAAAGAAGAACACTGATCCAATAATATCGGTGGTGTATGCTAGTAACTCGAGAGAAAAAAGGAAAGATTTATAGGAGGAAATGAGAAATATAGCTGATACAAACACTCCATGGATCATAAAAGGGGACTTTGGTGTAATTAGAAATGCTAAAAAAGGAGGAAAGTTGCCTAACCCCTCAGCTATATCTCAATTTAATGAGGTAATTAATAACATGAATCTTATGAAGGTTGAGTGCTTGGGTCCTAGTTTCACATGGTGCAATAACCAGAAAAATAGGAGAATGATCTGGTCTAAACATCACCGTATTTACTATAATATTAAATGGGTGGACTACTTTAGAGGGGTGAGTGTGAAATACTTGAGCAGAACATGTTTACATCACAACCTCCTTCTTATAGGATTTAAAGTAAGAGAGGGGAAGAATAAAATTTTTAAATTTCAAAACATGCGGAGCTTGCATAAAGAGTTTGATGGAGTAGTAAGAAACTCATGGCAGAAACCAACAAATGGGAACCCATCCAAGTTCTAGCTACAAAATTACATAGACAAAGATTTGAACTGGGAAAGTGGAATAGAGAGAGATTTGGGAATATAAACAAGAACATTCAGGATACATAATCTAAAGTAAGTAGCTTAGAAATGGAATATGAGAATAACCAGGACGAAGCTTTTAGAATTAATTTAAATAATGCAAATGCATAATTAAAATTAATACTACATATGGAAGAAATATTTTAAAAATAGAGGGCCAAAGTAAAGTGGCTTAAGGAAGGGGATAGAAACACCAAGCTTTTTAATGCAGTTGCGAAATTAAAAATTCAAAGACATGAAATAAAAGGTATCAAAAATGACATGGGAAAGTGGATAGATGAAGAAGGAGAACTTTAAAGAAGTTTGGAAGATAATTTTAAAAGTCATCTCTGTGGTCACAACCAACAAAGGGGTGAATCCTTAATTCTACATATAGATAAAAGTGTATTTGAAGAACATAAAAAACTGCTAGAAGAATGCCCTAGTGATGAGGAAATAAAATCTGTAGTCTTTAGTGGAAATAAAGATAGTGCACCGGGTCCAGACGGATGGAATAATGGTTTCCTCCAACGAACCTGGAATATAAAAAAAAAGAGCTGACGACCGTAATTGCTTGAGTCTTTGGAGGAGTAGAAATTACAAAATCATGGGCCAGCTCATATATCATACTAATATCTAAGAAAGATAATCCACAAAAAGTAAAGATTATAGACCTATAAACCTATGTAATTTAGTGTATAAAATTATAACAAAAGTCCTGCATAATAGACTGAATAGGGTAATTCCCTCCATTATTTCGGCAGAATAAGTAGGATTCGTTCAAAATAAATTAATGTTGGAAAACATTAATCTAACTATAGAACTGATGAAAGAAATAGGGGCCAAAGTTAGGGGGTCATAATGAAATTGTGAAGTTAAATTTGTCTAAAGCATTTGATAGAGTAGAATGAAACATTTTATGCTACACGATGAGGAAAATTAGATTTTCTGAATTCTAGATAGATCTAATATATAAATGTATCTCTAGCGCATGCATTAAAATTTTAATTAATGGGGAAGCATGTAGTGAATTTAAGCAAGTTAGTGGACTTAAACAGAGGGATCCTTTATCCCCATTATTATTTAATATATACATAGAATTACTAATAACAAGTTTAAAAAGAAAAATGGAGGGTAATATTACTAGTTTTAAACAACCTAGATATACTCCGAATGAAAGCTGCCTAGCTTATGTGGATGATATAATTGTCTTTACAAATGCCAGGAGCAAATCATTAAAGAATATGATGAAGCTATTTGACACAGTAGAAAAAGAATCAGGTCAACAACTTAATAAAAATAAATGTCAATTCGTGGTTTCAAGGAAAGCACCTGAAAGGACAATTCAAAGAGTAAAAAGAATTTCAGGCTTTGAGTAGAATAAAGGGGCTATAATATATTTATGTTGTCCTATATACGAGGGTAGACTAAAAGAAGAATATTTAATATTTTTAATGAACAAATTAAGAGGTAAAATAGTGGGATGGAAGGAGGATATGTTAAGTATGACGGGATGAATCACATTAATTAAACATGTTCTTCAAGGAATTATAACACACATCTTAATATCCTTACAACCACTAAAGAAGACCTTGAACAGCTTAGAGAAGGAAATGGCTAACTTTCTATGGGGTAAAAAAATTTGCAAAAAATAAGTTACATGGAAAAAATGAGAAGATATATGCTGCTTAAAGGAGGAAGCGGGTCTAAGTTTATCAAAATTAAATGATATGGCCAAGACATGGGCATGTAAGAACTGGTGGAGGCTCAAACAGAATAGTTTGTGGGAGAGTTATATGAAAGCTAGATATGGTTCAGAAAATAAAATATGTAGGAATCCTAAAAAAGCATTTAGAAATTAGAAAATGATGCTTTAACAAAAAGATTTAGTTGAAAGTAATGCATGCTTAATCAATAATGTATGGAGATGGACTCTAAATACACAGAGGAAGTTCACACTTAAAAGTGCAAAGATTTTAGTAAAAAAGAAAAATCAGTCATGAAGCTTTTAAGAGAGTACGGTTGAAAGAGATCCCACAAAAATTGAATGTATTCATGTGGAAGCTCTTATCGAATGCTATTCTAGT
Source organism: Sapria himalayana (assembly GCA_029783825.1). NCBI lineage: Eukaryota > Viridiplantae > Streptophyta > Magnoliopsida > Malpighiales > Rafflesiaceae > Sapria > Sapria himalayana. Next base: position 59,537 of record JAREIK010001238.1, on the reverse strand, counting down.
AGAATCAAATATTTAGTCGAATGGGATAAAATTAGCTTCCATATGTGAATGCTGTTTTATTAACATAGAAAGTGAAAACAATTTATTTTCAACAGGGAAAATAGCAGTGGAAGTCTAGAATTATTTGGGGATAGATTCACAAGTAAGCAACAAATTAGAATATAGTAAGAAAAGACTAATGAGAGGGAAGATAAGTCGTACAAAGAATAAGGTATGTAACTGGCTAAGGGATTACATTCCGTACATCATAGTGTGGAATCTATGGAAATCCAGGAACATAAGTAGATTTGGAAATATTAAAATGAATGCTAAACATATAATAGAAAAAATTTAAAAAGATTGTTCATGGATATCATCAGGATTTCCACTAAAACTTAAAAATATGGAAATGGAAGATGAGAAAAGAAGATTTTGGGGTTTACATGCAATTAAGAAAAAAATCTCTGAGGTTAGAGTAGTGAATTGGGAGAAACCTTCGTGGGGAAGGCTTGCTTTAAACACATATGGTATTTTTAATAGGGATATGGCAGAGGCAGGGGAAAGAGGGGTGATAAGAAATGAGCAGGGAAAAGTTATAATAGCTTATACAATGAAAGAAAAAGTTTCCTCAGCTTTGCATGCAAAAACTTTATCCTTACGTAAAGGCCTTAAAATATGCAAAAAATAATTCTTATAATAACTTAAGAGTACAAGTGGATTCGAGTATACTAGTGAATCTAGATATGAATAAGATAAAAATTTGGAACTATGAAGAATAGATAGAGTTAATTAAAAGTCTTTTAACCGACCTAAAAGAAGAAATTAAACATATATATAGGGAAGCTAATGTTGTAGCAGATAAATTAGCCAAAGAGTGTTTGAAGAAGGGATTACAAGTATTTGAGTGAGCTAATATACCAGAAAAATATAAAGGCCTACTCACACTAGATAAAGTAGAATTTCCATTTAATAGAATTCAAAAGCAGTATCAAATTTTGATCTTCCAGAGCATGTGGGATTATAAATAAACATATATGGCTCTGCTTTATTTTTAAGGTTTATAGGTATAAGCCAAGATGAAGGGATAGGGAAATGAATTATGGCAAATGGAATGTCATATTAAGTAGGATCCTATTTTATGTACTTAAAGTGCAGGAACTGCAAAACTACATATGGTAGAGAGCGAGGCAATTAAATTAAAGGATGGCAAAATAAAGCAACTCCATTGGTCAGGAGGCAATTAAATTATAAAAATCTATTTTATATTTTGGTCGCGGTACAAGGTCAAATGCATACATGAAGCAAAGTGGCAATGACAATGCATAAAATTTTTGCATAAGGCATGGACTTCAAAGGGTATGGAAATTAAAATGGTAATGCATACATTAGACAATTAAATTACAAATATCTATTTTTATATTTTGGTTTGTGGAACAGAATTAAATACACGAAAATATTGCATGAAAGTATACTTCATGTATGCTTAATGTGCAAGGAATGCAAAGCAATATAGGACAAAGAGTGAGGCTAACAAAATATATATATGTTTCTTATGGTTTAGCTTGTGATGCAGGGGAGATAGTTAACATGAGGCAAAAAATGAAGGCTGTCAAATTTATTTAAACCCATGAAGATGGATAAAGCTTCAACTAGAAGAATAGTGATCAAAAGCATTCATTTTCTATTATGTTTAAGGGAGTAAAAGGGGTTAAAGGTTGTAATAGAATTATTTTATACTTTTTTAGGCTGATTTAAGTGCAGGGCTATGATGACAAAGGCAGACAATATGGTTATGCAACTGGCATAGATTAGTAATCTATTTTTTGGGCATTGTGTTTGTTTTACAGGGTCTAATGTATTGATTATAGAAGGCAGAGGAGGAAAGGAAACAAGAATAAAATAGTAGAGAGGCTGCCAAAATTTTATTCATAAGCAGGATGGAAAGGGGACTGTAGATGGGAAAGGGATTAACAAAAAGCATATGATTGATGAAATGTGTATTGCTTTTATTTATTGATGTGTGTAAAAGGGAAAAGGGTAGCTCTGGATTGTAAAAATAGTATTCCTCCGCCAAAAGAAAGGGTTTTTTTATTAATAAAACAAACTTTTGCAAAAAAAAAAGAAGGATAGAAAGAATAAGAAGAATAAGAAAAGTAATAAAAATAAGAAGAATAAGAAATATAAATTGAATAAGAAACATAAGAAGAATAAGAAAAATAAGACTAATAAGAAGAATAAAAAGAAAAAGAAGAGTAAGAAGAATAAGAAAATTAAAAAGAATAAAAAGACTAAGCAGAAAAGGAAGAATAAGAAGAATTTTAAGAAAAGAGGAATAAGAAGAATAAGAAAAATAAAAAGAATAAGAAGAATAAGAAGGATAAAAAGAATAAGAAGAATAAGTAGAATAAGAAGAAAAAGAAGAAATGAAAGAAAAAGAAAAATCAAAAAAATGAGAATAATAAAAAGAATAAAAAAAATAAGAATAATAATAAGAAAAAGTAGAATAAGAAGAGTTAAAAGACTTATAAAAATAAGAACAATAATATTAATATGAATAATTAGAAGAATAAGAAAAATAAAAAGATTAAAAAGAATTATATGACTTTGAAAAATAAAAAGAATTAGAAGAACTAGAAGAATAACAACAATAAGAAGAATAAGAAGAATAAGAAGAATAATAATAATAATAAAATATTAAGAATAAAAAGAATAAGATAAATAATAAGAATAAGAACAATTAGAAGAATAAACAGAATAAGAAGAATTAGATAACTGGGAATAATTTAAAGAGTAAGAAGAATAAGAAGAATTCTAAGACACAGAAGAATAAGAAGAATAAGAATAATTAGAAGAATAAAAATACTAAGAATAAGAATAATAATAATAATAATAATAAAAGAATAAAAAAAAATAAAAGAATAAGAAGGATAAAAAGTATAAGAAGAATAAAGAGAATTAGAAGAATTAGAAGAGTAGCAGAATAAGAAGAATTAGAAGACTTAAAAGATAGAATAATTTAAAGAATAAAAAGAATGAGTTGAATAAAAAGAATAAGAAGAATAAGAAGAATAAGAATAATAAGAATAATAATAATAATAATAATAATAATAATAATAATAAGAATAATAAGAAGAATAAGAAGAATAAGAAGAATAAGAATAATAAGAAGAATAAGAAGAATAAGAATAATAATAAAAATTATAAGAATAAGAAGATAAAAAAGAAAAAGAAGAATAAAAAGAATAAGAAGAAAAAGAAGAATAATAAGAATAAGAAAAAAGAGGAGAATAAGAAGAAGAATATCGAGAATTAAAAGAATAATAAGAATAGGAAGAATAAGAAGAATAAGAAGAATAAGAAGATAAAGAAGAATAAGAAGAATAAAAAGAATATGAACAAAAAGAAGATGAATAAGATTAAGAAGAAAAATAAAAATAAAAAGAATTAGAAAAATAAGTAGAAAAAAAAGAATTAGATGCATTAAAAGTCTTATAAGATTAAGAAGAATAAGAACAAAATAAAGAAGAATATGAAAAAAAAGAATAATAAGAATTAAAAAATAAGAAGAATAAGAAAAATAAAAAGAATAAGTATAATGAGAATAATTAAAAATTTGAAATATTAAGAAAAATAAAAAGAATATGAATAATAAAAGTAATAAAACGAATAAAAAGAATAAAAAGAATAAAAAGAAAATATAGAATAAGAAAAATAATAAGAATAAGAAGAATAAGCAAAATAAGAAGATTATAAGACTTAGAAAAATAAGAAGAATAAAAAGATTAAGAAAAATAAAAAGAATAAAAAAGAATAATAAAAATAAGAATAATAAAAATAATAAGAAGAATACAAATAGTGAGAAGAATAAGAAGAATAAGAAAAATTAAAAGAATACGAAGAAAAAGAATAATAAGAATAATAAGAATAATAAGAAGAATAATAAAAATAAAAAGAATAATATAAATAAAAAGAATAAGAAGAATAAGAAGAATAAGGAAAAAAAGAAATTAAAGAAGAATAATTGAATAAGAAGAATTAAAAGAATAAGAAAAAAAAAGAATAAGAAGAAGAATGAGAAAAGTAATAAGAATAAGTAGAATAAGAAAAAAAATAAGAATAAGAAGAATCAAAAAATAAAAAGAAAAAGAAGAATAAAAAGAATATGTTGAATAAAAAGAATAAGAAGAATAAGAAAAAAAAGAAATTAAAGAAGAATAATTGAATAAGAAGAATTAAAAGAATAAGAAAAAAAAAAGAATAAGAAGAAGAATAAGAAAAGTAATAAGAATAAGTAGAATAAGAAAAAAAATAAGAATAAGAAGAATCAAAAAATAAAAAGAAAAAGAAGAATAAAAAGAATATGTTGAATAAAAAGAATAAGATGAATAATAAATATAAGTAGAATAAGAAGAATTTAATGAATAAGAAGAATAAGAATAAGAAGAATAAGAAGAAGAAGAAGAATAATAATAATAATAATACAATAAGAAGAATAAGAAGAATAAGAGGAATAAGAAGAATAAGAAGAATAAGAAGAATAAGAAGATAAGAAGAATATGAAAATAATAAGAAAAAGAAGAATACATAAAATAAAAAGAATTAGAAGAATTATAATAATAAAAAGAAAAATAAGAATAAGAATAAGAATGAGAATAGGAACAAAAAGAAGGTTTAGAAGTTAAAGAAGAATAAGAAGAATAAAAAGAATAAGAAGAATAAGAAGATTAAGAAGATTAAGAATAATAAGAAGAATAAGAAGAATGAGAAGAATGAGAAGAATGAGAAGAATAAGAAGAATTAGTAGATTAAGAAGAAAAAGAAAAGTAATAAGAATAAGAAAAATAAGAAGAATATGAAGAATAAGAAGAATAAGAAGAATAAATAGAATATGAATAATAATAAGAATACGAAAATTAGAAGAAAAATAAAAATAAAAAGAATTAGAGAAATTAGAAGAATAATAATAAAAATAAGAAGAAGAATAAGAAGAATAATAAGAAGAATAATAAGAAGAATAATAAGAATTATAAAAATAAGCAGAATAAGAATAGTTAGATGTCTTAGAAGAAAAAAAAGAATAATAATAATAATTAGAAGAATAATAATCATAATAATAATAATTATTTTTATTATAATAAGAGAATAAGTTTAATAAAAAGAATAATAATAATAATATTTAGAATAATAAAAATAATAGTAAGAAAAAGAAGAATAAGATAAATAATAAGATTAATAAGAATAACAATAATAAGAAGAATAATATGAATAAATAGAATAATAACAATAAAAAGAATAAAAAAATAAGAAGAATAAAATAAATAATAAGAATAAGAAAAATATGTAGATAAAAAATTACAAGAATAAAAACAATTAGAAAATAAAAAGAATAAGAAAAACCAAAATAATTATAAGAATAATAAAAATAAGAAGAATAAAAAGAAAACATAGAATAAGATGATTAATAATAAAAAATAGAATAATAAAAATAAGAAGAATAAGAAGAATAAAAATAATTAGAAGAATAAGAAGAATAAAAATAATTAGAAGAATAAGAAGAATAAAAAAATAACAAGAATAAGAAGAATAACAAGAATAATAAAAAAGATAAGAATATCAAGAATAACAACAATAACAAGAATAATGAGAATAACAAGAATAAGTATAATAAGAAGAATAAAAAGAATAAAAAAAATAAGAAGAATAATATGAATAAGATGAATAATAATAATAATAAGATGAATAATAAGAATAAGAAGATGAATAATAAGAATAAGAAGAATATGAAGAAACAAAAAAATTAGAAGAATAATAACAATAAAAAAATAAGAATAATAAGAACAATAATATGATGAATTATAAGAAGAATAATAAGAATTATAAGAATAATAAAAATAAGAAGAATAAAAATAAAAAGAAGAAAAAAAAATTAAAAAGAATAAGTAAAATAATAAAAATAAGAAGAATAAGTTGAATAATAAGAGTAAGAATAATAATAAGAATAAGAAGAATATGAAGACTTCGATCTCCTGCTTTTGTTGTCGGCCGAGAATCACAATATGAAAAGGAGACTAGAGAGAGAGAGAGAGAGAGAGAAAGTGCGACATGATTATTTCTTCGACTCTTCCATTTTATTTACATAACAGATTTCATAGAAAATAAAGAGAGATTTTATGGGATTGAAAGTGAACAAATTATCTGATATGGTATAAGAAAATTACACAGATCACTACACTGAAATGGGCCATTCAAGATCTACTATTGCCACCAATATGTCTTTAGTAGATGGTCACCATGATACGATGAAGAATATTCTATTTGAGCTATAGTTGTCATCTAGATTCAATTCCTATTCATTTGCAGATCTATTCAATTCTCATTAAAAGTGTTCCACAAGTCATGTTCCGAATCCATTGAATCACAATAGGAAAAAGGAATGTGTATTAGGGCATCTATTGATCTACGTGATGCTCATTCTATGCATAGTCATGATCGCAATACCTTCTTACCTATTTCCAATCATGATGTTTCATGTTCTCCAAGTAGTCATTTCTTCAAGAATCATCACCACCCATTCACCAGCTACAACGTGGATGCATATGCTATGTCACAACAAATGCTTAGAGGATTGCTGGTTATAGTCTCACTTTCTTCAAATCTTCCAATTGGAGGTTGTGTTTCTGGAACAATGGAAGCTTGCATTAAGAGCTCTTGTAAGTCTTCACCATAGTTGATCATATTTTATGCAGGATCCATCAGTGCCTACAAAAATATAGCTCCTAAGAAGGCCCTAGCTATCTTGTTCTTGGCTGGGAATTGAACTACCATTTTATTTAACAGAGGTACCCAGACAGTGAATCACAGGCACATACACAGAGTTGCACCACCACTGACACAATACCAATAAGCCAGCTTATAAATAATAGGCCACCATCTTGTTCCAGTCTAAAAATGTACTGTAAGCCTACATTAAAATCCACCTTTGTAGCTATAGTCATTAGATAAATGATACTTTAATACAACTCATTGAGATAAGAGTAATAGGAAATTATAAAAAAATTCTAGAAGAGATTCCTCGAGAGAAAGAAATCAGAGCAGTGGTCTTTAGTGGAAATAAAGATAGTGCAGTAAGACCATATGGGTGGAATAATGAATTTTATCAACACGCCTGGAATATCATAAAAGAAGACTTGGCAAGCGCCATTGCCTGGATCTTCTCCGGCATAGAAATTATAAAAGTATGGGCTAGCTCATACATTGTCATGATTACCAAGAAGGACAATCTGCAAAAAAGTGAAGATTATAGACCCATAAGTCTATGCAATTCAGTCTATAAAATCTTTGAAAAAGACCTTCAAGTCAGACTTAATAGGATTATTTCCTCCATTATATCGGCTGAAAAAGTAGGATTTGTCAAAATATATTAATGATGGAGAATATTAATTTAACCTCAGAATTGATGAAGGAAATAGGTGCTAAAGTTAAATGACAATGTGATTATGAAGCTAGAACTTTTTAAAGCATTTGATAGAGTAGAATGGGACATCTTATGCTACACAATGAGAAAAATGGGGGTTTTGGAGTTTTGGATAGACCTAACGTACAGATGAATCTCTAGTGCATGGGTTAAAATCTTGATTAATGGTGAGGCAGGTAGAGAATTCATGCCAGTTAGAAGGCTTTGACAGGGGGACCCACTATTCCCTATCTTGTTATATATATATATATATATATATATTTATATATATATTAATTGTAAACCTGAAAGAGATGATGAAGGAGGGTGAGATTCTTGGCTTTAAACAATCTAGATTGACTCCTAATGTTAGCTACTTGGCGTATGCAGACGATGTGATTGTATTTGCAAATGCTAGCAACACATCATTGAGAAATATGATGAGTATTTTCGATATTTTGGAGAAAGAAATGGGTCAACAGCTAAATAAAAATAAATGGAAATTTGTTATAGCAAATAAAACCCCTGAAAAGGCAGCTCAAAGGATTAAAGAATTATAGGCTTTGAATAGAAAAAGGGGCTATAATGTATTTGGGATGACCAATTTATGAAGGAAGATTGACGGAAGAATATTTAGTATTTCTATTGGATAAATTAAGAGGGAAAATAGCATGATGGAAGGAGGATATACTGTGTATGGAAGGATGAATTAATTTAATCAAACATCTCTTACAAGGCTCGATAGCCCATATTATAATGACTTTACAGCCTCCGAAAAAGGTTTTATGAAATTTAGAGAAAGAGATGGCTAACTTCTTATGAAGGAAAAATTAGGAATAAACAAGTTACATTGGATAAAATCGGAGGATTTATGTTGCCCAAAGGATGAGGCAGGCCTAGGCTTAAATAATCTCAATGATATGGGAAAAGCCTGGGCTTGCAAGAATTGGTGGAGGCTTATACAAAATGATAGTTTGTGGGCGAGATACATTAAAGATAAATATGGATTAGGTAACAAAGCTTTCAAGAATTTCAAAAAGGCATTTAAAAGTTGGAAAATGATGTTTAAAAAAAATCTAGTGGAAAACAATGCACTTTTAATTAACAATGAATGGAGAAGGATTTTGAACTCACAGGGGAGGTTCACACTTAAAAGCTCAAAATTGATAGTAAGAAATGAATGATGCCCTCAAAAAATTTTTAAAGGGGCATGGGTGAAAGAGATTCCACAAAAAATAAACATATTTATGTGGAAGCTTCAAGGTGTTAAAAAAACCTCAAGGTGTGAATGTTGTTTAGCTAGTATAGAAAGGACGAATCACTTGTTCTCAATAGGAAAGATAGCGATAGAAGTTTGGGGCTGCCTAGAAAAGGATATAGAAATAGGAAATAAGACAAATGCTCTTGAGGATAGATAATGAGATGGAGGAATAAACACACAAAGAATAAAATATGTAAATTGATAAAAAGTACATTCCACATCACCGTCTAGTGCTTATGGAAAGTCAAAAATAAAAGTAGATTTGAGGGTATTAAAATGAATGCTAATCATATAATAGTAAAAATTAAAAAAGAGTGCTCATGGATTTCAGTAGGGATTCCTTTAAGACTCATAAGTACTAAAATGGAAGATGAAAAAAGAAAGGTATGGGGTCTTCATGAAATTAAAACAAAATTGACTGAGTAAGAATGATCTACTAGAACAAGCCCCCATGGGGGAAGATTTCTCTAAACACGGATGAGAGCTTTAATATGGATATGGGTATGGCAGGAGAAGGTGGAGTGATAAGGAATTAGCAAGGGGGTGTATTAAGAGCATTCACAATGAGAGAAAAAGCTATTTTAGCACTACACGCTGAAACGTTAACTTTGCTTAAGGACCTCAAAATATGTAAAGAATACTCACTTATAAATATTCGAGTCCAGGTAGAATCTAGCTTACTGTTGAATCTAGCTACAAGCAAATTAATGATGTGGTAGTATAATGGGTATATTGGTATAATTAAAAGTCTTTTAACTGATCTAAAAGGGGAAATAGCACATACGTTTAGGGAAACAAATGCTCTCACAGACAAATTAATTGAGGAAGGCATGAAGAAGGGTTTACAAGAGTTTAATGGGGATAATATACTGGAAAAATAAAAAGGTATAATCACACTAGATAGAATACAATTCCCTTATATTAGAATTCAAAAACATTAGGAGATGCAGAGGAAAAGAGGGGTTAGGGTATAAAATATTTTGTTGTTTTTGATCTTTTTATAGGATTCTAAAGGCAATGTCAAGAAGATGGATTAAAAATAGAAGATTATGCAATAAAAGGCTAAATAAAACTGTATGGTTATAAGTAAACAGCAGATACCGAAATTAACAAGAGATAGTAACAAAGCTCCTTAAAAGTTTCCTAGGACATGTGGGGAGACTACAAAAAATTGTACAAGCATAGACTGGAGTCATATAACTTCTATTTTTTATTTTTTGCTGTTTTGATGTTTTGGTTATGTTTGAAATAAGGGGAAGTAATGAGGATGCATGTTAGGGGTGAAGAAGACAACTAATTAGTTCTAACAGAGAACTCAAACACATAACAGAGAACTCAAACACATAACGTCTACTACAAATGAGGGGCAGGGAATCAATTGCCGAAAATAGAAGGCAGGGCAAGCACCAAGAACTCCATACAACCTTAAGGCATATAATATTTGTTTGTGGAATGGTTGTGGTTGTGTAGGTTATTGATCAATAGAAGCAAGTGGTTTTTTACTGCTGATTCTGCTTGCACTATACTTTTATTTTATGGCTTACTTGGTGGTTTAGTTTGCTTTTTAAAGATTGAATTTAATAGACAGTTAAAGAACATCGGTATGTAAAGTTCTTTTATACTAAAACACTAGGCTACCTACACCACTATTAGGATGTTGACAGGAAAGCCTACTATTTAGCAGGAGATTGTGCTTGCATGTTTGTTCTTGGAATGTAGGAGAATTCAAAGAGGTCAGGAATGCAGTTGACAAAATAATATGAGCCAGCAACATGGAAAAAGCAAGATATGGCTAAGGGGACACATGAAAGATAAACAAGAAACTAACAAGCATGTAGAGAAGCTGAAAGAATAAAAGGAGCAAGTCAGAAAAGTAGAAATAAGGATTGACAGAAAAGATAACTGTAGCTACGAAAGAAAATAGAGAGAATCTGCATATTTGCTGTAAGAAGATAAGCATCTAGAAAGCTTAAATAGAAAACCAAGGATAATGTTTTAAGCAGAAAGGCACTAATTGTAAGGCAGAAAGAAAGCATAAAAATTTTAATCTTGCAATACTTCATAGAAATTAAACAGAGGAAAGAATTATATAAGCAAAGCTAGATCTCCTTACTTTCTTTGTAGTTTTATAGACAAAGTAGAATATTATATTGTATTGTTCGTTAATTTTGCTAAGGGCGTAAAAGGGGCAAAGGGTTGTATCTTAAATTGTAACATTGGTATTCCTCTGCCAAAAGAAAGAGCTTTTATAAATAATAAAACAAACATTAAAAAAAGAAGAATAAGGAGAATAAGAAGAATAAAAATAATAAGAATAAAAAGAATAAAATAAAAAAAATAAAAAGAATAAGAAGAATAATAAGAATTATTTAAATAAGAAAGAATAAGAAGAATAAGATAGAATAAGAAGAATAAGAAGAATAAGAAGAATAAGAAGAATAAAAAGAATAAGAAGAATAAAATGAATAAGAAGAATAAGAAGAATAAAATGAATAAGAAGAATAAGAAGATAGAAAAGAATAAAAAAGAATAAGAAGAATAAAATGAATAAGTAGAATAAGATAAATAAAAAGAATAAGAAGAATAATAAGAATAAAAATAATGAGAAGAATAATAAAAATTAAAAGAATGAGAGGAATAAGAATACTAAAAATAATAAGAATACTAAGAAGAATAAGAATAATAATAAAAATAAAAAGAATAAGAAAAATAAAAAGAATAAAAAAAAGAATAAAAAGAAGGTTAAGAAAAATAAAAAAAAGAATATTTAGAAGAATAAGAAAATTAATAAGAATAGGTAGAATAAGAAAAAAAACAATAATAAGAAAAAGAAAAATCAAAAAAATAAGAAGAATAAGAAAAATAAAAAATATGTATTGAATAAGAAGAATAAGTTGAATAATAAGAATAAGTTGAAAAAGTTGAAAAAGTAGGAAAAGAAGAATAAGAAGAATAAGAAAAATAAGAAGAATAAGAAAAAAAAGAAGTATAAGAAGAATAAAAAGAAAGTTCTAGAGAGAGAAACACGTTTTTTAGAGAAAGAAACAACAATTTGCATTGAGGAAGAAGCCGATTTCATGCTAAAATGGAGCAATTTGATCTATTAAGTGATAAGAAATCATTTGCTTATCAAATTAAAAGGACCGCACATCACTATTCTGTTTCTTTGGAAATTCACGGGGAAAAAAACGGAGAACCCTCGATAGAGTTCTCCCCTTCCGACATCGCCATGCTTGCTGAAGCTCACAATTACACGATAGTGGGCAAATTCTTCCATGGGCGACCTCGCATTGAAGATATCAGAGCATTCTTCGCTTCACTAAAACTTAAAGGTTTGTCAAAAACTGGTGTTCTGGATGCTAAACATATTCTAATTCAACTATCCACCGAGGAGGATTTTCATAGAGTATGGCTGAAGGCAGTATGGTATATCTCGGGCTATCTTATGAGAGCCTTCAGATGGACGCCTTCCTTCACAACCAAACAGGAGTCGCCATTACACCCGGTTTGGTTTCTCTTCCCTATGCTGCCTATTCACTTCTTTGATAAGCTCTCCCTCTACCATATAGCTAGTGCAGTTGGCACCCCTTTTCTCCTTGATGGTGCCACTGCCATGTTATCTTGACCGAGTGTAGCCCAGCTTTGCATAGAAGTGAACTTACTGCAACACATTCATCAACGTATATGAATTGGCCTGTAAGAACGGGGATGGATTATGGCAAGAAGTGATTCCAGAAAATCTCCCAAGCTACTGCTCCCACTGTAATAAATTGGGGAATTCATGTGAACATTGTTTGGTTAATAAATTTACAATAGACAAATAGAGGTATGTCCCTAGAGCAGAAACAAGAAATAGGAGGGAAGAATATAGAATTAAACCCCCTCAACATAGTGAACAGAATTGTATGGGTGTTGTTACAAGAATGGAAATAGTGGAATATGTTCCCACTAGGAAAGAAGTTTATGAAGAGGCTAGAAAAATTAGTGATTTTGAGAAAAATGCTAAAAATAACTTAGAGAAAAATGCTAAAAATATGTTAGAAGAAGATTCCGAAGAAGCTAAAAATCATGAATTAATAATTAAAATAGCTGAAATAAACAAAAAATTTAGGAGAGGTAGATTTGAAACCAAAAAAAAAGTGTGCGGGGAGAAGGAAAGGACTAGAGGACTTAGGCAATAACTTAGATGAAAATTTAGAGGTCAGAAGCGATTTTATGTTAAATATAAATGAAGAAGATTCCGATTTTATAAAAGTCACCAAAGATGATTTAGAAATCGATAATTTGACAAATATAATGGGAGATAGAGATTGGGCCATGGAGGAAATAAAACTCATGACATTACAACTAGGCACGGAATAGAAAAATAAAAAATCAGGAGGTTTTAGTTCAATTAAAAAATCTAGAAACATGAAAAAATACTTAGATAAAACATATGAATCAAAATGCACTACAAGAGCTCGGGCTAAATCCACTTCTAATGTTTAGATTCATCTACTGGAATGTGAGGGGGTATTGCAAATCCCTCCTCAATAAAAAGCGTTAAAAAATTGATTCAATTATATAAAACTCCAATTATTATACTTGCCGAACCCATCGTAAATAAGGATAAACTAGAATACTACAAAAGCTTTTAGGGTTTGATTACTCATTCTCTAATAAAAATAACAAAATCTAGATTTTCTGGAAAAGCATATTTAATATAATTATTTTAGAAGATACGAACCAAATTATTAACTTTTCTTTAGATAATACCCAAGAGGAGATCATTTCAGTGGTCTATGCAAAATATACTAAAAAAGGAAGAAAGAAGCTTCGGAATGATATTCTTAAAAATGCTAAAATAAATAAACCATGAATAATATGAGGAGATTTCAATATTATAAGAAAGGCTAGCGAGATAAAAGGGGGCAACCCCCCCCCCCCCCCCCCACCCAATAAAAAAGCTATTGCTCACTTTAATGATACGATATCAGTGGCTAGTTTGATGGAAGATAGCTTTTCAGGCCCCCAACACACTTGGTGCAATAACTGGAAAGTTAAAGGCACCATATGTGCAAGACTGGATAGATTTCTTCATAATGTCAAATGGCTAGAAGCTTATGGATCCACAGCTTTTAGACATTTAAATAGAACCTGCTCTGACCACAATCCACTATTAATTTCAGTAGAAAAAAATAAAATCAAGAATAAGTCTTTTAAATTTTAGAATGCATGGTCTTTACACCATTATTTTATCAATACTGTCAAAATGGATGCAAGAAATAACATGTAACCCTGCTCAAATCTGGAATAAAAAATTAGAAAGGCTAAAAAAGCACTTAAAATATGGAATAGAGACTCCTTCGGCAACATTAACAAAAATATTATAGAAGCAGAAAAGATAGTTGAAAAAAAAGAGTTAGAATACGAAATACTTCAAAATTAAGAAAGTAGAAAGGAACTAAATAAAGCACAGGCTAAGCTAAAATTAAAATTTCTAATGGAGGAAGTATTCTGGAAACAAAAAGCTAAAATTAAATGGATAAAAGAAGGGGATAAAAATACAAGTTTTTCCAGAAAACAGTCAAAATCAAAACCCAAAAACAAAGAATAAAATGTATAAAAAACAACATAAACAAATGGGTAGACACTAACTTAGAGATTAAAAACCACCTAGATGAATATTTTGAAAATCAATTTAAAGGAATTACAAATTTGAATGGTGACAATCTCCTAAATAAGATAAATCATAAAATTACCAAAAAAGAAAATGATACACTCACCAAATTCCCGGATGAAGAAGAACTGAAGTTTATTGTTTTTAGCATGGGCAAAAATAGTGCCTCGGGACATGATGGGTGAAATAATGAGTTCTATCAAAACTATTTCCCAATCATTAAAAATGACATCCTATGGGCTATACATTGGATATTCTATGGTGCAGAAATCGGCAAGAAATGGAGCGGTTAATACTTGGTTCTTATTCCTAAAATGGAAAACCCACATAAAGCAGAAGACTTTAGACCCATTAGCATGTGTAACTTCATTTATAAAATCTTGACTAAGTTACTTCAAAACAGATTAGCTGTAGTATTGCCAAAAATTATTTCTAAAGAACAATCAGGATTTATGAAAAATAGATTACTAATGGAAAATATTTGTTTAGCTAAAGAAATGATCACAGAAATAGGATCAAAATCTAGAGGTCATAATGTACTACTAAAACTAGACCTCTCAAAAGCTTTTGATAGAATTGAATGGAAAATTGTATGTTTTGTCATGAGAAAAATGAGTTTTTCTGAAACCTGGACTGACTTGATTTATAGATGCATATCAAGTCCTTGGTTTAAAATTCTTGTCAATGGAGAACTAGGAAAAGATATCAAGCCGATAAGAGGATTAAGGCAGGGTGACCCCCTCTCTCCCTCCCTCTTTAATATCTACTTAGAGCTCCTCATTGTGAATGTAAAAAATAAAATGATCACAGGAAGTATAGGTCGGTTCAGTCAGCCTATTAATACACCTTTAGTGGGATGCTTGGCTTATGCCGATGATGTAATCATTTTCACAAATGGAAACTCTGGATCTCTACATAATCTCATGGAATTGCTAAAAATCTTAGAAGAATAAACATGCCAGAAAATTAACAACAAAAAATGTCAAATTATGATTGCCAAAAAAGCTCCAAAAGTCTAGGGCATAGAATTAACAAAATAACAGGTTTCACACAGATAAAAGGTGCACTTCAATATCTTGGATGCCCAATATACGAAGGAAAATCAAAATAAATATGCCTAGATTTCCTACTTGAGAAAATTAAAAATAAAATAGCTGGATGGAAAGTGGACACACTTTCAATGAGTGGTAGAATTTCTTTGATCACTCATGTATTCAAAGCGCAGTCATGCAGAATTTGATGATTACCCACCTTCCAGTGTCAGATAAAAAAAGAATAGAGAAGAAATTGGCCCATTTCTTATGGGTTCAAAAAGTGGCAAAAGAAAGTTACATTGGAAAAAATGGAAAGACCTTTGCTACCCCTTACAGGAAATAGGCCTCGACTTTACTGATTTAAATGAGCTAGCTAAAGCATGGGCGTGCAAAAGATGGTGGAGGATCAAAGAAAATAATAGTCTATGGGCTGTATTTATGAGAGCCAAATATTGTATAGAGGATGATATATATAGGATTAGAAATAAAAACAAAGCATCACAAATTTGGATTCAAATGCTCAAACAAAGAAAATTAGTGGAAAAACATTCCATACTTACTAAAAATTGTTGGAAATGGACGTTGAGTGCAGATGGAACATTCTCACTTAAAACCATTAAAGAAAAAGTTAGAAGTAGAAAGGAAATCCAACCTTTATTCAAATGGATATGGGATAATGATAATAGTCAAAAAATAAAAACTAATACATGGAAAGTTCTCTCAAATATTATTCCTATAGATGAAAACATAAAAACAAAAGGCATACAAATTGCCTCGAGATGTGAATGCTGTTTGCAAAAATTAGAATCGCTTGATCATCTATTTTATCAAGGGAATATAGCCGTGGAAATTTTTGGAGGAGACTAGAATCTGAAATGGGATTAAAACATGCATGTATTCCTCTTAGAAATAGATTAATTAAATGGAGTAATGCATGCTTTCAACATAGCTCACATAAATTGCTTAAAAATAACATACCTCACATTGATATCTGGTGTATATGAAAAGCTAGGAATAATAGTAGATATAAAGGACACAGAATGGACCCTGAAAACATATGGAAAGCAATAAAGACTAAAATAAAATCTGCCTCGGAATCCTCCCCACTTGCACTTCAAAGCCCTCTCCTATATACTCACACTCTAAAATTCTTGAACCTCACGGTGTCCAAAGCAAAACCACTAAAAATTATAGGAGTTAAATGGAAAAAACCAGAAAAAGGTAGATTAGCTCTAAACACTGATGGTAGCTTTAACAGGAACATAGGCCTAGCTAGTGGAGGAGGCGCCTTAAGAGACTCTGGTGGTCACTTAATATTTGCCTACTCAGTTCCCAATAATGCGTCAACTACCCTCCACGCATAAATATTAGCATTAGGGGATGGACTTAGAATATGTTACTCTAAAGAGCTAACAAATATAGATATACAAATAGATTCTATAATATTGGTAGACTTAGTAAATAACAAAAGTAGCCTGTGGAAATTGGAAGAAGAGTTAGAGGAAATTAATAAATTAATAATATCCTTAAATGCAACACCCATGCACATATATAGAAAAGCAAATGCCTTAGCAGATAAATTAGCAAAAAAAGAAAAATTTAAAGAGCCTCATGTATATGATGAAGTCTCTCTTCCAGAGAGATTTAAAGGTATTATAAAACTAGATAAAAAAGAATGACCATACATCTGAATATTCAAAAAAGTTTGAAAAGATATTATAAGATTTTGTCATCACTATGATTTTTCAAGTTCTTTTTTCTTATAGCAGCACAGGGCAGGTTTCAGATTCACTCAAGACTTCCTGCTCCTGAAGGAAGACTTTGCATAATTGAATAATTACATTTTGAGAGCAAGAATGGTCTATATACCTGCAGATATTATAAAATCACAGTGACTAAATTTTGGATTCCCCCACATTTTAATGCAGAAAGTACCTGGAGTTTTGGTTGTTTTGCTTTTTCTTTTTTCTTAGCAGCAAGGTCAACTAAAACAGGAAGAAAGATCATGCGCATAAGTGTCTCCAGTATTATAGTTCATAAGTTTGTTTGAACTTTGTCTTGATGTGGTCATGTTAAATGGTTTAAGGTTAGGAGTGGTTGGTGTTATAAGGTACTGCAGTTTGTGTTATTATGTTAATGTAATTTACAAGTCCACAAAAGTAGGCTAGGTTGGGTATAATATAGATAGCTGATGTCCACAAGTGGGAGCAACAAAAAGCTGCTATGGAATTGCTGATGCAAAAATTTGCTGGCTTAAGGAACAAAATAGAGAGAATGAAAACCAGCATAATGCTAGAGGCTGGAAATTTCTTTGTGTCTGTGGCATGGGTGCAGGTGACAGGTACAAGGGTGCCCGCGGAGGATTCCAAGTGCTATCACCACGCTTAATAGAGCCTTGCTGCAAAAGCAAAGTTTGCAGCTCTTGTTACACAAAGCTGTTGGACAGAGTTAAAGGCCCGGGAAGGGAAAGGTAGCTGGCTTGAAGAAATGGATCGAAGGATAAAGACTCGTATTTCAATGAGCCACAAAGTGCAGTTAACAACAATGCTGAAAATTACTAAAGAAGCTCAAAATCATTCTCTATGTGGATTAGAATCAGCAAATGTTTGTCCATGTTTTCTTTATTACATTTATAATAACTAATGCTTAGTGTCGGAGAAAAGGGTGTAAAGGGGTAAGGGTAGCATGCAAGTATGATGTAAAAATGGTATTCCTCAGCCAAAAGAGAGGGTTATAATTAATAAATACTGTTTAAAAAAAAGAATAAGAAGAATAAAAAAAATAAGAAGAATAAGAAGAATAAAAAGAATAAGATTAATGAGAAGAATAAAAAAAATAAGATTAATGAGAAGAATATTAAGAGTATGAAGAATATGAATATAAAGAATAATAAGAATTAAAAAAATAAGAAGAATAATAATAATATGAAGAAAAAAAAGATTAAGTATAATATGAATAATTAGAAGATTTGGAAGATTAAGAATAAAAAGAAGAATAAAAAGAATAAAAAGAAAATTTTTATAAAGAAGAATAAGTATAATAAGAAGATTAAAAGACTTAGAAAAATAAGAAGAATAAAAACTCTAAGAAGATTAAAAGACTTATAAAAATAAGAAGAATAAAATTAATAACAAAATAATGAATAGAAAGAAGAATAAAAAAATAAGAAAAATAAAAATAATAAGAAGAATAACAAAAATTAAAGGAATAAGAAGAATAATAATACTAAGAAGAATAAGAAGAATAATAAAAATAAAAAGAATAAGATAAATAAGAATAAAAAGATGAAAAGAAGAATAAGAAGAATTAGAAGAATAAGAAGATTAAGAAAAATAAAAAAAATAAGAAAAAAAGTATAATAAGAAGAATAAAAATTAATAAAAATTAGAATAATAAAAACAATAATAAGAAAAAGAAAATTTTAAAAAATAAGAAGAATAAAAAGTATATGTAGAATAAGAAGAATAAGATGAATAATAAAGAATAAGTAGAAAAAAAAAAGAAGAATAAAAAGAATAAGAAGAATAAGAAAAATAAGATGAATAAGAAGAATAAGAAATTTAAGAAGAAGTAGAACAATAAGAAGAATAAAAAGACTAAGATCAATGATAAAAATAATAAGAATAAGAAGAATATGAAGAATATGAAGAATATGAAGAATATGAAGAATATAAAGAATAGGAAGAATAAGAAGAATGAAAACAATAAGAAGAATAATAAGAATAATAAAAAAATTAAAAATAAAAAGAATTAAAAGAATTAGAAGAATTATAAGAATTAGAAGAATATGAAAAAATTTAGAATAAGAATAAAAAGAAGAATATGGATAATAAGAAGGATAAGAAGAATAAGGAGAATAAAAATAATAAAAAGAATATAAATTATAATAAGAATAAGAAAAATAAGAAGAATAAGAAAAATAAAAAGAATAAGAAAAATAAGAATAATAATAAGAATTAGAAAAATAAGAATAATAAGACGAATATGAAGAACAAAAAGAATAAAAAGAATAAAAAGAATAAGAAGAATAAGAAGAATAAGAAGAATAAGAAGAATATGAAGAATATGAAGAATATGAAGTATAGTTAGAATAATAAGAATAAGAAGAATAAGAAAAAAATGAAGGATACAAAGAATACGAAGAATAAAATGAATAATAATAATAATAATAATAAGAATAATAAGAAGAATAAGAAGAATTAGCAGAACTAGAAGAATTATAAGACTTAGAAGAATAATAAGTTTAAGAAGAATAAGAAGAATAAAAGATTAAGAAGAAAAGAAGAATAAGAAGAATAAAAAGAAATAACAGAATAAGAAGAATTAGAAGAATAAAAAGAATAAAAAGAATAAAAAGAATAGTAAAAATAACAAGAATAAAAAGAATTAGAATAATAATCTCAATAAGAAGAATAAAAAAATTAGAAGAATAATTATAATGAAAGAATAAGAAGAATAAGATGAATAATAAGATTAATTAGAAAAATAAGAATAATACGAATAATAAAGATAAAAATAATAAGAATAATAATAAGAATAAGAATAAGAATATAAAATAAAATACGAAGAATTAAAAGACTTTGTAGAATAAGAAGAATAAGAATAATAAGAAGAATAAAAAAAGAAGAATAACGAGAATACTAAGAATATAAAAAAGAAGAATAAGGATAATAAGAATAATAAGAAGAATAACATGAATAAAAATAAAAAAAATGATTAAGAAGAATAAGAAGAAGAAAAAGAATAAAAAGAATTACTAGAATTACAAAAAAAGAAGAATACAATGAATAAGAAGAATATTAAGTTTAAGAAAATTAAAAAGAAAAAAATGAATAATAAGAATATGTAGAATATGAAAAATAAGAAGAATAAGAAGAATAAGAAGAATAGGAAGAATAAGAAGAATAGGAAGAATACGAAGAATAAGAATAATAATAACAAAAAAAAGAATAACAAGAATAATAAGAATAATATAAATAAGAAGAATTAGAAGAATAAGTAGAAAAAGAAGAATTAGATGCCTTATAAGTCTTAGAAGAATAAGAAGAAAAGAACAAAAAAGAAGAATATGAAGAATAATAAGAATTATAAAAATAAGAAGAATATAAAGAATATGAAGAATAAAAAGAATAAGTAAACTAAGAAGAATTAGAAGATTTGGAATATTATGAAGAATAAAAAGAATATTAATAAAAAGAAGAATAAAAAGAAAATTTCGATAAAGAAGAATAATAAGAATAGGATGGATAAGAAGAATAAGCATAATAGAAAGATTTAGAAAAATAAGAAAAATAAAAAGACTAAGAAGAATAAAATGAATAACAAAAATATCAATAAAAAGAAGAATAAAAAGAATAACAAAAATAAAAATAATGAGAAGAATAAGGATAATAAAAATTAAAAGAATAAGAAGAATAAAAATACTAAAAAGAATTAGAAGAATAATAAAAATAAAAATAAAAAGAATAATAAAAATAAAAAGAAGAAGAAAAAAAGAATAAAACGAAGATAAAGAAAAATAAGAAAAAAAAAGAATAATAAAAAGAATAAAAAAATTAATAAGAATAGGTATAATAAGAATAATAAAAACAATAATAAGAAATAGAAAAATCAAAAAATTAAGAAGAATAAGAAAAATAAAAAGAATATATTGAATAAGAAGAATAAGTTGAATAATAAGAATAAGTAGAAAAAAAAGAATAAGAAGAATAAGAAGAATTAGAAGAATAAGAATAATAAGAATAATAAGAATAATAAGAAGAATAAGAAGAATAAGTATAATAAGAAAAATAAGAAGAATACAAAGAATAAAAAGAATAAGATCAATGAGAAGAATATTAAGATTATGAAGAATATGAATTAAAGAATAATAAGAATTAAAAAAAAAATAAAAAGAATAAGAAGAATATGAAGAATAAAATGATTATGAATAAAAAGAAGAATAAAAAGAAAATTTCTATAAAGAAGAATAAAAAGAATAAGAAGATTAAGAATAATAGGCATAATAAAAAGATTAAAAGACTTAGAAAAAAAAGAAGAATAAAAACTCTAAGAAGAATAAAATGAATAACAAAAATATGAATAAAAAAAGAATAAGAAAAATAAAAAAATAAAAATAATGAGAATAATAAGAAAAAATAAGAAAAATTAGAGGATTAAGAATAATAATAATACTAAGAAGAATTGGAAGAATAAAAAAAATAAAAAAAATAAGATAAATAAGAATAAAAAGAAGATAAAGAAGAATAAGAAGAATAAAACTAATAAAAAAAAATAATAATAAAAAGTATAAAATATTAATAAGAATAAGTAGAATAAGAATAATAAAAACAATAATAATAAAAAATCTAAAAAATAAGAAGAATAAAAAGAATAAAAAATTAAAAAGAATATGTAGAATAAGAAGAATAAGATGAATAATAAACAATAAATAGAAAAAGAAGAAATAGAAGATTAAGAAAAATAAGAAAAATTAGACGAATAATAAGAAAAAAAAATTAAGAAGAATGAGATGAATAATAAAGAATAAGTAGAAAAAGAAGAATAAGAAAAAAAAGAAAAATTAGACGAATAAGAAGAATAAAAAATAAAGAAGAATAAGAAGAATAAAAAGTCTAACATCAATGAGAAAAATAATAAAAATATGAAGAATATAAAGAATAAGAAAAATAAGAAAAATAAAAAAAAAGAATAAGAAGAATAATAAGAAAATTAAAAATAGAATGAATTAGAAGATTTAGAAGAATAAGAAAAAAAGAATAATAAGAATAAAAAGAAGAATATGGACAATAAGAAGGATAAGAAGAATAATGACAATAAGAAGAATAAAAATAATATGAAGAATAAAAAGATTCTGAATAATAAGAAGAATAAGAAGAATAAGTACAATAAAAATAATAAGAAGAAAAAAAAGAATAAAAATAAAATTAGAGCTTTTGCTTCTCTCTCAATTCTAGAGAGAGAAAGTTGGTTTTTTTGAGAGAGAAACTCCTTTGTTGAAGTTTTCAAGCTTGAGTTATGGAGAATTTTTCTAAGATATTTAATAAAAACAATTTTACTTCTGTTATTAAGGAAGCCGATATGCTCAATCCCATTTATATTATGAAAGAGGTGGTTCCAGCAATTTGCTTCTCGAAGGAGGATATTGAGAAGCTTACTACCCCATTCACTTTTACACTCCTCGGCAAATTTTCTCATGGGAGTCCTGAGTTCAAAGAAATTAATGCATTTTTTGAAGCCTTTAAGCTTCAGGATTCAGAAAGGATTGTGTGGTATGACACAAATCATTTCATGATATAAATTCAGAAATCTTACTACCCCATTCACTTTTACTACCCCATTCACTTTTACCCCATTCACGAGCCGTGCCATGTTGTGCCTGGCCCATGCCATGCCATGCCTGAACCGGCACGATTCGGTGCGTGGCACGGCACACCGGCACGGGTTTGTCCCATGCCGGCAATCCCTCGTGCTCGACCTCGCGATTGCCCCACGCCACGCCCCTTTCGCAAAAAAAGACAACGGGTCGGGTCTGATTAGACCCGACCCGCGGTCCCACTCCCACGAGGCTCGAACCGACCCAAACCCCCCCCCCCCCCCCAACGAGAAACAAAATAATAAAAAATTAAATTTTCAGCCGTTGGATCTCACCTCCAACAATTTGTTTATCTATTTATATCTATTTATATAAATAGATAAATATATATATATATATATATATATATATATATATATATATATATATATATATATATATATATATATATCTATCTATCTATCTATCTATATATATATGTTTATATATGTCTATCTATTTATGGGGCAGAATCCAACGGTCCTCATGATTCTGGCCCCTAAAAAATTCAAAAAAATTCAAAAAAAATTAATCTTTAATCTATAAATTCCACCCCCTCTTTAACATTTATGTTTTTCATAAACATAAATTCTCTCAAATCGTTTAATTTCTCTCTCAAAAATCTTGCTTCTCTTTCTCGGGACTCAGGATTTTGGCATTCGGCTTGGATTTTCGGGAATCTCAACTTGAGTTTTGAACATTAGAGCGTGACTGTGGTGAACCGTGCACGTGACCGACCTCACTGCTTTTATCGGGTAATTTCTTTTACGCTTTTTATAACTTTCACTCTCTAGTTTCTCTCTCTATACCAAGATTATAAAAAAATTAAAATCAGTCTTCTAGTCTCTATTAAAGTATTCTTAAAAACAAAAATCCTAAAAAAATGACAAATATAACTGAAACATATTTAAATTTAGAAAATGAAAATATTACACAGAGGTCTGAGGTTGCTGAAATGGTTTCTCCAGTCATCTCAACCCAAACTTCTAAAAAACAAAAAACTAGGAGGACTTATGTAGTTTGGACTCATTTTAATATAATAAAACAAAAAAATAGTAGGAGTGAGGAACAAGAAATGACACAGTGCAAATATTGTATGAGACTTTTAACATGTAAGAGTTCGTTTGGGACTAGGCACCTTAAGAGGCAAGCCGAATTATACACCAAAAAACATGGTTCATTAGATCCTAGGCAAACCCAACTTGGCACTACATTTTTTGAGACTGGATCGAGTTCAGTCTCAAAGTTTACTCCCTTCATATACTCCAACGAGTTGGGTAGGGACGCTATGACCAGACTTATCATATTGATGGGTCTTCCAATCAGATTTTCAGAAGAAACAATGGTAGTGCGCATCATGCAGACATATTTTTAGCCTGCTTATCATAGGATTCCTAGGTCCACATCTATGAATGACCTACTAAAGATATATAAGTTAGAAAAACAAAAAATAATTAATGAATTTATGGCATATAGTGGAGTCGTATCTATGACGTCCGATATCTGGACAAGTCACGATGTATCTTTTTATGCATGTCTCACCAGCCACTATGTAGATTCAAACTGGACAATCAATAAAAAAATTTTAGGAATCTCTGAGATTCTTCATCCTCATGATGGCCCGACCATTTTTGAGTGTATAATGAAAATCTTTAGGGAATATAAAATTCAAAATAAAATTTTTAGTATCACCTTCGATAACACATCTAATAATGGAGTAGTGATCAACATGTTTGTTAGGAATATTAGAGACGCACCATTAGGAGAGATCTTTCATGTCAGATGCATGTATCATGTGATTAACCTGATTGTTCAAATGGGTATGAAGGTGTGTTCCCCCGCATTGGATAATATACGTAATGCACTAAAATATATTCGCACTCCTCACAGACAACAAGAGTTTGGTAGTCTCTGTTTGTCTGTGAATCTTAAGAAGAAGAAATTTCAATCTGATGTGAGACATCATTGGAATTACACGTACATGATGTTAGAATCATGTGTTGGATACGAACACGTGATATCCAACTACGTCAATAGTAAGAGTG
Organism: Sapria himalayana; assembly: GCA_029783825.1. Taxonomy (NCBI): domain Eukaryota; kingdom Viridiplantae; phylum Streptophyta; class Magnoliopsida; order Malpighiales; family Rafflesiaceae; genus Sapria; species Sapria himalayana. The sequence continues at coordinate 34,752 of JAREIK010001238.1, read as the reverse complement.
ACGAACTTAATATTGACGACACTGACTGGGCTTCAAGAATTTCATTTATGAAATTCCTAAAGATTTTTTATGACACGATGAACGTGTGTTCGTCGATTTATACGCCCAACTACTTGCATTGCACTCCGGTGCATATGCAACATTAGTAGCATGTTTAGGAAGTATCGAGCTGACCCGACACTTAGCCATATGGTTGCAGAGATGGAAACCAAGTACTTGAAGTACTGGTCCACCATTCCATTTCTTTATTGCCTCGCTGCATGCATGGACCCTAGGGTTAAGGTGAAAGGGGTAGAAAACACTCTGACTTACATTTCCTCGTGCATGAACTTGGAAGAGCCACCTGAAGGGTTCATTCACGAGAAGTTGACTGACCTATTCACATACTACGATACTAGGTATGGTGGTGGTGGTAGTGAGACTATGATTACAGACATTAATACCTTATTCGGAAATGATGATTTTTCCATTCAGCTAGCGAGGGGGAAACGTAGGGATGGACCATCACATAGGAGCGAGCTTTCTCGGTACTTAGATACCGGTTACTGCTCAATCCTATCACATTTTGATACTAAGAATCTTGATATATTACAGTGGTGGAAATCATATGAGTCCACCTTTCCCGTGCTATCTAGGATGGCACGAGATCTACTGACTCCTCTGGTGTCGAGCGTAGCATCGGAGTCTGCTTTTTCTGTTGCAGTGAACGTGATTTTGGATAGGAAATCGAGATTACGTCCAGATATTGTTGAGGCCTTGGCTTGTTTGAAGGATTGGGAGGATTCGAGGTTTAACATCCATGATCATGCTGGAGCTTAGACTGGGACAGGGACTGCAGCCGTATCCACTGTGATGGCGGAGGAGTTGATTGCTAATGATGATGATCCATATGATACTGATCTTGATCTTGGGGCTGATGATACTCATGATATGCTGATTGATGATTGATTGTATGCTTTGTTTGTACATTGTGTTTGAAACTATAATTTGTTTTGTTCAGACCTTCGGTTTCAAATGGCTGATTGGTCATTTTTCATTTGAGTTGCTTGTGTTTTTTTTAATTTTTATTTTTATTAACAAATGTATTGATTGATTTATTTTTTTTGTTTTAATTATTCATTTAAAAATTTATAACTATATTATATAATTCTAATAAATTTTAAACTAATTTTATATTACATTAAAAAAAATTTAAACTTTGTTATTTTAATAAATTTTAACATTTTTCATATTATAAATATATAATATTATACATTATCTAAAATTTTATATATATTTTAATAATTTATATAAATAAAATAAAAAAATAAAAAAAAAATTTATGGCCCGTACGGCCAGGCCTGGCCCGAGCGGGTTTAACACGACACGGCACGGCCTACCGTGCCTGCAGGCCGTGCCGAGCCCAGCACGAAGGCACGCTCGTGCTCAAAAAAAATGGGGCCTGGCTGGCCCGGCCCCTCCCATCTGACACCTCTAGATTTCCTCCATTTATGGGTACGTGGGCAGTGGAATATTGTGGGATATCCAATGAGAATGTTCAAATGGATGCTAGAATTTATTCCTAAGGAAGAATCTGCACATGCCTTAGTTTGGTTTTCTTTCCCTCATCTCCCATTTCATCTATTCTGTAAGTCCTTATTCCATATTGCTCGATGTGTGGGTAAGCCTTTGATAATGGATGACGCTATGGCCTACATGACAAGGCTGAGCGTGGCAAGGGTGTGTGTGGAGGTGGATGTTTCTGCTTCTTTTCGAATAAGAGTGTGTGTTGGCAATGGGCACTCAAGCGGGCATTCACAAGAAATAATTGCTGAAATCTTCTCCAATATTGTTTTAACAATAAGAAACTAGGTCATCCAATTTCGAAATGTATTGTTAAGGGAGGGGGAAGAGGGATAGGTAGAAGAGATTTGAGGGAGAGGAGAGAAAATGGGCTAGAAGAAGGCAAGAGGATAGGGCAGAAGAGGTGAGGGCAGAGGAGGGGCTGAAGAATGGTTTAGACAGTAGGTGGGAGGAGGAAGGAAAGAGTTTGGGGAGAAGATATTAGAGAGGGCAGAGAGGAAGGATTGGGGGAGGGGAGGGGGGGGGGGGAGGCAATAGGGGATGTAGGTTGTAGGGCATAAGAGTTGGGGGGAGGGGATGAAGAAGGGGATAGCGAGGAAGGTAGGAGAAAGATGATAGAAATAAAGAAGTGGCTAAATGAGGGGGTTAATGAGATGGAGAGGATAGGGAGGATGGGGTTAGGGAAGTGTGAGACAAAAAAATAGAAAAAGAAACTGATTTTGTAAAAGAAATAATAAATTTTAATTGGGTGGAAGATGACCTTCTTACAGAGGAAGGAGCCGAGGCTAAAAGCTGACCCATTATGGACAGGCAAAAAGAAATGCAAAGTCTAGGCTTGACATTGACACAAGATAACTCAAAGAGGAATGCTCAAAAAGAATGGGAGGGGTTACCAAATAGTAGAGTTAGTGCATTAGAGGAATTAAAAATTGATGAGTTTCTAAATAAGTAAATTAAAATTAGTAAGCAAAAATGAGCAGGCCAAATCAAGAGTATACAAAAGTTCAAGAAATAGGAAAAAATATTTAAATATGTATTATGAGTCAAGATTAATAATCAAAGCACAGGCTAGACCTAATAATGTACAATAGTTTATATTAGAACATAAGAGGAGTAGGAAATACTCAGTCGATAAATAGAATTAGAAAATTATTTAAAATTCATAATATTAGAATTGTAATAATAGAAGAACCTATGGTTACTAAAGATTTTTTAGATATATAAAAAAAGAAGTTAGGTATAGAAAATACATTCTCTAATAATAATGGTAAGATATGAATGTTATTAAAAAATAAAATTGATATAGAATTTATTTCAGAGTCAGATCAGATCATTAATTTTAACCTAAAGAAAATACGGATCCAATTATATTGGTAGTATATGCTAGTAATTTGAAAGAAAAAAAGAAAGATTTATGGGGTGAAATGAGAAAGTTAGCTGATAAAAATACTCCGTGGATTATAGGAGGGAACTTTAATGTACTTAGAAATCCTAAAGGAAAAAAAGGAGGAAAGTTGCTTGACCCCTCAGCTATAGCTCAATTTAATAAGGTAATAAATAACATGAATCTCACGGAGGTTGAGTACTTGGGCCCTAGCTTCACATGGTACAAAAACTGAAAAAATAGGGGAATGATCTGGTGTAGACTTGACTGTATTCTCAATAATATTAAATGGGTGGACTATTGTGGAGGGGTGAGTGTGAAACATATGAGTAGAACATGCTCAGATCACAACCCCCATCTTCTAAGATTTAAAGTTAGAGAGGGAAAGAATAAAACTTTTAAATATCAAAACATGTGGGGCTTGCATAAATAGTTTGATGGACTAGTAAGAAACTCATGGCTAGAGCCAACAAATGGGAATCTTATGCAGGTTCTAGCTATAAAGCTACGCATGTTAAAATTTGATCTTAGTAGGTGGAATAAATAAAGATTTGAGAATATAAACAAAATAAACAACTAGAATTGTGCCCTAGTGAGGAGGAGATAAAATCTACAGTCTTTAGTGGAAATAAAGACAGTGCAGTGGGTTTTTGCAGGAGCAGAAATCACAAAATCATGGGCCAGCTCATATATTGTACTGATACCCAAAAAAGATAATCCGCAAAAAAGTAAAGATTATAGACCTATAAGTCCATGTAATTAGGTGTATAAAATCTTAACAAAAGTCCTGCAGAATAGACTGAATAAGTATTTCTCTCTATTATTTTGGTGGAATAAGCAGGATTCATTAAAAATAGATTAATAATGGAAAATATTAATGTAACTATAGAATTGATGAAAGAAATATGAGCCAAAGTTATGGGCCATAATGTAGTTATGAAATTAGATTTGTCTAAAAAATTTGACAAAGTGGAATGAGACATTTTATGCTACACGATGAGGAAAATGAAATTTTCAGAATTTTCGATTGATCTAATATATAGATGCTTATCTAACGCACGAGTTAAAATTCTAATTAATGGAGTGACATGTGGTGAATTTAAGCCAGTTAGGGGACTTAGAGAGGGGTATCCTTTATCTCCATTATTTTAACAGAAAAGATGGAGGGCAATATTAATAGCTTAAAACAACCTAGACATATTTCGAATATAAGTTGCTTAGCATATGCGGATGATTTAATTATCTTTATAAATGTCGGAAGCAAATCACTAAAGAACATGATGAAGCTATATGACACAATAGAGGAAAAAATGGGGCAACAGCTTAATAAAAATAAATGCCAATTTGTTGTTTCAAAGAAAATACATATAAGGACAATTCAAATAGTAAAAAGAATTATAGACTTTGAGTAGAGTAAAGGGGTGTTAATGTACTTGGGTTGTCATACATACGAGGGTAGGCTGAAAAAGAATATCTAATATTTTTAATGAATAACATAAGAGGTAAAACATGAAAGGAGAATATGTTAAGTATGGACAGACAAATCACATTAATTAAACATGTCCTACAAGGAAATATAGCACACATCTTATTGTCCTTATAGCCACCAAAGAATATCTTGAACGGCTTAGAAAAGGAAATGACTAACTTTCTTTGGGGTAAAAAATCAGGAAAAATTAAGCTACTTTGGAAAAAATGGGAAGATATATGCTGTTTAAAGGAGGAAGCGAGTCTAGGGTTGAATAAATTAAATGATATGGCCAATGCCTAGGAATGTAAAAACTGGTGGAGGCTTAAGTAGAATGATAGCCTATGGGCGAGTTATATGAAAGCTAGATATGAGTCAGGAAATAAAACATGTAAGAATTTTAAAAAGGCATCTAGAAATTGGAACATGATACTTAAACAAAAAGAATTAGTTGAAAGCAATGCACGCCTAATTAACAATGTATGGAGATGGACTCTAAATCCACAGGGGAAGTTTACACATAAAAGTGCAAAAATTTTAGCAAGAAAAGAAAAAATCAATCAAAAAGTTTTTAAGGGAGCCTGGCTGAAAGAGATCCCACAAAAAATGAATGTATTCATGTAAATGCTCTTATTAAATGCCATTCCCGGGGACTCAAATATTCAGTTGAAGGGAATAAAATTGGCTTCTAGGTGTGAATGCTATTTTACTAATATAATAAGCATAAACCATTATTTTCAATAGAGAAAATAGTGGTGGAAGTCTGGAATTATCTGGGGATAGATGCACAGGTAAGCAACAAGTTAGAAGATATCAAGGAGAGACTAATGAGATGGAAAATAAGTCACACGAAGAATAATGTTTGTATTGGGCTAAGGGATTACATTCCACACATCACAGTCTAGATTCTATGTAAAGCCAGGAATAGAAGTAGGTTTGAAAATATTAAAATGAATGCTAAGCATATAATATAAGAAATTAAAAAAGATTATTCATGGGTATCAGCAGGATTCCCAATAAAACTTAGAAACATAGAAATGGAAGAAGAGAAAAGAAGGATATGAGGATTACATGCAATTAGGGAAAAAATCCCTGAGGTTAGAATGGTGTGTTGGGAAAAGCTTCCACTGGGAAGGCTTGCTTTAAACATAGATGGTAGTTTTAATAAGGACATGGAGGAGGCAGGGGGAGGAGGGGTGATAAAAATGAGAAGGGTAAAGTTATAAAAGATTATATAGTGAAAGAAAAAGCATCCTCAGCCTTGCATGCAGAAATTTTAGCCTTACATAAAGGCGTTATAATATGCAAAGAAAACCGTTACATTAACTTACGAGTACAGGTGAATTCTTGTATACTGGTTATTCTAGTTATGAATAAGATAGGAATGTGGCAGTATGAAGAATAGATAGAGACAATTAAGAGTCTTTTAATTGACATAAAAGGGGAGATTAAGCATATATATAGAGAAGCTAATGCGGTAGTAGATAATTTAGCCAAAGAAGGCTTGAAGAAGGGATTACAAGAATTTGAGAGAGTTGATATACCAGAGAAATATAAAAACTTAATCATATTAGATAAATTAAAATTTCCGTACATTAGAATTCAAAAGTAGTAACTAATCTTTGATCTCCCAGGTCTGGTGGGATAATTATAAATATATATTGTTCTGCTTTGGTCTTTAGGTCTATAGGTATAAGTTAAGATGAAAAGGCTTATGACAGATGGTCTACTTTATTAAGTAGTACATGAAATGGTTCTTCATGTATTTTAAAGTGCAGGGACGACAAAGAAATATAAGGCAAAGAGTGAGGCTGCCAAAATAAAGTAACATCATTGGCCATGAGGCAATTAAATTATATATACCTATTTTATATGATTTGGCTTGTGGTGCAGGGGAGATAGTCAAATACATAAATGAGGCAAAGAAGGTTAAGTGAATATGAAGGCTATTAATATTTTAAAATTCATGAAGATAGATAAAGCTACAACTAGAAGATCAGTTATTGATTACGTGCTTTCCTTATTTTATGTTTAAGGGAGTAAAAGTGGTTAAGGGTTGTAACAGAAGCATTATATATTCTATAATGCTGATTTAAATGTAGGGGCATGAGGCAATGAAGCTATTTAGAATTAAATCAATCTACAAAGTGCAGTGAATGGATTTGCTACTGGCAGATATAAGTTGTTTCTGTGTTCTTGGTCTTGTGTCTGTTTTGTAGGGTCAAATGCATAGATAATAGAAGGCAGAGGAGGAAAGAAAATATGAACAAAATAGTAGAGAGGCTACCAAATTTTTTTTAAAAAAAGCAAGATGATAAGGTGGCTGTAGATGGGAAAGGGGCCAACAAAAGGCATAAGGGGCATAGCAATAAAAGATAAATAAGGCGAGCTACAAGTAAAATAGTAGAATGTACAAAATCAAAGTGAAGTGATGCATTTAGAGATAGGACAAATAGATTCACTTCAAGCAAAATGTGATTTGATTTATTTATTTTATTCAAGGGTGTAAAAGGGGAAAAGGGTAGTTCTAGATTGTAAAAATTATATTCCTCTACCAAAAGAGTGTTTTTTATTAATAAGACAAACTTTACAAAAAAAAGAAGAAAATGGAGAATAAGAAATAAAAGAATAATACGAAAAAAAAGAAGATGATAAGAATAAAAAAAATAAGAAGAATAAGAGAAATAAGAAGAATGAAAAGAATAAGAAGAATAAGAATAGTAAGAAGTATAAAAGAAAAAAAAAGAATAAGAAGAATAAGTTGAAAAATAAAAAGAATTAGTAGAAAAAGAAAAAAATTAAGAATAAGAAGAAAAGAAGAATAAGAAGAATAAGGAGAAGAATAAAAATAAGTAGATTAAGTAGAATAAGAAAAATAAGAAAAATAAGAAAAATAAGAAAATAAGAAGAATAAGAATAATAAGAATAATAAGAATAATAAGAAGAATAAGAAGAATAAGAAAAATAAGAAAAATAAGAAAAATAAGAAGAATAAGAAGAATATGAAGAATAAGAAGAATAAGAAGGATAAGAAGAATATGAAGAATAAGAAGAATAAGAAGGATAAGAAGAATATGAAGAATAAGAAGAATAAGAAGGATAAGAAGAATAAGAAGAATAATAAGAATAAGAAGAATAAGAAGAATAAGAAGAATAAGAAGAATAAGAAGAATAATAAGAATAATAAGAATAAGAAGAAAAGAAGAATAGGAAGAATAAGAAGAATAACAAGAATAACAAGAATAAGAAAAATAAGAAGGATAAGAAGAATAAGAAGAATATGAAGAATATGAAGAATAAGAAGAATAAAAAAATAAGAAAGAAAAATAAGAAGAATATGAAGTATATGTTGAATAAAAATAAGAAGAATAAGAAGTAAATGTAGAATAAGAAGAATAATGATAAGAAGAATTAGAAGACTTAGAATAATAAGAAGAATAAGAAGACTAAGAACAATAAGAAAAAAAAAAGAAATTAAGAAAATAAGAAGAATAAGAAGAATAAAAAGAATAAGAAAAATAACAAGAATAAGAAGAATAAGAAAAATAATAAGGATAAGCAGAATAAGAAAAATATGAAGAATAAAAAAATAAGAAAGAAGAATAAGAAGAATAAGTAGTAAATATAGAATAAGAAGAATAATAATAATAATAATAATTAGAAGACATAGAATAATAAGAAGAATAAGAACAATAAAAAAAAGAAAATAAGACGATAATAAGAATAAGAATAATAAGAAGAATAAGAAGAATAAAAAAAATAAAATTAAAAGATTAATAAAAATAATAATAAAAAGAAAAATAAAAAGAATAATAAAAATAAGAAGAATAAAAAGAAAAATAAAAAAAAAGAAAAATAAGAAAAAGAAGAATAAGAAGAATAAGAAGAATAAGAAGAATAAGAAGAATAAGAATGATTAGAAGAAAAGAAGAATAAGTAGTATGTGAAGAATAATAATAAGAATGAGAAGAATAAAAAGAATAAAAAAATGAGAAGAATAAGAAGATTAAGAAGATAAAGAAGAATAAGAAAAATAAAAATTATAACTTGAATTAGAAGAATAATAAGAATTAAAAGAATAAGAAGAATAAAAACAAAAAGAAAAAATTGAGAATAAAAATAATAAGAATAATATGTAGAATAAGATGAAAAAAAGGAATAGGAAGAATAAGTATAATAAGAAGATTGAGAAAAATAAGAAGAATAAGAAGAATAAGAAGAATAAGAAGAATAAGAAAAATAAGAAAAATAAGTATAAGAATTATAAGAAGAATAAAAAAATAAGAAGAAAAAAAGAATAAAAAGAATAAGAAGAATAAGAAGAATAAGAAGAATAAAAAAAATATAAAGAATAAGAAGTATACGAAGAAAAAGAATAATAAATAGAATAATAAGAATAGAATAAGAAGAATTAGAAGAAAAAGAAAATAGCTCAACAAAGCTGTTGGACAGAGTTAAAGGCCAGGCAAGAAGGGAAAGGTAGCTGGTTTGAAGAAAGGGATCGAAGGATAAAGACTCATATTTCAATGAGCAACAAAGTACAGTCAACAATAATGCTGAAAATTCCTAAAGAAGCTTAAAATCATTCTCTATGTGGATTAGAATCAGCATATGTTTTTCCATGTTTTCTTTATTACATTTACAATAACTAATACTTATTGTAGGAGAAAAGGGTGTAAAGGGCTACGGGTCGCAAGCAAGTAGGTTGTAAAAATGGTATTCCTCCACCAAAAGAGATGGTTATAATTAATAAATACTGTTAAAAAAAGAAGAAAAAGAAAATAATTTTGAATAAGAATAAAAGATGAATAAGAAGAAGAATAATAATAATTAGTATAATAAGAAGAATAAGAAGAATAAAAAGAATAAAAAGAATGAGAAGATTAAGAAGATTAAGAAAAATAAGAATAATAATAACAATAAGAAGAAGAAAAATAATTATAAGAATATGAAGAATAATATGAATAAAAAGAATAATAAAGAATATTAAGAATAAAAAAAATAACATAAATAAGAAGAATAAGAAAAATAAGAAAATAAGAAGATTAAAAAGAATAAGAAGAATACGTAGAATAATAAGAATAAGTAGAATTAGGAAAAAAAGAATAAAATTAAGAATAAGAAGAAAAGAAGAATAAGAAGAAGAAGAAGAATCAGTAGTTTAAGTAGAATAAAAAAATATGAAGAATAAGAAGTATAAGAAGAATAAGAAGAATAATAAGAATATGAAAAATAATAGGAATAAGAAGAATAAGAAGACTAAGAAGATTAAGAAAAAAAAAAGAATAATAATAATAATAATAATAATTATTATTATTATAAGAATAAGAAGAATAAGAAAAATAAGAAGAATAAGAAGAATAAGTAAAATAATAAAAAATATGAAGAATAACAAGAATAACATAAATAAGAAGAATAATAAGAATAAGAAGAATAAGAGGAATAAGAAGAATAAAAAGAATAAAATGAATATGATGAATAAGAAGAATAAGAAGAATAAGAGGAATAAAAAGAATAGGAAGAAAAAGAAGAAAGAAGAAGAAAAAGAAGAGAGAAGAGAAAGAAGAAAAAGAAGAAAAAGAAGAGAATGAAGAGAAAGAAGAGAAAGAAGAGAAAGAAGAAAAAGAAAAAAAAGAAAAAAAAGAAGAAAAAGATTGAAAAAGAAGAAAAGAAGAAAAAGAAGAAAAAGAAGAAAAAGAAGAAAAAGAAGAAAAAAAAGAAAAAAAAGAAAAAAAAGAAAAAAAAGAAAAAAAAGAAAAAAAAGAAAAAAAAGAAAAAAAAAGAAAAAAAAGAATAATAAGAATAATAAGAATAAGTTGAATAAAAAGAATTAGAAAAATATTAAGAATAAGAAGAATAAAAAGAAAAAAAGAATAAGAATAATAAGATAAATACGAAGAATAAAAAAAATAAGATGTATAAGAATAATAAATAAAATAAGAAGAATCATAAGAATAGAAAGTATTAGAAAAAATAAAAGAATTTGAAGAATAAGAAGAATAAGAAGAATAATAAGAATAAGAAGAATAACAATAATAAAAAGAAAAGAAGAAAACTAGAAAAGAAGAATTAGAATAATAAGAATAATAAGAAAATAAGAAAATAAGAAGAATAATAAGAATAAAAAAAATAAAAAGAATAAATAGATTAAGTAGATAAAGAATAATAAGAAATTTAAGTAGAATTAGAAGAATAATAAGAATAATAAGGATAAGAAGAATAAAAAAAATAAAAAAAATATGAAGAATAAGAATAATAAAAAAAATAATAAGAATAAGATGTAAAAGAATAATAAGTAGAATAAGAAGGAAATAAATAATAAGAATAATAAGAAGAATAAAAAAAATAAGTAGAATATGAAGATTAAATAGAATAAGAAGAATAATAAGAATAACAATAATAATAATTATTATTATTATAAAAATAAGAAAATAAGAAAAATAAGAAGAATAAGAAGAATAAGTAAAATAATAAAAATATGAAGAATAACAAGAATAACATAAATAAGAAGAATAATAAGAATAAGAAAAATAAGAGGAATAAGAAGAATAAAAAGAATAAAATGAATATGATGAATAAGAAGAATAAGAAGAATAAGAGGAATAAAAAGAATAGGAAGAAAAAGAAGAAAAAAGAAGAAAAAGAAGAGAGAAGAGAAAGAAGAAAAAGAAGAAAAAGAAGAGAATGAAGAGAAAGAAGAGAAAGAAGAGAAAGAAGAGAAAGAAGAAAAAGAAAAAAAAGAAAAAAAAGAAAAAAAAGAAGAAAAAGAAGAAAAAGATTGAAAAAGAAGAAAAGAAGAAAAAAAAGAAAAAAAAGAAAAAAAAGAAAAAAAAAGAAAAAAAAGAAAAAAAAGAAAAAAAAGAAAAATAAGAATAATAAGAATAATAAGAATAAGTTGAATAAAAAGAATTAGAAAAATATTAAGAATAAGAAGAATAAAAAGAAAAAAAGAATAAGAATAATAAGATAAATACGAAGAATAAAAAAAATAAGATGTATAAGAATAATAAATAAAATAAGAAGAATCATAAGAATAGAAAGTATTAGAAAAAATAAAAGAATTTGAAGAATAAGAAGAATAAGAAGAATAATAAGAATAAGAAGAATAAGAAGAATAACAATAATAAAAAGAAAAGAAGAAAACTAGAAAAGAAGAATTAGAATAATAAGAAGAATAAGAAAATAAGAAAATAAGAAGAATAATAAGAATAAAAAAAATAAAAAGAATAAATAGATTAAGTAGATAAAGAATAATAAGAAATTTAAGTAGAATTAGAAGAATAATAAGAATAATAAGGATAAGAAGAATAAAAAAATAAAAAAAATATGAAGAATAAGAATAATAAAAAAAATAATAAGAATAAGATGTAAAAGAATAATAAGTAGAATAAGAAGGAAATAAATAATAAGAATAATAAGAAGAATAAAAAAAAATAAAAAGAATAAGTAGAATATGAAGATTAAATAGAATAAGAAGAATAATAAGAATAACAATGATAATTATTATTATTATTATAAAAATAAGAAAATAAGAAAAATAAGAAGAAAAAGAAGAATAAAAATAATAAGATGATTAAGAAGATTAAGAAGATTAAGAATAATAAAAATAATAATAATAATAACAATGAGAAGAAGAAAAAGAATTATAAGAATATAAAGAATAATATGAATAAGAAGAATAATAAAGAATATTAAGAATAACAAAAATAACATAAAATAGAAGAATAAGAAAAATAAGAAAAATAAGAAAAATAAGAAAAATAAGAAAAATAAGAAAAATAAGAAAAATAAGAAAAATAAGAAAAATAAGAAAAATAAGAAAAATAAGAAAAATAAGAAAAATAAGAAAAATAAAAAGAATAAGAAGGATACTTAGAATAATAAGAATAAGTAGAATTAGAAAAAAAAATAAAATTAAGAATAAGAAAAAAAGAAGAATAAGAAGAAGAAGAATTAGTAGATTAAGTAGAATAAAAAAAAATATGAAGAATAAGAAGAATAATAAGAATATGAAGAATAATATGAATAAGAAGATAAAAAGAATAAGAAGAATAAGAAGAATAAGAATAATAAGAAAACTAAAAAGATTAAAAAGATTAAGAAAAATAAGAATAATAATAAAAATAAAAAGAAAAAAAAATTATAGGAATAGGAAGAATAAAAAAAAATAAGTAAAATAATAAAATATGAAGAATAATAAGAATAACAAGTATAACAAGAATAACAAGAATAACATAAATAAGAAGAATAAGAACAATAAGAAGAATAAAAAAATTAAGAAGAATAAAAAGAATAAGAAGAATAAAAAGAAAAAAAGAATAAGAATAATAAGAAGAATAAAAAAATTAAGAAGTATAATAATAATAAATAAAATAAGAAGAATAATAAGAATAAAAAGTAATAAAGAAATAGAAGAATTTGAAGAATAAGAAGAATAATAAGAATAAAAAGTAATAAACAAATAGAAGAATTTGAAGAATAAGAAGAATAAGAAGCATATAAAGAATAAGAAGAATAAGAAGCATATAAAGAATAAGAAGAATAAGAAGAATAAGTAGAATATGAAGAAGACAAGAAAAGAATAATAAGAATAATAAGAATAATAAGAAAATAAGAAAATAAGAAAATAAGAAGAAGAATAATAATAAGAATAATAAGAATAATAAAAAAGAATAAAAAAAATAAAAATAATAAAAAGATTAAGCAGACAAAGAAGAATAAGAAGAATAAAAATTATAAGTAGAATTAGAACAATAATAAGAATAAGAAGAATAAAAACAATAATAAAAATATGAAGAATAAGAATAATAAGAAGAAGAATAAGAAAGATGAATAAGAATAACAAGTAGAAAAAAGAAGAAAAAAAAGAAAATATAGAATAAGAATAATAACAAGAATAAAAAGAATAAAATGAATGAAAAGAATATATATAATACGAAGATTAAGTAGAATAACAAGAATAATAAGAAGAATAATAATAATAATAAGAAAAAGAAAAATAAGAAGAATTATAAAAATAAGAAAGTAAGATAAATAAGAAGAATATAAAGCATAAAAAGTAGAGGAAGAATAAGAAGAATAAAAATATTAAAAAGAATAAGAAGATTAAAATATATAAGAAGAAAAAGAAGAATAAGAAGAATAAGTAAAAAAACAAGAATTAGAATAATAAGAAGAATAAGATGAATTAGAAGAATAAAAACAAATTAAGAATAAGAAGAAAAGAAGAATAAGAAAAATAATAAGATTAATTAGAATAAGAAGAATTAGAAGAATAAGAAGAATAAAAAGAATAAGAAGAATAAGAAGAATAAGAAGAATAAAAAGATTAATAAGAATAAGAAGAATAAGAAGAATAAGAAGAATAAAAAGAATAAAAAGAATAAGAAGAACATGAAGAATAAGAAGAATAACAATAATAAGAAGAAAAGAAGAAAACAAGAAAAGAAGAATATGAATAATAAGAAAATAAGAAGAATAAAAAAATAAAAAGAATAAAAAGATTAAGTAGATAAAGAAGAATAAGAATTATAAGTAGAATTAGAAGAATAAGAAGAAAAAGAAAAATAAAAATAATTATACAAATATGAAGAATAAGAATAATAAGAAGAATAATAAAAATAAGATGAATAAGAATAATAAGTAGAATAAGAGCAAAAAGAATAAAAAGAGCAATAAGAATAATAAGAAAAATAAAAAGAATAAAAAAATAATAAATAGAATACGAAGATTAAGTAGAATAAGAAGAAGAATAATAATAAGAATAATAATAAGAATAATAATAATAATAATCATAAAAAGAATTATAAAAATAATAAAGTAAGATAAATAAGAAAAATATAAAGCAAAAAATATAGAGGAAGAATAAGAAGAATAAAAATATTAAAAAGAATAAGTAGATTAAAAAGAATAAGAAGAATAAGAAGAATAAGTATAAAAAGAATGCGGTCTTTTTTTATAGAGAGAAACAACAATTTTCACGGAAGAAGAAACCGCTTTCATGCTAAAATAAAGCAAGTTGATCTATTAAGTGATAAGAAGTCATTTGCTCATCAAATCAAAAAGACCGCGCCTCACTATTCTGATTTTTCGGAAATTTATGGGAAAAAAATGGAGAACCCTCAATAGAGTTCTCCCCCTCCGATATCGCCATGCTTGCTGAAGCTCACAAATAAACTGTAGTGGGCAAATTTTCCCATGGGTGACCTCGCATTGAAGATATCAGGGCATTCTTCACATCACTGAAGCTTAAAGGTCTATCAAAAACCGGCGTCTTGGATACTAAACATATTTTCATTCAACTATCCACCGAGGAGGACTTCCATAGAGTATGGCAGAAGGCAGTATGGTATATTTCGGGCTATCCTATGAGAGCCTTCAGATGGACGCCTTCCTTCACAACCAAACAGGAGTCACCATTACACCCAGTTTGGTTTCTCCTCCCTATACTGCCTATTCACTTCTTTATAAGCTCTCCCTCTATCATATTGCTAGTGCAGTTGGCACACCTCTTCTTCTTGATGGTGCCACTTACATGTTATTTTGACCAAGTGTAGCTCGGCTCTACATAGAAGTGAACCTACTGCAGCACATCCCTCATAGTATATGGATTGGTAGTAAAAACGGGGATGGTTTCTGGCAAGAATTGATTCCAGAAAACCTCCCAAGCTTCTGCTCCTACTGTAATAAACTGGGGCATTCATGTGAACATTGCTTGGTTAAAAAATTTACAGAAGACAAATAGTGGAATTGTTCTAGAACAGAAACAAGAAATGAGAAGAAGAATATAGAATTAAACCCCCCCCCCCCCCTCCCCAACATAGTGAACAGAATTGCAATGGAGTTTTTATAGGAATGGAAATAGTGGAATATCTCCCCACCAGGAAAGAAGATTCCAAAGGGGCTAGAAAAACAAATAACTTAGAGGAAAATGCTAAAAACCATGAACTAATCCTTAAAATAGCTGAAATAAATAAAAGATTTAGGAGAGGTAGATTCAAAACCAGAAAAAAGAGTACAGGGATAAGGAAAGGGGTAGAGGAGTTAGGTAATAACTCAGATGAGGATTTAGAGGTTAGAAGTGATTTCATTTTAAATAAAAATGAGGAAGAATACGATTTTATAAAAGCCACCAAAGATGATTTAGAAATTGATAATTTTACGAATATAATGGGAGATAGAGAATGGGCCATGGAGGAAATAAAACTCATGGCATTACAGCTAGGCACGGAATGGAAAAATTAAAAATTTGGAGGATTTAGTTCGATTAAAAAATCTAGAAACATGAAAAAATACATAGATAAAACATGTGAATCAAAATGCACTACAAGAGCTCGGGCTAAATCCACATCTAATGTTTAGATTTCTCTACTAGAATGTGAGGGGTATCGCAAACCCCTCCTCAATAAAAAAAGTTAAAAAATTGATTCAATTATATAAAACACCAATTATTATACTTGCTAAACCTATTGTAGATAAGGATAAACTAGAATACTACAAAAAGCTATTCGAGTTTGATTACTCTCTCTCTAATAAAAATAAGAAAATCTGGATTTTCTGGAAAAGCTTATTTAATATAATTATTTTAGAAGATACGAATCAAATTATTAACTTTTCTTTAGATAATGCCCAAGAGGAGATCATTTCAGTAGTTTATGCCAAATATACTAAAGAAGGTAGAAAGGAGCTTTGGAATGATATTTTTAAAACTGCTAAAATAAATAAACCATGGATAATAGGAGGAGATTTCAATATTATAAGAAAGGCTAACTAGAAAAAAGGGGGCAACCCCCCCCCCCCCCCCCCCAATAAAAAAGCTATCGCTCACTTTAATGATAGGATATCAGAGGCTAGTTTGATGAAAGCTAGCTTTTCAGGCCCCCAATACACTTGGTGCAATAACTGGAAAGTTAAAGGCACCATATGGGCAAGATTAGATAGAATTCTACATAATGTCAAATGGCTAGAAGCTTATGGCTCCACAGTCATTAGACATTTAAATAGAACCTGTTCTAACCACAATCCACTATTAATATCCGTAGAAAAAAATAAAATCAATAATAAGTCGTTTAAATTTCAGAATTCATGGTCCTTACATCATGCTTTCATCAATACCGTTAAAAATTCATGGACGCAAGAAATAACAGGTAACCCTGTTCAAATCTGGAATAATAAATTAGAAAGGATAGAAAAGCACTTAATAATATGGAATAGAGACTCCTTCGGCAATATTAACAAAAATATAATAGAAGCAGAAAAGAAAGTTGAAAAAAAAAAGTTTAAATATGAAACAGTTCAAAATTCAGATAGTAGAACGGAACTAAATAACGCACAAGCTGAGCTAAAATTAAAATTGCTAATGGAGGAAGTATTCTAGAAACAAAAAGCTAAAATAAACTGGATTAAAGAAGGAGATAAAAATACGAAGTTTTTCCAGAAAACATCCAAAATAAAGACTCAAAAACAAAGAATAAAGGGTATAAAAAATAACCTAAACAAATGGGTAGACACTAACTTAGAAATTAAAAACCACCTTGACGAATATTTTGAAAACCAATTTAGTGGAATTACAAATTTGAATGGAGATTATCTTTTAAATAAGATAGATCATAAAATTACCAACGCAGAAAATGAAGCACTTACCAAATTCCCGGATGAAGAAGACCTGAAGTTAATTGTTTTTAGAATGGGCAAAAATAGTGCCCTGGGTAATGATGGGTGGAACAATGTGTTCTATCAAAACTGTTGGTCAATCATAAAAAATGACCTCCTAGGGGCTATACATTGGATATTCTGTGGCGCAGAAATAGGCAAGAAATGGAGCAGCTCGTACTTGATTCTTATTCCTAAAATGGAAAGCCCTCATAAAGCTGAAGACTTTAGACCTATCAGCCTATGTAACTCCATTTATAAAATATTGACCAAGCTACTTCAAAATAGATTAGCTGTAGTATTGCCAAAAATTATTTCTAAAGAACAATTAGGATTTATGAAAAATAGATTACTAATGGAAAATATTTGTTTAGCTAAAGAAATGATCAGAGAAATAGGATCCAAATATAGAGGTCATGATGTATTGCTAAAACTAGATCTCTCAAAAGCTTTTGATAGAATTGAATGGAAAATTTTATGTTTTGTCATGAGAAAGATGAGTTTTTCTGAAACCTGGACTGACTTGATTTATATATGCATATCAAGTCCTTGGATTAAAATTCTTGTCAAAGGAGAACTAGGAAAAGATATCAAGCTGATGAGAGGATTAAGGCAGGGTGATCCCCTTTCTCCCTCCCTCTTTAATATCTACCTAGAGCTCCTCATTATTAATGTCAAAAATAAAATTATCTCAGGAAGTATAGGTCAGTTTAGTCAGCCTATTAATACTCCTTTAGTGGGATGCTTGGCTTATGCTGATGATGTGATCATTTTAACAAATGGAAGCTCCAGACCCCTACATAACCTCATGGTGTTGTTAAAAGTCTTAGAAGAAGAAACGAGATAGAAAATTAATAACAAAAAGTGTCAATTCATGATTGCCAAAAAAGCCCCAATAAGTCTAGGTCATAGAATTAACATAATAATAGGTTTCACACAGATAAAAGGTGCACTTCAATATCTTGGATGCCCAATATACGAAGGAAAACTAAAATCAATATACCTAGATTTCCTACTTGAAAAAATTAAAAATAAAATTGTTGGCTAGAAAGTGGCCATACTTTTCATGAGTGGTAGAATTGATATGATCACCCATGTGTTACAAAGCGTAGTCATGTAGAATCTGATGATTACTCACCTTCCAGTGTCGGATAAAAAAAGAATAGAGAAAGAATTGGCCCATTTCTTATGGGGATCAAAAAGTGGCAAAAGAAAGTTACATTGGAAAAAATGGAAAGATCTTTGCTACCCCTTATAGGAAACAGGCCTCAGCTTTACTGATTTAAACGATCTAGCTAAAGCGTGGGCGTGCAAAAGATGGTGGAGGCTCAAAGAAAAAAATAACCTATGGGCTGAATTTATGAGAGATAAATATTGTATAGAGGATGATATAAATAGGAATAGAAATAAGAACAAAGCATCACAAATATGGATTCAAATGCTCAATCAAAGGGAATTAGTTGAAAAACATTCTAAACTCACTAAAAATGGTTGGAAATGGACTTTGAGTACAGATGAAATATTCTCACTTAATACCATTAAAGAAAAAGTTAGAAGAAGGAAGGAAATGCAACCTTTATTTAAATGGATATGGGATAATGATAATAGTCAAAAAATAAAAACTAATACATGGAAAGTTCTCACAAATATCATTCCTATAGATGAAAACCTAAAAACAAAAAGCATACAACTTGCCTCGAGATGTGAATGCTGTTTGCAAAAATTAGAATTGCTTGATCATCTATTTTCCCAAGGTAATATTGCTATGGAAATCTGGGGAAGACTAGAGTCTGAAATGGGATTAAAACATGCATGTATTCCTATTAGAAATAGACTAATTAAATGGAGTAATGTGCATTTTCAGCACAGCTCACAGAAATGGCTTAAAAATAACATACCTCACATTGCTATCTGGTGTATATGGAAAGCTATTAATAATAGCAGATATGAAGGGCACAGAATGGACCCTGAAGACATATGGAAAGCAATAAAGATTGAAATAAAAATTGCCTCGGAATCCTCCCCACTTGCAGCTTAAAGCCCTCTTCTAGATACTTACACTCTAAAATTCTGGAATCTCACGGTGTCTAAAATCAAACGACTAAAAGTTATAGGAGTTAAATGGGGAAAACCAGAAAAAGGCATATTAGCCCTAAACACCGATGGTTGCTTCGACAAGAACATAGGCCTAGCTGGTGGAGGAGAAGCCTTAAGGGACTCTGGTGGTCACTTAATATTTGCCTACTCATGTCCCAATAATGCGTCGACTGCCCTCCATGCATAAATATTAGCAATAAGGGATGGACTTAGAATATGTTACTCTAAAGAGCTAACAAGTATAGATATACAAATAGATTCTAAAATATTGGTAGACTTAGTGAATAACAAGAGTAGCACGTTGAAATTTGAAGAGGAGTTAGAAAAAATTAACAAACTAATAATATCCTTAAATGCATCACCCACGCACACATATAGGAAAGCAAATGCCTTAGCAGATATATTAGCAAAAGAAGAAAAACTTAAAGAATCCCATGTATATGAAGAAGACTCTCTTCCAGAGAGATTTAAAGGTATTATAAAACTAGATAAAAAAGAATTCCCATACATCCGAATAATCAAAAAAGATTGAAAGGATATTATAAGATTTCGTCATCGCTGTGAGTTTTCAAGTTCTTTTGTTCTTATATCAGCACATGGCAGGTTCCAGATTCGCCCAAGTCTTCCTGAGTCCTGAAGGAAGACTCTGTAGAAATGAATAATTACAATATGGCTACATTTTGGATTCCCCCACAAAAATTTCAGTTCTCACTGCATGTTCAGAATCACACTGCAGAGAGTAAGAATGGCCTGTATACCTGCAGTTTCGGTTGTTTTGTTTTTTTCTTTTTTGTTGTATTTTTCTTAGCAGCAAGGATATCTAAAATAGGAGGAACCAAGATGCACACAAGTGCCTGTATCTCCAACATTATAGATTCTAAGTCTTTATGAACTTTGTTCTGATGTGGCCATGTTAAACGGCTTAAGTTTAGGTGTGGTTTGTGTTATAAGGTAATGTAGTGTCTGTATTATTTTAATGTAATTTAGAAGTCCACAAAAGTAGGCTAGGTTGTGTACACTATAGTAAGCTGCTATCCACAATTGGGAGCAGCAAAAAGCTGCTATAGAAGTGCTGACAGCAAAAACTATTGGATGCTTGGTTTGAAGGGGCCAGAACAGTGAGAAAGAGATCCAGCAGAAATGCTGGAGGCTGGAAATCCCTTTGTGTTTGTGGCATCTATGCAGGTGATAGAAAGAGGAAGATCAACTACACGGGTGTCTGTGGAAGATTTCAGGAGATAGCACCACATTTAATAGAGCATTTTCTGCAAAACATAAAGCTAAAGTTGCAGCTCTTGATACATAAGCTCAACAAAGTTGTTGGACAGAAATAAAGGCCCGACAGGAAGGGAAAGGAAGCTAGTTTGAAGGAAGGAATTGAAGGATAAAGACTCATCTCTCAACTAGCAACAAAATGCAGGCAACAACAATGCTGAAAATCCCAACAGAAACTCAAAATTATTCTCTAGGTGGATTAGAATGAGCAAATATTTGTCCATGTTTACTTCATTACATTTATAATAAATAATGCTTAGTGTAGGTGAAAAAGGTGTAAAGATTATGGGTAGCAAGCAAGTAGGTTGTAAAAATGGTATTCCTCCGCCAAAAGAGAGGGTTATAATTAATAAACTTTAAAAAAAAAAGAATATGAAGTATAAGAATAATAAGAAGGATAAGAAGAATAAGAAGAATAAGAAGAATAAGAAGAATAAGAAGAATAACAAGAATAAAAAGAATAAAAAGAATAGGAAGAATAAGAAGAATATGAAGAAAAAGAAGAAAAAGAAGAATAAAAAATAAAAAGAATAAGAAGAATAAGAAGAAACAGAATAATCACAAAAATAAGAAGAATATGATAAATAAGAAGAATAAGATAAATAAAAAGAATAAGAAGAATAAAAATAATAAGAAGAATAAAAAGAATACGAAGATTAAGAAGAATAAGAAGAAAAGGAAAAAAAAAAGAATAAGAATAATATGAAGATGTACAAGAATAAGAATAATAGAAAAAATAAGAAGAATAAGATTAATAAAAAGAATTAGAATAAAAATAAGAAGAAGTAGAATATTAAGAATAAGAAGAATAAGAAGAATATAAAGAAAATGAATAATAAGAAGTATAAGAATAATAAAAAGAATTAGAAGAATAAGAAGAATAAGAAGAATAAAACTAGCAAAAGTGGATGAGATAAAAATTGTATTGCATAATTATTTCAAAAATCTTTTTAGTAGGCAATACACGGCTTAAAGAAATATGCTAATGGGGAAAATTGAGAAAAAATTAATAGAAGAGCTAAATAACTTATTGGGTGACCCCCCGAGGGAAGAAGAGGTTAAAGAGGTAGTTTTTAGTGCCAACAAAGATAGCACTGCAGGTTCGGATGTCTATAATAATGGTTTTTTCCAATGCAGTTGGACTACTATTAAAACCGAGCTGCTTGCGGCCATTGCAAAAATTTTTGCCGGTGCTGATATTCTAAAGTCATGGGCTAGTTCCTTTTTTGTATTGATACCTAAAAAAGATAATCCACAAAGGGAAGAGGATTACAGGCCAATTAGCTTATGTAATACATCGTTCAAGATATTAACGGAGGTATTACAGAACAGGCTTAGTAATATTCTTCCTAAAATTATATCGCCTGAACAAGTAGGTTTAGTAAGAACAGACTCATGATAGAGAATATTAATTTAGCATCAGAAATTATGAGGGAAATAGGATCAAAAATGAGAGGAGGCAATGTTATTATTAAACTAGATTTTTCAAAAGCATTTGATAGAGTAGAATGGGACATATTATGTTACCTAATGAGAAAAATGAGTTTTTCAAAATATTATATACATCTTATGCACAGATGCGTCTCAAGCACATGGGTCAAAATCCTAGTAAATGGATAGGTAGGTGGTGAATTCAAACCCACAAGATGACTCAGGCAAGGGATCCTCTTTCTCCATCTCTATTTAATATATATTTAGAATTACTCATAGTCAATTTAAAAGAGGAAATGAGAATGGCTAGGATTGTTGCATTCAAGCAACCAAGGCGGACCCCTACTATGAGTTGTCTAGCATGCGTGGATGATGTTATCATATTCACAAATGCCAGTAGCAGATCTATGTGAAACATGATGAGGCTATTGCAAACCTTGGAGGAAGAAACATGACAAACATTGAACAATAATAAATGTCAATTTATCACGACAAGGGTAGCATCAAAAAATATCGCCCAAAAGGTTAAAAGGATTACAATATTTGTGAAAAAGAGAGGAGCTTTAATATACCTAGGATGTCTAATTTATGAAGGAAGGGTGAAGGAAGAATATCTATCATTTTTAGTGGATAAGATGAGGCAAAAAATCACGAGTTGGAAAGAGGACTTACTGAGCATGGCAGGAAGGATCATGCATTATTACGCACGTGTTGCATAGCTCTTTGACACATATATTAATGTTGATCCAGCCACCAAAAAATATAGTTAGAAAATTAGAAAGAGATATGACAAATTTCTTATGGGGGAAAAAAGAAGGAAAAATAAAACTCATTGAAAAAAATGGCAGGAGCTATGTTATCTAAAGGAAGAGGCTGGTTTAGGATTTTCAACACTAAGTAATATGACCAAAGCATGGGCCGGTAAAAATTGGTGGAGGCTAAAAGAAAACGGAAGTCTTTGGGCAGCATATATTAAATCTAGATATGGTTAAGAAGATAAGCATGTCAATCCAAAAAATGCATCAAAAAGCTAGAAGCTGATGAGTAAACAGCAAAATATTGTAGAAAATCATGTGATATTAACCAGTAAAGTGTGGAAATGAAAGATGAATGCACAGGGAATTTTCACATTAAAAAATGTAGAAAATCTGGTAAGGAGCAACATGCAATCTCAAGTGGCATTTGAAAGAATATAGATAAAAGAGATCCCACAAAAAATAAATCTATTTATGTGGAAACTTCATGCAAAAGTAGCCATGATAGATGAGAATATACAAAGGAATGGAATAAAGCTAGCCTCTAGATGCGAATGCTGTAGGATGGAGATAGAGAGCATTGAGCATTTGTTCTCAACAGGAAAGTTAGCTAGAAAGTTGTGGGATGAACTAGAAACAGAAGCATAAATAGAAAAAGGCGTAATAAATCTTTAAGTCTGTTTGAAAAGTTGGAGTCAAAAGCAAACAAAGAATAAAATACTTAATTAGTTTAGGAATTGTATTCCTTATATATTAGTATGGTGCTTATGGAAAGCTTGAAATAAAAGCGGTTTGAAAATATACAGATGATTTATGTAAATATACTAGAAGAAATTAAAAGAGAAAGCTCATTCATCTCGGCATGCAATCTGATAAAATCAAAAAACAAGGGGATAGATGAGGATAGAAAGAGGACATGGGACCTATCAATAAGTATTAGAAAATTACCAACTATTAAAATTGTCAGGTGGAAAAACTTCCCACGGGGTTGTCTAATTCTGAATATCGACGGGAGCTTTAAAAGAGATATGGGACTAGTAGGTGGTGGATGAGTAATAAGAAATGAGGAAGGTAAAGTAATGAGGGCGTTTACAATGAGGGGAATAGCCTCTTCAGCTTTACACTCAGAAATAATGGCCTTATATAAAGGTTTACAAATATGTAAAGAAAATGGATTCCGAAACATTCAAATCCATGTGGATTCAAGCTTACTGGTAGACTTAGTGCATGAGAAAATAGAGCTATGGAGGTTGGAGAAGGACATCGGTAAGATTATAAAATTAGTAATTTAACTTAAAGGGGAAATAATTCATATATTTAGGGAGGCTAATTCATTAGCAGATAAACTAGCAGACGAATGAATGAAAAAGACAATCAGGAATTTGATGAGAATAATATTCCTAATAGGTATAAAGGATTAATAAGATTAGATAAAAATGAGTTTCCATACATTAGAATTCAAAAACTTAAAGATTAAAAATTAAATAATTATAAGGAAGTTAGCATAAGTGGCTAAATTTGTTTTATGCTTAATAAGTTCACTAATCTTTCTTTTGTAGCTTATAGATTTAAGCACAGGTGGAGGCCAAGGAAAATTGCAGTTCTTCCTAGTCCTGAGGGGAGAAATACATAAAATGGCCAGCTAGCTTTTTAAGAATGATATTGGGGATTAAATATGGGAAATAAAATTGGACCCCATCATGGGTACGAGCCTGTAAATAGAGGGCATGAGACAGAGAGATAATGAGTATTTATAGGGTAGATTAACAATAGATATGTTGGAGAAATGTTAATTTTTTGCATGTGGAGCAAAAATTGAGGGTCACAGCACAGAACATGGAAAAAAGGTGGAGCCTAAAGCCTAAAAGTGAAAAAGGCAGCAATTTGATTTGTTTATGTATTATGCTGATTCTATAGAGTCTGTAAAATTTTGTAATTGATGTTAAGTGAGTGTCGATAAGTTGAGTTTGTAAATCTAATGTAAAAACCTATATCTTAGTATGGCCTACAAAGGACAAGCCTAAGCAGGATAGTCCAAGAGTCTATAAGTGTCTATAAGAGCCTACGAAGGCTGTAATAGGCATAAATATATGGTAGGTAGGCAGGAGCAAGGAGGCAGAAGTATATACCCGGCACAAGAGAGTGAAAGGTATATTGTATCTGCTATTTTGGGATTTAATTTTGTGAAAATATGGAGCAGAAAAGCATCTGAAAATCCAGATGGTTGCAGACTGTTCTTCTCATGTATTAAGTCAGTTGTATAGAGTCTATTAAATTTTGTAGTAAATGTCAAGCGGGTGGTAAGCAATGGTAATTTGTTGTAAAAATCTATAGGATAGCAAGGGCTGTAAGGTTAAGCCTGTGCAGGATAGTTTAAGAGTGTCTAAGTGTCTGTATGTGAAGGCTGTAAAAGGTAGAGAGTTACGACGGGCAGACAGGAGCAAGGAGGCAGACCGACACAAGTGAGTGTAATGTATATTGTATTTGCTGTTTGGGTGTTTAGTTTAATTTTGCAAGATTAGGGAGCAAAAATGCACCTGACAGATGGTTGCAGCATGCTGGAGGTGGTCTGCATGTAGTGTCTAGGTCAAGATCCAGGAATAGATTAAGAAAAATGTGTTAGCATGTTTGCAAAAGTCTGTAAATAAGAATGGGTGGTGGTAGGTTTAGTCTCGGCAGGTAGTACTGGACTGGTCAAGACTTGCAGGAATAAGTCAAGTGTTACTAGTAGTGGTAGGTTGAGTTTTGGTAAGTAGTAGTGGCCGAGTCAAGTGTCTGTATGAGGTTAAGTGTCACAAGCAGTGGGGGTGGTCTGCAAGTAAGTATCATAAGAGGTCTAGAGGGTAGTGATCGGTAGGAACTTACAATGTGGAAGGATCATGGTAAAAGGTCAAGATGCGGAGAAGTCTAAAGGAGCCGAGAAGGATGTGAGGAAAGACATGAAAAGAAATGAAATCCAGCTAGATCCAAGAGTAACAAATTTTCCAGAAAGGCAATCAAAACTCAATAAAAGCAATAACAAAGCATAGGCTAACATAGAAGATGAATTACAAATTTATTAGATTATAATGCATGACTTTTTTTTGTTTTGCAAGAAAGTGTGTAAAAGTGAAAAAGGGTAGATATAGTTTGTAAAAAAGGTATTCCTCCGCCAAAAGAGAGGGTATAATAATAAAACAAAATTTTCAAAAAATAAAGGATAAAAGGAATATGAAGAATACGAAGAATAAAAAGAATAAAAAAATAAGAAATATACAAAGATTAAAAAGATAAAGAAGAATAAGAAGAATAAGAATTATAACTAGAATTAGAAGAATAATAAGAATTACAAGAATAAGAAGAGTAAGTATAAAAAGAAGAAAAAAAAGAAAAAAAAGAATAAGAAGAATAAGTAGAATAATAAGAGTAAAACCATTTTAAAAAATAAAAAGAATTAGAAGAATAAAAAAAATGAAGAATAAGAAGAATTAGAAGAATAAAAAAAAATATTAGAATAAGAAAAATAAATAGAATAAAAAGAAAATAAAGAATAAGAAGAATACAAAGAATTAGAAGAATAAGAATAATAAGAAAACTAAGAAATATAAGAAGCAAAGAATAAGAAAAAAGAAGAATAAGAAGAATAAGAAAAAAAAATAAAAAGATTAAATAGATAAAAAAAGAATAAGAAGAATAAAAATTAGAAGTAGAATTAGAAGAAAATAAGAATTAGAAGAATAAGAAGAATAAAAATAATAAAGAAAATATAAAGAATAAGAAGTATAAGAAAAATAAAAAGAATAAGAATAATATGTAGAATAAGAAGAATATAAAGAATAAGAAGAATAAGAAGAATAAGAAGAATAAAAG
Organism: Sapria himalayana; assembly: GCA_029783825.1. Classification (NCBI taxonomy): domain Eukaryota; kingdom Viridiplantae; phylum Streptophyta; class Magnoliopsida; order Malpighiales; family Rafflesiaceae; genus Sapria; species Sapria himalayana. The sequence goes on along the minus strand of JAREIK010001238.1, from coordinate 8,279 downwards.
AAAAAAAAGAATAAGAAGAATAAGTTGAATAAGTTGAATAAAAAGATTAAGCAGAATAAGAATAATAATAAGAATAAGAATAATAAGAAGAATAAATGAATTGAAAAATAAGTATGTAAGAAGAATAGGAAGAATGAAAAGAAGAGAAAAAAAAAGAAGAATAAAAAGATTAAGAACAATAAAAATATTAAGAAGAAAAAAGAAGAATAAGAAGAAAATGAAGAAAATGAAGAAAAAGAAGAAAATGAAGAAAATGAAGAAAATGAAGAAAATGAAGAAAATGAAGAAAAAGAAGAAAAAGAAGAATAAGAAGAATAAGAAGAATAAGAATAATAAGAAGAATGAGAAGAATATGAATAATAAGAATAAAAGAAGAATAATAAAAATAAAAAGAATAAGAAGAATAATTAGAATAATAAGAATAAAAAAATAAGAATAATTAGAAGAAAAACAACATTATAAAGAATAAGAAGAAAAGAAGGATATGAAGAATAAGAAGAATATGTAGATTAAAAAAAATTTTTAAAAAAAAGAAGAATAAGAAGAATAAGAAGAAAAAGTAGAATAAGAAGAATAAGAAGAAAATATAGAATAAGAAGAATAAGAAGAATAAGAAGAATAAAATTATTAAGAAGAATCATAAGATTAGTAGAATAAGATAAATAAAAAGAATCAAAAGAATAATAAGAATAAAAAGAATAATTAGAATTAAGATAAAAAAAGAAAAAGAAGAATAATAAAAATAAGAATAATAAGAAGAATAAAAAAAATAAGTAGAATGATTTGTATAAGAAGAATAAGAAGAATAAAAAGAATAAGAAGAATATGATGAATAAGAATAATAAGAAGAATAAGAAGAATAAGATGAATAATAAGAATAAGAAGAAAAATGAAAAATAAGAAGATAATAAGAATAATAAGACTAAGAAGAATAAGAAGAAAAAAATAATAATAAGAATAAGAAGAAGTAGAAGAATGAGAAGAATATGCAGATGGATAAAAAGATTATTAAGAATAAGAAGAATAAGAAAAAAAGAATAATAATAAGAATAATAAAAAGAAGAATAATAAGATGAATATGAAGAATATGAAAAATTAGAAGAATAAAAAGAATTCTAAGATAAGTAGAATAAGAAATATAAGAAGAATAAGTAGAATTAAAAAAAATTAGTATAATTTCAAGAATTTGAAGAATTTAAAGAATTACAAGAATTAGAAGAATTAGAAGAAATAGAAGAATTAGAAGAATTAGATGAATAAGAAGGATAAGAAGAATAAGAAGAATAAGAAGAATAAGAATGATAAGAAGAATAAAAAGAATATGAAGAATAAAAAAAAATAATAATAAGTTTAAGAAGATGAAGAACAATAAAAATAATAAATAGAATTAGAAGAATAAAAAAAATAAGAAGTATAAAAAATTTAAGAAGAATATGAAGACTAAGTAGAATAAGAAGAATAAGAAGAATAAAAAGAATAACTAGAATAAGAATAATAATAAAAATAAGAATAATAAGAAGAAAAATAATAATAAGATTTATAAGAAAATCATTAAATTAGAAGAATAAGATGAATAAAAAGAATAATAAGAATAATAAAAATAAAATGAGAAGAATAAGAATAATAAAAATAAAAAAATAAAAAGTAGAATAATAAAAATAAGAAGAATATGAAGAATTAGAAGAATAAGAATAATAATATGAATAAGAAGAATGAATAGAATGAGAAGAATGAGAAGAATGAGAAGAATAAAAAGAAAAAGAATAATAAGAATAAAAAAAATAATAATAATAATTAGAAAAATATGTAAGTTAGAAGAATAAGCAGGAAAAGCAAGAATAAAATGAATTGGAAGAAAAAGAATAATAAACAGATTAAGAAGAATAATATGATTAAGAAGAATAAGAAAATTAAATATAATAAGTAGAATTATAAGAATAATAAACAGATTAAGAATAAGAATGAAATGAATTATAAAAATAACAAGAATAAAAAGAATAAGAAAAAATATGAAAAATAATATGAATAAAAAAATAAGTAGAATAAGAAGATTAAGAATAATAAAAAGAAAAGAAGAATAAGAAGAATGAGAAGAATAAAAAGAATAAGAAGAATAAGAAGAATAAGAAAAATAAGAAGCATAATAAATATAGAAAGAATAAAAAGAATTAGAAGAATTATAAAAATAATAAGAATTATAAGAATAAGAAGAATAATAAAAATAAGAAGAATAAGAAGAATAAAAAGAGTAAGAAGAATTTGAAGACTAAGAAAAATAAGAAGAATAAGTAGAATAAGAAGAATAATAAGAATTAGAATAATAAGAAGAATAAGATGTATAAGAAGAATCAGAAAAATTAGAGGAATATATTGAATGCAAATAATAAGAAGAATAATTATAAAAAAATAATAATTAGAATAAAAAAAAGAAAAAGAAGAATAATAAAAATAAGAAGAATAAAAAGAGTAAGAAAGACAAAAACAATAAGAAAAATAAGAAAGAATAAGAAGAATAAGAAGAATGAGAATAATAAGAAGAATAAGAAGTATAAAAAAATAAAAAGGATAAGAAGAATAAGAAGGATAAGAAAAATAAGAAGAATAATAAGACTAAGAAGAATAAGAAAAAAAGAAGGATAATAAGAATTAGAAGAATAATAAGAAGTAGAAGAATAAGAAGAATAAAAATATTCAGAAGAATAAGAAGAATAAAAATATTCAGAAGAATAAATAGGATTATTAAGAATAAGAAGAATAAAAACAAAAAGAATAATAATAAGAATAATAAAACTAAGAACAATAAGAACAATAAAAATAATAAAAATAATTATAAGAAAAGTAGAATAAGAAATATAAGAAGAATAAAAAAGAATTACAAGAATTACAAGAATTAGAAGATTTAAAAGAATTAGAAGAATACGAACAATAAGAACAATAAAAGATTATCAAGAATAAAAAGAATAAGAAGAATAAGAAGAATAAAAAGATTAATAAGATAAAGAAGAATAAAAAGAATAAGTAGAATTAAAAGAATAATAAGAATTAGAAGAATAATAAGAACAAGAAGAATAAAAAGAATAAAAAGAATAAGAAGAATAAAAAGAATAAAAACAATAAGAATAATTAGAATAATAATTAAAATAAAAGAAAAGGAAGAATAAGAAGCGGACAAAAAACTTCAGCCAACATGAGGAGGTGCCTCTAGCTCTGGTATGGTTCTCACTCCCGAACCTCCCTCTGTATCTCTATAATATCCACTCTATGTATGCTATCTCTTCATGCTTCGGTAAGCAAATCCTACGTGATGAGGTAACATTTCTATTACTAGGCTGAATAATGCTCGGTTATGTATTGAATTATACTTACTTACACAACTACCTACTAGGATTTGGATAGATAGTGGAAAGGAATAGAAAAGTGAGGAGTTCTGGCAACCTGTCATACCAAAAAACTTGCCTCCTTACTATAAAATCTACAGAAGATTAGGGCATGCTTTGGGGGAGTGTAGGGTGGGGTTAGAGGAGAAGGGCAGAGGGAAGGGGCAAGGAAGGATGGAATGGATAAGAAAAAAAGAAGGGGCCTAATCCTAGATGGGGGTGATCCTTTAAAAGTAGAATTAAGAGAGGAAAAGGAGGGTAGGAGGGAAGTGGTGGGGGTTCAAACCGAGGAGGTAGGCAGTAATGAGGCAATAGATGCAATGGTAAGGGCAGAAGGATGGGAAGAGGGTGGGGAGGATGACTGTTGGGAGGTGGTGAAAAGTAAAAGGAATAGGGGTAAGAGGTTTAAAACTAGGATGGTCTTAAAAAAGAAGAAGGGGGACTATAGCTGGATTGATGAGGACCTTCTCGATTTTCTAGATGAAGAATTGGATAATTTTAGCTGTAAATCAAAAGGTAAGGGGGAAGAATATGAGGAGGGTAATCTAGAAAGGACTAAGGATAATTTGGAAATCTTTGAAGAGGATTAAGAGAAGCTTACTAGGGATCAAGCCATGGAAGCCATTACAAAAATGGCTATGCAGCTTGGATAGCAATTAAGATATAAGGAGATAATCAAGTCACTCTTAACACACCTAAGTCTCTAAAAAAATAAGAAGAAATATTTAAATAAGACTTACGAGTCTAAATGCACAACAAGAGCTTAAACAAAATCAAGTTTTAATGGATAGTTTTCTTTACTGGAATATAAAGGGGGTGGCTAATAACACTCTATAAATAGGCTAAAACAATTAATAAAAATATATAAAATTTCTCTTGTTGTTATTGCAGAACACATGATACAAAAAGTCCAATTAGCAAAATACAGTAAAATATTAGGATTTAATAATGCATATGCAAACTTAAATTATAATCTCTGGATTATGTGGCATAATAATCTGGACATTATAATCATAAAAGACACATGTTATGTAGTACATTTTAAAACACATAAAGATGCAGAAGAAATAATTTTGGTAGTTTATGCTGAAAATGCTAAAAAAGATAGATTTGATTTCTGAAAAGAGATGAAGTAAATAGCAATAAAAGACACTTCATGGATTATATGAGGAGATTTTAATGTGATAAGAAGTGCACAAGAAAAAAAAAGGTGGAAAAATTCCAAATATAGTGGCTATGTCACAATTTAATGACAAAATCGCTAGTGCTAACTTAATGGAAGTAAGAGGCTCAAGCTTTACCTGATGTAAAAATTGGCAGAAATGAGGAGCAATTTGGGAAAGACTGGATAGGGTCATGTGTAATGCTAAGTGGGTATCATCTCAAGGGGTTACAGGACTGAGGAATTTAAACAAAACCTATTCAGATCATAACCAACTGCTCATATCGATTCGCAATAATCAACGATCAGCAGGGAGCTTTAAATTTCAGAATATGTGGGTAAAACATTTGGTGTTCGAAAAGGTGGTAAGAGAGTCATGGATAGAGCCAGCATTAAGAAAACCTATGCAGATTCTAATAATTAAGCTATATTGATTAAAAAGATGCTTGGAAAAATGAAATAGAAATGTTTTTAGAGATTTAAACCAAGAGATTAAGCAGGCATAGGAAGAGATAGAGAAGCTAGAAGTAGAATATGATAGCATTTAGAATGAGGAGACTAGACATAAACTAAGTCAGGCTGAGGGTCAGTTAAAGCTCAAATTGCATATTGGAGGAAATCTACTGGAAGCAGTGTGCATAGATTAAATGGCTAAAAGATTACGATAGAAATACTAAATTTTTTCATAATATGATCAAAATCAAAGCAAAAAAAATAAGATTAAAGGCATAAAGAACGGTGAGGTTGCTTGGGTGGAAGATTATAAGGAAATAGGAACCTCCTTTGATGCTTTTTTTAAAAATCATTTATGTGGGCAGGTTCGACACGAAGGGGACTCTTTATTGAAAAAGAATAAGGCAATTATCACCAATGAACAAAATCAGAAAATGGAGATGATCTTTGAAGAAGAAGAGGTAAGAAATGTTGTTTTTAGTCTGGATAAGGAAAGTGCGGTTGGGCCAGACGGCTGGAATAATTATTCTTTCCAGATTTGCTGGCATATTATAAAAAATGATCTTGTTGCTATAGTTTCAAGTTTTTTTTGTAGGAGCAGATATTCCTAAGGCATGGGCAAATTCCTTTATTATTTTAATTTCAAAAAGAGAATCGCCACAAAAATGTGAAGACTTTAGACCAATTAGTTTGTGTAATGCGGTCTATAAGATCTTGGCAATGATCCTACAAGGTAGATTAAGTTGTATCCTGTCAGATATAATATCACAGGAAGAAATATGGTTTGTTAAAAATAGATTAATGATTGAAAATATAAGATTAGCTTCAAAATGATGAAAGAAATAGCAATTAAAACTAGAGAAAATAATTTAGAAGTGAAACTAGATTATCTAAAGCATTCGATAGGGTAGAATGGGATATAATCTATTTTACCTTAAGAAAATTTAGTTTCTTTGAATCGTGCATTGATTTGATATACAGATGTGTTTCGAGTGTATGGGTAAAAGTTATTATGAATGGTAAGAAAAGAGAAGAGTTTAGGCCAAAAAGAGGGTTAAGACAAGGCGACCCGTTGTCTCCTTTATTATTTGATATATAATTAGAATTACTAATTCTTAACTTAAACAAGAGAATGTTGGAAGGTAAAATAGTTCCTTTCAGGCACCCAAAAAACACTCCAAGAATAGGCTGTTTAGCCTATGCTGATGACGTAATAATTTTCACAAATGCGAGTAGTAGAACTTTGATGAATTAAATGAAGTTTCTGCAAACATTAGAGATAGAAATGGGGGAAAAAGTGAATAAAAAGATGTGTCAATTCATGTTAGCAGCAAAATCTTTAAAGAAAGTGGCTAATAAGATTAAAAACATCACAGACTTGACACAAAACAATGGTTTTTTTAATGTATCTGGTTTTTCCTATATATGAGGGCAGACTAAGAAAAAAACATTTAATTTTTTTACAAGATAAATTGAGGAAGAAAATAGCAGACTGGAAAAAAGAATTATTGGGATATGGGGGTAGGATCACCTTAATTTCTCATGTACTCCAAAGCATGCTGGTCCATATCTTGTCAGTCGTCCATCCTCCGAAGAGCTTTATTAAGAAATTAGAAATGGAAATGACTAATTTTTTATGGGGTAAAAAAGACGGAAGGCTATAGCTTCATTAGAAAAGCTAGAAAGATATTTACTATCAAAATGATGAAGCAGGATTAGAAACAATTAGTTTACAGGATATGCCCACTACATGGGATTATAAAAGATAGTTGAGATTAAAAGAAAATGATAGTCTATGGGCCAAATATATGAGAGCTAAATATGGATGGGATAAGGATGAGTGTTTGAAGAAGGCCTCAAATAATTGGAAAACACTGGTAAAACAGAAAGAGATAGTTGAAGCGCACTCGACACTGAAAAAAAGTGGCTAGGGATGAACACTTAACCCGCAAAGAATATTCACATTAAAATCGGTAAAACAATTGATAAGAAAGAAAAAACTTGTACAATCACTTTTCAAATGGGCTCGAAAGCCAGATATCCCATAGAAATGAACTCGCTTGCATGGAAAGCTATTGCTAATGCTATATCACTTGATACAAATGTTAAAAGAAAAGACATAAAGATGGTATTTAGATGTGAATGTTGTTTTGAGGCAATAGAATCAATAGATCATTTATTCTTAGAAGGGAAAATTACAGCAAAAGTTTGGAAGGAACTGGAGAAATATAACCAAATTAGTAGAAAAAAGGTAGGGTTAGTAGATAGAATTAAAAACTGGTTAGGGAATCTTCAAAAAGCCCAATTAGGTAATGACTCATCCAAAATCTCTCGCACGTAATCATTTGGTGCTTATGGAAAGCTAGAAAAATAGAAGAAGATTTGAGGGGAAAAAGATGGATTTAGCTGGAATTTTAAAGGATATCAGAGAGGAAATTAGTAATATATATTGTACAAGGACTATTAGGGTTGAAGACACAATAGTAGATGGATTAGTCAATAACACATGAGAGCTAGCTACTATAAAGATTAAGATAAATAGGGTAAGAAGCATAAGATGGAACAAACCAACTACTGGTAAGCTCTCTATTAACACAGATGGTAGTTATAACAGAGATATAGGTGCAGTAGGCCGAGGAGGAGTAGTAAGGAATTCTCAAGGAAATATCATTAAAGCTTTTACTCTTGCTTGCAAACCCTCCTCTACTCTTCACTAGGAAAGCTATGCCCTAAAAAGGGGACTATACGTCTGTAATGAGCTAGGATTAAAGAACTTGCAAAATCAGGTAGATTCCTCGGTACTGGTGGATTTGGTAAATAATAGAACAACTTTATAGAGGTATGAGGAGGAGATTGAGATATTTATAAACCTCATGGTAAAATTGAATGCATCGATATTGCATATATATAGGGAAGCAAATGCATTGGCAGATAATTTAGCTAGAATAGGTTTACTTAAAGGAGAAAATGAGTATGATGAGGAGATTATACTATAAAAACTAAAAGGACTAGCCATACTAGATAGGATTGCTTTCCATTATGTAAGGATTAAAAAAGGTAGGATATGAGAGCTACTAAGAAGGTTTAGAATGTTGCTTATCATCAATATGGCTTGTAGTCTTTCTGTGCAAAAATTTTCCTTGCAATGAGTGCAGAGGGCAGGATTTGGTTAATCTGCTCTCGGGGGTGCTTGAGCTTAAAGATTTGGGAAGAGTATTTTTATTCTAGATAAGTTTTAACTCTTTTCTTTCTTTTTTTTTTGCAAGCAAGGGGGGTTAGGGAATGGG
>JAREIK010001237.1:89478-127918 GCA_029783825.1 Sapria himalayana | reverse complement strand
ACTTTTATATGTTATCTATTTTTCTTTCTATCTATTTGTTTATAAAACATTTTAGCTGTCTATCTATCTATCTATTTATTTATATCTTTCTATATGGATATCTATCTATCTAACTATGTGTCTATGTATCTATAAATTTGTCAATCTATCTATTTGTGTATATGTCAACTATCTATCTATCCATCTATCTATCTTTCTATTTATTTATCTATCTATCTTTTTCTATATTTACCTATCTGTCTATTTGCGTATCTATCTATCTATCTATTTATCTATCTATATATATTTCTTTCTTTCTATATTTCTATCAATCTACCTATCGATCTATCTATCTATATATCTTTCGATCTATCTATCTATCTATATATTTGTCTATCTAACTATCTACCTATCTGTCAATATTAGTATCTCTATATATGTCTATTTGTCTATATGTCTAACCATTTATCTGTTTATCTTTTATCTTTCTATCTATATATTTATCTTTTTGACTATGAGTCTAACTAACTATCAGTCTATCTAACTATTAGTCTATATATTTATTAATCTATATATCTATCTATATGTCTACCATCAATTTTTTATATATGAACCAATCTATCAGTCTATTAGACTATCAATCTATTTTTATATCATTCTATTTGTTTATATGTCTATCTATCTACCAATCAATCAGTTTACCTATCTATATGTGTGTGTGTGTGTGTGTGTATTTATTTATTTATTTATTTATAAATCTATATACCTATATATTATTTTATCAGTCTATCTATCTATCTGTCTATTTGTGTGTGTGTGTGTGTGTGTGTATGTATGTATATCTGTCGGTCTATCTATAAATGTGTCTATTTTTCTGTGTCTATCTATCTAAATGTCTATCTATCTAAATGTCTATCTTTCTATCAGCCTATCTACCTATTTGATTATTTAATTATTTCTCTATCTATCTATTTGTTTATTTATCTAGCTGTATATCTGTGTATCTACATATCTATCTATATGTCTATCTGCCTATTTATCAATTTGTCCATCTACATATCAATCTATCTAATTATCTATCTATCTATCTACCTATCTATCTATCCTTTTATCTATCTATGTGTCTATCTAAATGATCTATCTATTTGTTAATCTTTATATTTATTTATCAATCAAATAGTTATTAGTCTAATATTCTATTAATCTATTTATCTATCTATCTATCTACCTATATGTCTCTATATCTATCTGACAATCTATCTAAATGTCTATTTCAATATCTAGTCATATATCTATCTATTTATTTGTCTATTTGTATATCAATCTATTAGTCTATTAGTCTTTTTGTTTATCTAACAATCTATCTATCTATTTATCTATCTATTTGTCTATCTATGTATCTATCTATCTATCTATTTTTGTATTTTTCCATCTTTGTATATGTCTATCTATGTATCTTTCTATCTGTCATCTGTCTATCTAATTATACATCTATCTATCTAATAATCTTTTTATTTGTCTAATTGTATATCTATCTATTTATCTATCTATATATCTATCTATCTATCTATCTATCAATTTGTTTATTGATATATCTATCTATCTATATATTTGTCTATCTCTCTACCTATCCTTTTATCTATCTATCTATCAAGCTTTTTATATGTTTATTTATCTCTCTATATTTGTCTATCTTTGTATCTATCTATCAATCTAACCATCTGTCTATATGTATATCTATCTATCTATTAGTCTTTTGTCATTTTATCTATCTATCTAACTAATTGTTTATTTATTTATCGATCTATTTATTTATATATTTGTCCATCTATCTATATGTCTATCTACCTATCTATCTATCAATATATCTACCTATCTTCTTATTTTACTATCTGTCTATCTATCAATCTATCTACCCATTTAACTATCAATATGGATATCTATCTATCTATCAGTTTAAATAAACTGGTAGATAGATAGATAAATTATAGATACACAGACAGATTGATCGATAAATTTATTGATTGATTGGTAGGTATGTTGATAGATAGATAGACAAAAGACAGATATATAGATAGACATATTGACAGATAGACAAATACACTAGTAGATAGAAAGACAAATATACAGATAGATAGATACATAAACAAATAGATAAACAAATAGATAGATAAATAGATTGACAGATAGATAGATAGAAATATTTATAGATAGGTAGAGTTAGATAGATATAAATATTGATAGATATATAGATAGATAGATAAATAGATAGATTCATATAAATATAGATTCATAGACAGATAGATAAATTGACATATTGACAGTAATATATTTAATTGATAAACAAATAGACATACAGATAAGTATATAGATAGAAAGATAGACAAATTGATAGATAGTCAGATAGATAGTTAGATAGATAGATAGATAGACAAATAGATAGATAGCTAGATAAATAGATATATTGAAAATTTGACAAATATTGCTATAACCAGATAGATATATCAAAATATAGACATATATATATATATATATATATATATATATATAAACAGATAGAAAATTATATAAATAGAATAATAAATAGTTAGAAAGATAGATAGATATATATATATATATATATATATATAATTAGAAAATTATATAGATATATAGATATACAGAGAGATAGGCAAACAGACAAAGAAACTAACTGACATATAGAAATATAGTTATTTATATAGACAAATAGATTGGTTGGTAGACAAGTAGGTACATAGATAGGTTTATATATATAATGATAGACTATTAGACTAATAGATAGATAGACATATAGAGAGATTGCCTTATTGTTTGATAGATTGATAGACTAATAAATAGATAAAAATATAGATAGATACCCAGATAGACATATAGATTGATAGACACATAGATTGATAGACGCATAGATAAAACAGATAGATATATTGACATATAGATGGATAAATAGATATAAAGATAGACATAGATAAAAAGAAAGAAAGAAAGATAGATAGATAGATAGAGAAAAATACACATAAATAGATAGATAAATATATAGATAGATAGAGAGACAAATAGATTGATAGAAAATTGACAAATCAAAAGATTAACTGATTGACTAACAAATAAAGAGATAGATATATAGATAGATAGATAGACAGATAGACAAATAAATAGATAGATACATTGATAAATAGATAGATAAATAGATAGATAAATAGATTAGATAGATAGATAGATACATTGCTAGATAGATAGATAGACAGAATACAAATTGATAGATATACTGATTGATATATATATATTGATAAATAGATAGATAAACATATAGACATATAGATAGATTGAAAGATTGGTAGATATATAAAATTATCTAAAGCTAAATAGATTAATAGAAAAAAAGAATTAAAAAAATAAATAGATAGTAAGATAGATAAATAAATAGATTGACACTTGGATAGATAGACATATAGGTTGATAGACATAAAGATAGATAAATAGGTAGGCAAATAGAAATTTCAATAGAAAAATAAACAAAAAGAGAAATTGACAGATAGACATATAGATAGATAGACAAATAAATAGATTAATAGATAGACATACATTTAAATAGACAAATAGACAAATCAACACATAGATAGATAGATAGTCAAATAAAGAGATATATAGATAGATTTATACATAGATACAAAGATACATATATAGATACATAGATTAGTAGATAGATAGATACATAGATAGAAAGAGAGATAGATAGAATGACAGATAAAGAGATAGACAGATTAATAAATAGATTGATTGATAGATAGATTGATAGATAGATAAATATATAGATAGATCGACATATAGATAGATTGATATATAGATAAATAGACAGGTAGCCTATTAGACAAACAGATAGATAGATAAAAAGACAATTAGACATATAAATAATTAGGCAAATAGACGGATATTCAGATAGATTATTTGACAAAAAAATATATAAACAGACATATAGACATATGGATAGAGATATAGATAGTTTGATATATAGACAGAAAAACAAACAAAAAAAGAGATAAATAGATACATATATAGATAGATATATAGATAGATAGGCAGATAGATAATTAGATAGATAGATAGATAGATATAAATATTGAATGACTAAAAGATAGATAGATAGATTCTTAGATATACACAAAGATAGATAAACAATTAAAAAAATAGAAAATTAGATAGATAAATTGAAATAAAGATAGAATGACATATAGATAAATAAACACATAGACATATATATAGATAATTATATAGAAAATAGATATATAGATAGATACATATCTAGATAAATTGATTGACAAATAGATTAATAGAAGGATAGAGAGATAGATAGATATATAGATTGATTGATAGATAGAAAATAGAAAGATACACAGATATATTGATAGATATATAGACTGATTGAAAGAAAAAAGATAGATAAATATACATATAGACCAATAGACAGACATAAATAAATAAATAAATAGATAGATAGACACACATATAGATAAATTGTTAGATAGATAATTATATAGATAGATAGAAAGATATATATATATATATATATATAGATAATAGGCAAATAGATAGATATATAGATAGATTAAAAAATAGATAGATCACCATATTGAAAATTGGATGGATGGATGGATAGATTAATAGATGGATATATAGATAGATCAAAAGATGCATAGATAGTTTGTTAGAGATATACATAGATTGATGAATGATTGAATAATAAAAAAGATAGATAGATAGAAAGATAGACAAAAAGATAGATAGACAAATAGATAGAATGATAGAAAGATAGATAACAAAATAGATAAATAGATATATAAATAGATCAGCAATTGTATAATTAGAAAAATAGATAGATAATATATTGATAGATAGACAGAAAGGCAAATAGACAAATAGCCAAATAGATAGATAGATAAATATAAAAATAGATAGATATAGTCAGATAAACAAATAGAGAGATGGATAGATAGATAGATAGATAAATATATAGATTTAGTTAGATAAACAAATAGCCAAATAGATAAATAGATAAATAAAAGAATAGATACAAAGATAGATAGCTAAATAGGCAAATAGACAGAGTTAGAGATATACATATAGATAAGTTGACAAAAAGATAGAAATAAAAACTAGCAAAAGATCGATAGGTAGATTGATAAAAATATAGATAGATAGTTAGTTAAATAGATAGATATATATAGATAGATAGATATATAGATAGATAAAAAGCTAGTTAGATTGCTAGATAAATAGATTACTAGATATATTGATATATAGATTCATATATATATTTATTATTAGAAAAATAAATTCTTAAATAGATAGATAGTTAGACACATAAATAGGTATATATATAGTTATATAGATAAACAAATAGAAAGATAGACATAAAGACATACAAATAGATAAATAGATAAACAGATAAATTGATTGATAGTTAGATAGATAGATAGATAGATAAATACTGAGATAGGTAGATAGATAAATACTGAGATAGGTAGATAGATAGATAGATATATAAACAGATAGATACACAAACTAGCAGATAGATAAACTCATAGATAGATATTCAAATAAATAGATATATAGATATACAAATAGACAGATAGTTATATAGATAGATAGTTATATAGATAGATAGTTATATAGATAGGCAGATTGATTGATTGATAACTATATAAATTGACATATAAACATATAAATAGATATAAACCTAGAGTAGATAGATAGGTTGATTGATTGATTGATTGATATAGTTATAGATAGATATACAAATATATATACAAATAGATAGATAGGCAAAATGACAGATTGATAGTTAGATAGATAGATTGATTGATAGAAAATTAGATAGATTGATAGACATATTGATTAATAGATAGATAGATAGACATATAGAATGATAGAAAAAGAGACAGAGAGACTAATAGATAAATAGATAGATAAATAGATAGACTGATAGATAGATAGATAGATACATAGATAAATAGCTAGATAGATAGATAGATTAATTGATTGATAGTTAGATAGATAATTAGAGAGGTTGTTAGGTAGGAAACTATGTTGAAAGAAAGATATATAAATATAAAGAAAGAAAGATAGATAGATAGATAGATATATAAATAGATAGAAATATATATAGATTTGTAGAGATATAGACACATAGATAGACAGATAGATAAATAGATAGTTAGATAGATTAACAGATAGACAGATATAAATATAGAATTTAAACAAATAGACATATAGCCATATAGAAAGATAGATAGATAAATTGATAGATAGAAAGATGAAGAATATATTGATATACTCAAAGACATATTGTTATATAGACACAAAGATAGATTGACAGGTAGATATATAGATAGATTAATATATAGAACAAAGAGAGATAGATATAAAGACAAATAGACAAATAGATAGATATATAGATATATAGATACACAAATAAACATATTGACAGATAGAATGATTGACAATGAGGCTAAGATAATAATAGACATATAGACAGAATGATAGATTGAAATATATATATATATATAGTTAAATTGATAAATAGATTGATATGTAGGTTGGTAGGTTCATATGTAGGGTTAGAGGTGTCAAACGTGTCGGGCCGGCCCGGCCCTGCAAGAGGCACGGCACGGTTCGGTCGTGCCTGGGCCGGCCCGGTTCGGCCGTGCCTGGGCCGGCCCGGCATGTTCTTAAACCGTGCTCGGGTTAAGTTCATCCCGTGCCATGCCGTGCCTGGCACGAGCCGTGCCTTGGCACGGCACGGCGGCACGGGTCCATCCCGTGCCGGTTCACGCAGGCACGCGTGGCACTGGCGGCGTGCCACGTGTGGCGTGGGCCGCGTGGAGTGAGTCGTGACCCATCCGGCCGTCCCCTGGCCCCCCACCCCAGTAAAAAGACCGCGGGTCGGGTCCAATCAGACCCGACCCGCGGTCTTTTCTGCCGAAACCCGAGTCCCGATCCGAGCAATTCCAACGGCAAAAAAAAAATTCAAACTTCACCGATTTTCAGCCCTTGGATTCACCTCCAACACCTAGGGGGCAGAATCCAACTGTCCTCGTGATTCTACCCCTTAAAAATCTTAAAAAAATTCAAAAAAATAATAAAAAAATATCTTTTTTTATAAAAAAAAATCATTCTTTAGCCTATAAATTCTACCCCCCTCCCTATAACATTTATGTTTTTCAAAAATATAAAACCTCTCAATACTTTCTCTCTCTTACATAAACCGTGCATCTCTCTCTCGGGCCTCGTGATTTTGATTTCGGCTTCGATTTTCGTGAAACTCAACTTGAGTTTTGAACATCAGAGCTTCTTGCGGTGCACCTTGCACGTGACTGACCTCATTGCTTTTACCGGGTAATATATTTTTCGTTTTTTTTGTACTTTCTCTCTCTAAAGCTTCTCTCTCTAGAAAAACTTAGAAAATTAAAAAATGACAAATACACCTGACACGTATTTAAATTTGGAAAATGAAAATGCTAGTGTTACACAGACGTCTGTGGCTCCTGAAACTTTGGTTTCTCCTATCGTCTCAACCCAAAGTTCTAAAAAACAAAAAACTAGGAGGACTTCTGTAGTTTGGACACATTTTAAAATCATAACACAAGTAAATGTTAGGGGTGAGGAACTTGAAATGGCACAGTGCAAATATTGTATGAGACTTTTAACATGCAACAGTACATGTGAGACTGGGCACCTCAAGAGGCATGCTGAAATATGCTCCAAAAAACATGGACCCTTAGATCCTAGGCAAACCCAACTTGGCACTACATTTTTTGAGACTGGATCGAGTTCAGTCTCAAAGTTTACTCCCTTCGTATACTCCAGCGAGTTGAGTAGGGACGGCATGGCCAGGCTCATCACATTGATGGGTCTTCCGATCAGATTTTCGGAAGATCCGAGGGTAGTGCGCATCATGCAGACTTATTTTCAGCAATCCTATCATAGGATTCCTAGGTCCACATCTAGGAGTGACATACTAAAGATATATAAGTTAGAAAAACAAAAAATAATTAAGGAATTTTTGGCATTTAGTGGAGTGGTGTCTGTGACATCCGATATATGGACATGTCACGATGATTCTTCTTATGCATGTCTCACGAGTCATTATGTAGATTCTAACTGGACAATCAATAAAAAATTATTAGGATTCACTGAGATTTTTCATCCTCATGATGGCCCGGCCATTTTTGAGTGTATGATGAAAATATTTAGGGAATATAAAATTCAAAATAAAATTTTTAGTGTCACTTTCGATAATGCTACGAATAATGGAGTAGCGATCAATATGTTTGTTAGGAATATTAGAGACGCACCATTAGGAGAGATCTTTCATGTCAGATGCATGTGTCATGTTATTAACCTGATAGTTCAAGCGGATATGAAGGTCTGTTCCCCCGCGTTGGAAAATATACGCAATGCACTCAAGTATATTCGCACTCCTCGCAGACTACAAGAGTTTGGTAATCTCTGTTTGTCTGAGAATCTTAAGAAGAAGAAATTCCAATCAGATGTGAGACATCGTTGGAATTACACGTACCTGATGTTGGAATCATGTGTTGGATACGAACACGTGATATCCGACTACGTCAATAGTAAGAGTGGCGAACTTATTATTGACGACGTTGACTGGGCTTCAGGAATTTCATTTATGAAATTCCTGAAGATATTTTATGACACGACGAACATGTGTTCGTCGGTTTATACGCCCACCACTTGCATTGCACTGTGTTGCATATGCAACATTAGTAGCATGTTTAGGAAGTATCGAGCGGACCCGACGCTTAGCCATATGGTTGGAGAGATGGAGACCAAGTACCTGAAGTACCGGTCCACCATTCCATCTCTTTATTGCCTCGCATCATGCATGGACCCTAGGGCTAAGGTGGAAGGGGTTGAAAACACCCTGACTTTCATTTCCTCGTGCCTGAACCTGGAAGAGCCACATGAAGGGTTCATTTACGAGAAGTTGATAGACCTGTTCACATACTATGATACTAGGTATGGTGGTGGTGGTGGTGGTGAGACTGTGATTACGGACACTGATAACTTGTTCGGAGATGACTATTATTCCATTAACCTAGTGAGGGGGAAACGTAGGGGTGGACCATCACATAGGAGCGAGCTGTCTCGGTACTTAGATACCGATTACTGCTCAATCCTATCACCTTCTGATAATAAGAATATTGATTTATTACAGTGGTGGAAATCATATGAGCTCACCTATCCCGTGCTATCTAGGATGGCACGGGATCTACTGACTCCTCCGGTGTCGAGCGTAGCATCGAAGTCTGCTTTTTCTGTTGCAGTGAACGTGATTTCGGATAGGAGATCGAGATTACGTCCAGATATGGTTGAGGCCTTGGCATGTTTGAAGGATTGGGAGGAATCGAGATTTAGCATCAGTGATCGTGCTGAAGCTGGGACTGTGACAGACACTGCAGTCGCATCCACATCCACTACGATGGCTGAGGAGCTGATTTCTGATGATGATGATCCATATGATACTGATCTTGATGTTGCGGCTGATGATTCTCATTATATGCCGCTTGACGATTGATGCTCATGAGCTCATCTGCTCTTTTTTTTCGATGTTTTTTTATTTATTTTATTTATACTCTTTGTTTTTACTTTGTACCATACGTTGTGTTGAAACTTATACTTGTTTTGTTCGGACTATTGGTTTCAAAAGCATGATTGGTAATTTTTCATTTGTGTAGTTTAATTTTTTTTTAATTTTAATTTTTACTAACTTAATGTATTTATTTATTATTTTACGATTTAAATTTTATTTTAAAAATTAATAACTTTAAATTTTAATATATAATTAATAAATTATAATAATAAAAAAAGCTAAACTTAATTGAATTTGATAAAATTTTTTTTTTCTAATATTTGTTTGTTTTATTTAATTTTAAATTTTATAATTTTTACAAAAAATTATATTTTTTAATTTTTACTAATACTCTATACAGTTACTTAATCAAAAAATTTTCAAAAAAAAAAAAATTCTAATCTGCCATTAGCCCGTGAGGCCGTGACCGTGAGTCGTGAGGCCTCACGGACACGGACCCCGGTTGACCCGGTCCCTCGTTGCGGCTCCCGCCTGCCCGGCCGTGCCGCCTGGCCTATATGGCCAAGGCGTGCCCGCATATATACTAACCGTGCCGTGCCCGGCACGTCACGGTAGCACGATCGTGCTCGTGAAAAATGGGTCGTGCCGTGCCGGGCCGACCGTTTGACACCTCTATGTAGGGTGCTATATAGATAGATTTTAGATAGATAAATAGATAGATCAATAGATAGAAAGATAGAAAGATAGATAAATACATAAATTGACAAATAGATCATTAGATAGATAAATACAAAGATATATATATATACATGGATACATAATTTGACAAATAGACAGGTAGATAGACATATAGAAAGATAGATTGATTGATCAATAGATAAACACACACACACACACACACACATATATATATATATATATAGACATAAACACATATAGATATATAGATAGATGGACAAATTGAAAGGAAAACATATAGACAGAAAGATAAAATATCAGATAGATAGATAGATAGACAGACAAATAGATACTCTGATACATAGATAGATAGATAAATAAAAAGATAGGCAAATAGATTACAAGGTTGTTAGATAGATAGATATATAGAAAGATAGATATAGAAAAAATAGAGACAAAGATAGATAGAAAGATAAACATTTTTATAGATAGACACAATGATAGATAAATAGATAGAAACAAAGATATATAGATAGATAGATATTTAGAAAGATAGAAACATATTTAGATAAATAGATAAACATATAGATAAAAAGTTAGATATATTTATAGACAAATAGATAGATAGACATAAAAAAATAGACATATTGACGAACCACAAATAAAAATTTTCATATTGATAGATATATATATATATATATATATATATATATATATATATATATATACATATATATTAAAAGATTGATGATAGATAGACATATAGACAAATAACTAGACTAATAGGTAAATAGATAAATAGATATAGAGATAGATTGATTGATTGATAGACTAATAAATAGATGGGTATATAGACAGATTGATAGATAGAAATATAAACATGTATCCAAATTTAGAAATAAACTAACATACTAATAGATAGATATATAAATTGACACTACTAAAAAATATGATAATACCGACCGAAAAATTCGGTCGGTAATTACTAACCAAAATATGACAAGTTAGCCACCAAAAAAGGATATCGAAAAAAAAAATTCTACCACCCAAATTTGCGCAAAAATTCCCATCACTACAAGAAAAATCCCATATAGCTAGGGATAATTCCCTAGCTAAATGGGCATTTTCCATCGCTAAACAGGATATAGCGATGGATTACCAATGGATCGATTCCCTATCTAAAGTCTACTTTCTAAAATTTAGCGACGAAAAATATCTCTAGCTAAAGAGTTAGCGACAAAAAAATCTCTCGCTAAAAAATACAAATTCCCTAGCTAAATTAGCAATATAAATGAGATTTTTCGTCGCTAAATAAAAATAATGATGGATGATTCCCTAGCTAAAGTGTTGGTCTATAAATTTTAGCGATGGATATAGTCCCTAGCTAAATTAGCTAGGGAAAATTCCCTAGCTAAATTAATAAGTGATTTTTCCCTTGCTAAATTAGCAAGGGATTTTTCCCAATATATTTTAATTTAAAAGTTAATTTCAGAATTTAAATTATTTTAAAATTTTTTAATTAAATAATTTAATATTTTATATAAAATTGAATAAAAATTGAATCTATAAATAATTTATAATAAACAAAAAAAATCAAGATAATATCTTTTTTTTAATTCATTACATAATTGAAACAAAAAAAAATAACAAAATTTTATTTAATCTTATTTACCAATGTATCTACCGATGGTGCATAAAGTATAATATATCCATTCATTGACATTACTTTATCTTTCTATGCTCATCCGATCATCATTTTTTTACTACGACAAAGCTGTCCGAGTCACGATATGTAATGTCTAGTAACAAATCCCATCACTTATAAAAGATTTGTATGAGGATCAGTGCGGTATAATATCTATCAAAAATTTAAACCACTCAATAAAATAAAAAAAAAGTTATGTTTTGATAGATATATAATTCTATAGTATATATGTAAATATATACTAGCATTTCACTCGTACATATATTACTACACTATATGTACATAAAAATAATAGTATTATATGTACAAATAAACTGAGTACAAATATACTTCGTATATACGTACATAAAATACTGTAGTATTATATGTACGTATTTACTGACTTTATTCGTACGTATATTCATTTGGTGATGTTGCTAATGTTCCCGCTACCGCTCCTATCACTGCTGTCGTTGCCACTGTCGCTGCCAATACCACTGCTATTATCACTACTACCGCTGATGTCTATGCTGCCACCGCTGCCGCCGCCGCTACTGCCGCCATTTGCTGATGCTACTGCTGGCCACTACAACGGCTGTCACCACTGCCCCCACTGCCTGTGCTGCCGCTACATGCCGCCGCTGCTACCACCACCTTAACTACTGTGGCTGTCGCCTCTGCCACTTCTTCCGGTGCTGCCGCTGCTTCTCGTGATGCCGCTGCTACCACCACTACCGCCACTACTCTAGGTGCAGCCACTACTACCGCCACTTCCACCACTACTCTAGGTGCAGCACTGCTATTGCCACTATTGCTGCCTCTGATGCTTTTGCTCATGCTGCTGCCACTTCCATCGCTGCTGCTGCCGCTATTGCCACCGCTGCATCCCCCGCTACTACCGCCGCTACCTCTACCACTACTACAGCCACCGCCACTATCGTCGCCACCACTACCATCGATGCCACTTCCGTTGCCGCCGCTGCCATCACTACCACTTATGTCGCTGCTAGTGCTACCAATAATAGGTTTTTACATAACTATAATATGCTAAAACTCTACCCAAAAAATCCAGAAACACACAAACATATTCACAAATATATAAAAATATTTATTATTGACATGAACAAACACAAATTAAAGTTGATTGTCATATAGCTTCAACAAAAGTTCACTTAATTAATTTAATATTATTATATTAAATTTAATAAAAATAGAAACTATAAATAAAAATTTTAAATTAAACAAAAAAAATTCATTTAATAACTTATTCTAATACACTATTTTAAATAACTAAAACAAAAAAATAATATTATATATATTACATCTTATTAATCAATGTATCTATCAATTGTGCATAAAGTATAATCTATCCATACATTGACATTGCATCTCTCCCTCTGCTCCTCTGATCACCAACTTTTGCTGCGTAAAAGCTGTCAGAGTCACGGTACATCAAATATGTTGAACAATCCTTTCACTTATACAAGCTTCATATGGGAAACAATACGGTACAATATCTATAAGAAATTTATACCACACAATCAAATCAAATTTAATAAAAAAAATTATATTTTGATAAATATATATTACTGTAGTAAATATGTACATATATATTAGCAATTCACTCGTACATATATTATTGCAGTATATGTACATATAAACTATAGTATTATGAGTACATATATACTCCGTATATATGTACATAAATATTGTAGTAATATACGTATTTATATACTGACTATATAAGTACGTATATACCACATTTGTTGCGGTTGCTGCTGCTCTCACTGTCACTGCCGCTCCTGCCACTACTGCCACTACTGTTGCCATTGCGGGTGCCACTACCACATTTGTTCATATAATCAATGTATCTACCTACTGTGCATAAAGTATAATCTATCGATGCATTGACGTTGCTTTCTTTCCTCTGCACCTCCGATCACCAATTTTCCACGATGAAAAAGCTGTCCGAGTCATGGCGCTTAATGTCTGTTGAAAAATCCTTTCACTTATATAAGCTTCGTATGTGAAACAATGTGGTACCACATCTGTAAAAAATTAAAACCACAAAATCAAATCAAAATTAATTAAAAAAACTATGTTTAGATAATGATATATTACTACAACAAAAATGTACATATATATACTAGCATTTCACTCGTACATATGTTATCACAGTATTTGTACATATAAATTATAGTATTATGCATACATATATACTGAGTACATATATACTCAGTATATGAGTACATAAAATACTACAGAATTATATGTACGTATATACTAACTATATATGTGCGAATATACCACATTTTTGCCGTTCCTGCTATCACTGCCACACATGCTGCTGCCATTGCTACCACTGTGGCCGCTGCCGATGCTGGAGCCACTACATGTGCAACAGCCACTATCGGTACAGCCGCCATTACCTGTGTGGCTGCCGCTACCACTGTTGCCTCTGCTGCCACCACTACCGCTCCTGCCACTACCACTGCTACCACTTCTGTTGCCACTACAGCCACTACCACCACTACCGCCACTGATAATAGGATTTTACATACTTATAATAGGCTAAAACTCTACCCAAAAAATTCGTAGAAACACAAACATATTCACAGTTATATAAAAATAGTTAATATAGACATGAACAAACACAAATTAAAGTTGATTGTCATACAATTTCAACAAAAATTTCATTAAATAATCTAAATTTTTTAAATTAAATTTTATAAAGATAAAGACTATAAATGAAACTTTTAAATTAAACAAAAAAAAATTCATTTAAAAACTTATTCTAATATAATATTTAAATAACTAAAACAAAAAAAATAACAAAACACACTACAAGAAAAATTCATTTTAGCTAGGGAATTTTAGCTAGGGATCAATCCCTAGCTAAATTGCAATGGATTAGCTTGGGGATAACAATGGATTAATGTTTTTTTTTCGAAAAAAAATATAGGAACGGATTAGCGACAGATTATTGAGAGAAGATTTTTCTTAAATTCCATTAAAAAAAGTGGGGGATTTAGCAACGGATTAGTGATGGAATATTTTCGTAAATTCGGTTCAAGAAAAGTAGTGTTTTTAGTGACGGAATTAGCGACGAAAAATTTCGCAAATTCCTCTCAAGAAAAGCTAGGAATTTACAGATAGATTAGTGATGGAATATCCCTCGCTAATACCAGCCATTATTTAGCGATGGATTTAGCGAGGGATATTCTCTCGCTAATAATATTCATCATTCAGCGATGGATTTAGCGACGAAATTTCCCTTGCTAATAAAATCTATTATTTAGCGACGGATTACCGACGGAATTTCCATTGCTAATAAAATCCATGATTTAGCGATGGATTTAGTGACATAATTTTTCTTACTAATAAAATCGATGATTTAGCGACGAATTTAGCATTGAAATTTCCCTTGCTAATAAAATCCATGATTTAACGACGGAATTTCTCTTGCCAATAAAATCCATGATTTAGCGACAGATTTAGCAATGGAATTTCTCTTGCTAATTGAAGCCATGATTTAGCGATAGATTTAGTAACGAAATTTCCCTTTCTAATAGAATCTATGCTTTTGCACCAGATTTAGCGATAGATTTAGCGACGGAATTTTCCTCACTAATAAAATCTATGATTTAGCAATGAATTTTCTCGGGCTAGTAAAATACGTAATATAGCGATGAATTTTCCCTACCTTATAAAATTTATAATTTAGCTATGGATTTAGCAAAGACATTTCCCTATCCAATATTTATTTATATAATTTTTTATTTTTTATTTGTTTTAGTAATTTATTTAATATTATTATTAAATGTATGTTAATGGTCTAAAGATGAGCAGTCCTTGAAACATACATTCTACTCATAAAATCATAAAAAAATTATATTATAAATAAATAATTTAAAAAATATCCAAATACAAAAAATAATTATTTATATTAATAAGGACTAAATTAACTATTTTTATGATGGATTAATTTTTTTTAAAATTATACAAAAAATTGATCTAAAATTTTAAAATAAGAAACTTAAAAATTTGTATTAAAGTCACATTAAATTATAAATTCAATAAGTATAATAATCCTTTTCTTTATTTTAAAAATTATATTAAAATATATTAAAATTTCTATAAATATAAATATAATTAATTCATTGCATAATAAAATAGAAACTATTTTATAATTAATTTGAATTGACGAATAAACTAGTAAAAATTAATATAATTATAAGTAAAAAAAATTTATTATTATAGAATACTTTTAAATAAATAAATAATACAATATTAGAAATTCTTGAAATATAATATAAATATAATTTTTTTAATAAAGTTAAAAGAAAATAAATTAATATTTATAAATAAATACATAGATATTTGCTCTTAAAAAAATTATACGAATTAAACAATTGAGCAATATTTTGACTATTAGCTTTTAACATTAAATTTTTATTAAAATAATAAATATAACTTATTTTAATTATCTTCTCACTTTAAGTAATTTATTGAATTTTAAAAATTAATAATAATATCAAAGAATATGAAATTTTATGCCTTTTAAATTATTTCATATTATCTTCGTATAAATTAAAATGAATTCTAAAAAATTTATAACGATAAAATATAAATTTTTATATATTTTTTAACATTAATAGTATTTTATAACTCTTAGGCGAGTGACTAGAATGCAAATCATCTTTTCATTTATGTCTTATAATATAGAGTTTGTTAATTTTGTACCTATTTGATATTTTTTTTATAAGGCTAATCATAATTTTTTTTATTTATATATATATTGTTTATATTAATATTATAATAAAAAATTTTACGGTGTTTATTTTTCATTTGTACCTTGCAACACGCACATTAATTTTGTTCAAAAAAATTTTATAGTGCATACAATTAATTAGTCTTTTTGATTATATATATATATATATTATTTATTTAATGTTATAATAATTGAAAATATAAAAAATTTGCTAATATTTACAACACGATTATCTTCTTCGACACTGTCGCTTAAGTGACACGAACCTCTATAGAAGGCATTCATCCCTCGACACCGACGATTCAACATATATTCGATTTCAAGGTTTAAGTTTTTATTTTTATTTTATTTGAGGTACGTTTTATACATTTATTCTTCATTGATTAACTTGATTAAGCTTAAGTTTTAATGTTTCCGAAATTCTTCTCCTTTATTCACCGCAATGTTCTGGATTTGTGTATATATACTTAAACGTATACATACTTCATGCTTTTGTGATATAATGCATTGTCATTGTATGGATTTTGATGGTGCACAATAGGTATCTACATAAATATAAGTTTGCTTTAAATAAGTGTGTTTAAACATAACTATATATATATAACTATAAAAAAGTATACATAAACTATTTAAAAATAATTATATCTATAATTTTTTTATTACCATATATGTGAAAGGAAAAAATTGTTATGCATTGTTAGGGCATCTTGGTATTAAGTGGGTGAACTTCTTTATCATGGTTTCGGTGATTTTGATGCTATAGTTTGTTGGTATCTTTTTTTGTATTGGTTATAAATATTTCTATTTAGATCACTAATTATTCATGGCCCATTGGTAATGTTTTTGTTCACGGGTGTTCTTGAGTGGGGAGCACGAAAAAAAAATGCATATGTTCTTGATTTATTATCTATATTTCATGAAGAGCACAAAAAGATGATCCTAATAATTATTCTAAAAAAATTTATTTTTTAGAATAATTATTAAAAAACAAATAATTTTAATATGTATTTTGCTATTTTATGAATGATAAAATGAGAGTGTGTGTATGATCATAGTTGTGTTATTTATGGTAGGTTTTTTAGTAGTGTATTTTTTGATACTATTAGTTTTTTGTTGTGTTCATTTATTTTATGGTAGTGTGTATTTGTGTTTAAAAATTTTTGCATTATTAAAATTACTATGTAATATGCATTTAACGCCATTTCTAAAAAATCCAGAAAAGCCATTTTGGTTAATCTATTCATAATTTTTGTAGTGTGTATGTGCGTGTGTGTGTGTAATAAAAATAATGTGAATATTTATATATATTTTTTCTATTTATTAATTCAACTCTATTATGTATAGTTTGGGAAAATGAAAAATTAATTTTGTAATTTAATTCAAAAGTATCATATTTAATTAATTGGTTTGATATTTGAGCTATAATATTTTTCAAATATGTTTGAAACCCATTGATGGTTATATTTGATAATCTTTTGAGATTGGAAGGCATATCAATTGAATATTCATGTCTTTGCTTGCTCTATTGAATTGTTGTTGTTAGTAACGAAACTTTTTGATAGATTAATCTTGTCATAGAGAAAATATTATCATTAAAGGAGACCATAGTTAGTCTTTCAAGACCTTAGTTTCTCCAATGGAGATGATTTGTAGAACATATATTACCAACCTCAAGACCATTTACCTTGTAAAAAAAATGTATATTGATGTTGTATCATGGTTGATGTGTGAGATACATATATCGCTATGCTCTATCAAATCAAAAAAGTTGTCAATATGCAAATCAACCACTCAAACATATGCTCTAACAAATGGATTCCTATATGTTGCAAGTTGATACTCATCTATTATTAATCTTGCAGAATTGGTAATTAATCTACCCTTTATACTCTAATTGCAATTAGATACTCATCTATTAGTAATCTTTCTCAATTGAACTATAATATATATTTTTATCTTTGATTAATGAGAAAGTATAATGGAATATACTATAGACCATGTCAAAGATAAAGCATAGAGAAATATTATCTCATCTATAAATGAGCATTCTCATTTGAAAGTAGATACTCATTATTGGTAGTAGCAGTTAAGAAGAAGTAGTAGAAAAAGATGAAGAAGAAACAATAAGAGAAGGAAAAAAAGTTTAAGATGTTGAAGAAATTAGAGTGGCCTCAGAGCTCTTAAGTAGCAATTACATGCATTACAAGAAAGCATAATCATTCTAATCTTCAAATAGAAAAAAATATTATGCTTGCATCTCTTAAATTACAAAACAAAATAACAACAATAATTTAATATTATGCATTGATACCACTAAAAGGTAGGAATATTGCTCTGAGAAGTATTTTTTTAAATTAGTTTAATTTTAAAATTTTATTAAATAGATTTTCATGTCAATGAAAGTACTATTCTTTATAATTTGTTGCATCCAAAAATAACACTAACTTTTATCTAACTTTGCAAAAAAAAAAGGAATTCCTCCACAACACTAATAATAATAATACTTAATATTTTCATCCTTAATCTATATATATATATACATACATATATATAATGGATAATTATGTTATGAAATCCAAATAATAAAATAAATAAATAAATAAATAAATAAATAATATATATATATATATATGATTTGGATAATATTTTAGTACCCATATTCGGATACTAATAAATATCCTAATATAATTAAAAAAAACATTATGCATAAACTCATTTCAGCTTACTCAGTATGCAAAAATGAGTTTATGCATATGTTTATGCATAGAGAGTATTTATGAACTCCATATGCTTATGTTTTTGTTTACGAATAAATAACTATCATAAATAACCTGAAAATTATGATTTCTAGAAAAAAAATGACAAAAGGGTAATTTTGCAATAATAGAAAATAACCTAAAAATTTTAGGGCCATAATGATAAAATAGATGTCATTATTGAATTCGTCTTGGAAAATATAGCTACGGTTACAAATTTCATTAAATTATGAGAAAATTAGAATTTGTTATATTTTTATTTAATTAACTAATAATTAGAAAAAAAAATTTTGCTCAACCGAAAGACCGCACCACGTCGTCTGCACGTGGCTGTGTCTGTGCGGGCTGTCCATCGGCTGTGCAGGTGTCAACCTAAAAAAATATTAATATTATTAATTAATGATAATAAATAAATAAATAAAAAAAACGTCATGAATCCGGAAAACATGAGAATGGCTGAAAAAAGATTGGCACCAGAGGGAGAGAGATAGTACAAAAAAATATATATATATATATTCGTGAATTTTCTTTTAATCATAACAAATTATTTTGGAATTAGAATGAAATAGTCAAAGAACTAAAGTTACTCTACCTGACGAAATCTTCACATTGTATCAAATTTATAAAGTTCCCATAAAATTTTCTGAAAGGTAGTAGTTTTCTATTTTCAGAATTTCTTTCTATTTAATGGCCATAATCATATTTTATATTTCAATTCGAATTGTTTAAAATTTTATTGAAAATAAGTAATTGGTGAGAATTTTCGGTAATTCGTTTAGTAAAAATTAGTATAGGACGAATTGGATTTGGATATTTATAATTGTGTCTGGAACATGAGTTAAATTGGAAATGACATAATTGTAATTCATATGCACGGGAACATTCCAAATACCTGGGTGGGTGCATGATATATATATATATATATATATATATATATATATATATATATATATATATATATATATATATATAAAGGTATGTGGATGGTATTTAGTGAACTCAAATTTGGACAACGTCCAGACTGAGTTGAGCGAGATTTTATTTGGTATATGGTTATTATGGATTGCAAACTCGAATTGGGACAATGACTAGGCAGAGTTACGATGATGTTTATTTCTCGAAGTAAATATAAGAAAATCATATTTTATTCGGATAAATGTCCAATATATTTTTCGGAGGAGATCCATATTTTTCGGAATAATTTCAAAAAAATAAATATTTCTATAGATATATATACATATATGCATATATATATATATATATATCCAGATATATAATATGTCACACTTGGCTTCAGCATGTGTGAGGGAGTTGATGAGACTCAGGAATATAGACATATAAATATTTCATCCATAATTGTATTCATATAAATATTTTACTTGAATGTGTGTTGATATATATTCATGATGTTTTATGTGCACTTAGGTATGGAGTAACTCTAAAAAAGTTTACCCTTCTGTGCTTTGCTCACTCCATTGTGGGACCCCCTTTTCAGGTACGTGTCCATGACAGATGACAAATCCACATACGGAATCGCACATCTGAAGGAAAGCTGGTTGCGGCTTAAATAATATGTTATGTGTTTTCTTTCTTCCGCTGAGCAAATAAAATGTAAAATGAAAAAAAAATGTATTGTACATTTGAGAAAAGTTTATTTTATTGCACATTGTATTGTGTGATTAAATGAATGGGACCCACTGGGAAATGAGGTGTCACATAATGAGTTTCTACATAAACTCAAATGCATGCTTGAGTATATGCATTCTGTATGAATAAAGGAAGGTAATTATCAGTATAGGAATTTGGAAGACCCAAATCATAAATATTTTGGATTTGGTCCCCAAATGTTATATTAAAATTAAAAATTGTAAAAAAATATAATTATTTTCATGTTGGTTCCATTTAACATTTTTTCCTATACTAGTATAACTTTTATCCACTTTTGTTGCACCGAAATGCATCAACTTTGTTTATCTCACATAAATTTTTAAAAGATTTAAAACTAAAATAGTAGTTTCATAAATCAAAAATCATTTTTTGATTCTCATAGAGTTTACCAAAATATACTTCTTCAAAGAATAATGATAGGTTAAAACCCAGTGCTTACACCCATATAAAGATGCCACCAACCATCTAACTAGTAACTTTTTAGGAATCTTGTATTCAATAATATTTATCATTATAACGCAAGTAGGATTTGAATATTTTAAGTGTTTAGAATTATGAATATTTGTGTAACTATGTATACTCACATGTAACTATATTTATAATTACATGTATAATAATATATAATATTATATTTAACTATATGTGTATAACTAAGTATAAATATTTGTATAATTATATAACACTCTACAACATTAAACATAGCTATATTTATAACTATGTATACATATATGTAAATCTATATATTTATTGATAACTTTATATATTTGTGTATAACTATTAGTATGAATATATTTATATATAACTATATGTTTGAATATATAAAAATATTAATAGCTATATATTCTATATGTATAATAACATATAACTATAAATAATTGTATATTATTATATATATAACTATAACAGCTTTATACATAACTATATATAAATATATAATTTACATCTTATATCTAATAAACATTTGTACATATTTGTATATAAAAATGTATTTTACTATATCTATACCTATACATATCTATATGTATAAATATATAAAATTATATGAATAAATATATACCTGCATGTATAAATATAAGCATAACTACATGTGTAACTAAATGTATAACATGTACCTATATTTATAATTACATGTATTAAAAGATAAAACATTATGTTTAATTATATGTGTATATATAAATATTTATAAAACTAAATAAAATATTATATAATTAAATATAATTATATTTATAACTATTTATACATATATGTATACATATATGTAAATCTAAATATTTGTTTATAACATAGCATGAGGTCTGTTGATCAGGCTCATATATGCTATAATAGAAATAACGGTCATACTTTTACCTAATCCCAGCCCTTGTGCCTCGGGCTCAAATAAGAACTTTTGTATGACAATGTAATATTTGATAGGTTTGTACTGAAGAAGTTATATTTTGTTTTATATAATTATTCATTCTAACACTACACTCTCTATGTGTGTCTCTCTCCCTCTATAATTCTTTCTGTCTTTCTCTTTCTCTTTTTCTTTGTGTCACATACTCTCTCGTGTTATTTTTTTTCTGGCTCTTCTTTCTTGCTTGTTCTCTCTCTCTCCCTCCCTCTCTCCCCCCATCTCTCTCTCACCCCCTCTCCCCCTCTTTCCCCCCCTCTCTCTTTCACCTTTTCTCTCCCACTCTCTCTCCCTCCTTTTCTCTCCCTCTTTCTCTCTCAAATGAGCTCAGATCATCAGAGAATATACAAAAGGGTTATTAATAAATTTTTGAATAAAGATTTTTTGACTGGGCTTGAAACTTTTATCAATTTTGCATATAATCAATCGAGATTGAAGGATGGAAAAAAAATTAAGTGTCCAGGTAATCATCGAAAGTGTCAGAATATCCCTTTTTATGATGCAAACACTATAAGATATCATTTCGCAAAATATGGCTTTGTGCCAAATTATTTTGTTTGGATTTATCATGGAGAAAGTATGAAGATTCTGAATATTGACCAAAATGAGGGTATTAAATCATTTGTTTGTGGTGAAGAATCATCAAACACATTCTATAGAATGATCATGGAAGCTGCTTCTCCTGACTTCAATATGGATTACATGGATGAACTACCTAATCCCGAAGCTCAGAAATTTTATGAAATACTTAAAGCTACAGATAAAGAGTTGTGGCCTGATTGTAAAACAAATTCGCAATTGTTACTTGTGGCTCGACTAATGAGCATTAAGTCAGAAAATCATATGTCTGAGAAATTATTTGATCTGGTGACATAATTGATGAAAGAGATTGTTCCGAATAATAATTTGACCACTAACAACTTTTACAATACTAAGAAGTTACTATGAGGAATGGTTCTGCCCGTGTAAAAAATTGATTGTTGTTTAAATAGATGCATGCTATATTGGGGCGGTGATAGTGATTTAATTAGCTGTAAGTTTTGTAACCATCATCGATTTAGGAAGGTACCTCATGCTATAGAAACGCGAAAAAAATTGAAAATTGTCTTTAAAAAGATGTATTATTTTCCATTAATTCCTCGATTACAGAGACTATATGTATCAAATGTTATAGCAAATAATATGAGGAAGCATTCCGAGCATGAGGTTGAAGAAGGGGTAATGTGTCATCTATCAGATTCACCTGCTTGGAAGCATTTTAAATATATACATCAAGATTTTGCAGTAGAAATTCGAAATGTGAGATTGGGTCTCTGCACTGATGGATTTCAGCCATTTGGGCAATCTGGACAATAGTATTCAACATGGTCAATGATAGTGATGCCTTATAACTTGTCTCTGTGGTTGTGTATGAAGGAGTAATATATGTTTTTGTCAATATTAGTTTCGTGGATATTTTCTTATAGCCTCTTATTGCAGAGTTAAATTATTTATAGGATGTTGGTGTGAATACATATAATATCTCAAAAAAAACAAAATTTCATTATGCGGACGGCCCTTATGTGGACGGTAAGTGACTTTCCTACATATTTAATGTTGTATAACTGGAGTACTACAGGATGATTCACATGCCCATATTGCATGACAAATTTAATACATTTACCCTGAAATTTAGTGGTAAACAGTCATGGTTTGATAACCATCATAACTTTCTACCTACGAATCATCCATTTCGAAGAAATATAATTGCATTTCGAAGAAATAAAACTGTGATGACAGTTGCACAAGCTATTCGTTCAGAAGATAATATTATTACAGAGATTCATAGTTTGGGTTTGAAGAAGGTAACTTAAAAGGATGTTACTAGAAGCAATGGACCAATAAGCAAATTATTTGGCTAGAGGAAATGTAGTATATATTTGGGACTTGCCCTATTGGAAGTCCAATTTAATTCGTCATAACTCAGATATAATTCATATTAAAAAAATGTTTTGACAATGTTTTCAACCCTATCTTTACTGTAAATGGAAAAACAAAAGACACTTTAAAATCAAGACAATAGTTGAATGATTACTGTCAGCGGCCTAAATTGAAGCTAAATGAAGAAAGGGAAAAATTCTAGAGGTGTCAACGGCCTAAATTGTGTTTATCGGTTTATACGCCCACGACTTGCATTGCACTTAGGTGCATATGCAACATTAGTAGCATGTTTAGGAAGTATCGACCTGGCCTGATACTTAGCCATATGGTTGCAGAGATGAAAACTAAGTAATTAAAGTAATGTCCCACTGTTCCATCTCTTTATTGCCTCCCTGCATGCATGGACCCAAGGGTTAAGGTGGAAGGGGTAGAAAACACCATAACTTACATTTCCTCATGTATTAACCTGGAAGACCCACCCAAAGGGTTCTTTCATGAGAAGTTGACTGACCTGTCCACATACTACAATACTAGGTATGGTAGTGGTAGTGGCAGTAGTGAGACTTTGATTACGGACATGGATAACTTGTTTGAAGATGATGATTTTTCCATTCAACTAGTGAGGTGGAAATGTCGGGGTGGACCATCACATAGGATCGAGCTTTCTTGGTACTTGGATACCGATTACTGCTCAATCCTATCATATTCTGATACTAAGAATCATGATATATTATATTGGTAAAAATTATATGAGTCCATCTTTCCCGTGCTATCTATATTGACACGTGATATATTGACTCCTCTGGTGTCAACCGTAGCATCGAAGTCTGCTTTATCTGTTGTAGTGAACATGATTTCAGATAGGAGATCGAGATTACTGTCCATATATTGTTGAGGTCTTGGCCTATTTGAAGGATTTGGAGGATTTGAGGTTTAGCTTTCATGATCGTGCTCGATCTGGGATAGGGACTGCATTCACATCCACTACGAAAGCGAAGGAGTTGATTGCTGATGATTATAATCCATATGATAGTGGTCTTGATGTTGTGGCTGATGATGCTCATGATATGCTGATTGACGATAGATGATGATTCACTGCTTTTTGATTTCGATGTTTTTTTTATTGATTGTATGATTTATTTTTATGTTATGTTGAAACTTGAATTTGTTTGGTTCAGACCTTTGGTATCTATTGGCTGATTGCCTGATTGGTTATTTCTCATTTGGTTTGCTTTGGTTTTTTGACTTTTTAATTTTTTTTAAAAAAATTTTTTGTTTAATTTATTTGTTTGTTTAAATTTTTCATTTAAAAATTTTGAACTCTATAATGTAATTCTAATAAATTATAAACTAATTTTATCTTAAATTATAAAAAAAATTAAACTTTGTAATTTAATAAATTTTTAAATATTTTCATTTTATAATTTTAATATATCATACTTTATCTATAATTCTATATATAATATAATATATATTTTATTTAAATTAAAAAAATTAAACTTTAAAATTTTTTTAAAAAAAATTTAAACTAGGCCCGTGCCCGTACGGCCAGGTTTGGCCCGACCGGACCTGGCCTGGCATGGCACGGCCCTCCATGCCGGCGGGTTGTGCTGGGCATGGCTTTGATAAACCATGTCGTGCTTGGACCGACATGAAAGCACAACCTTTCTCTAAAAAAATGAGCAGGTTGGCCCGCATTGGCCTATTTGACACCTCTAGGAAATTCCTTAAAGCATCCTACACACTTGATAAGAAGACAAGACAATTATTGTGTGAATGGGTTAAAAATTTGAAATTCCCTGATAGATATGTGTCTAATATGGGTAGATGCATGGATATGAAGAATCTTAAGTTATTTGGAATGAGAAGTCATGACAGTCATATATTTATGCAGAGATTAATACCAATTGAATTCCATGAATTACTTCCACAAAGTGTTTGGAAGGTCCTTATAGAACTAAGTTTGTTTTTCAAAAAGCTAACTGCAACCACAATCAAAATTGATGACATGGTGAGGCTGGAGAATGACATTCCACTTATTATTTGTAAGGACATTACCAATTGAACTCATTCCACTTATTAATGAGTTATAGCTCTCGCTAATCAAGAGCTATTCCCACCGTGTTTTTTTAACTCAATAGAGCATTTGCCGGTCCATTTGGCATATGAAGCAAGGACTGCATGGCCAGTGTAATTCAGCTGGATGTATCATTTTGAGAGGTAAATACATATAATTTGCTGTGTTTTATTTTTTCATACTTTAAATAATATTGTAATTTAATAAAATTGAAACCTAACATTGTGGTTGTAGGTATCTTAGTAAGTTGAAATTGAATGTTAGAAACAAGGAAAAAGTTGAAGGTTCAAATTGCAATGCATTGTTTGTAGAAGAAGCATCATCATTTTGTTCTTATTATTTTGATGATCATGTCAATACAAAGAATAGAAATTTTCCGTGGAATTATGAAAGTCATGTGATGGTGGAAGATGATTCTGTGGACAAACTATCTATCTTCAAGCACCATGGAAGAGCATTTGGAATAGCAATGAAAAGATGTATGATATATGAAGAGTACAAAGCAACCAGAAGCTATGTTTTACTTAATTGTGAGGAAGTTGCACCATACATTGAGTATGTATACACAAAATGGTTGCAGGCTAAATCATAGTTTAATTTTATCTTTAATAGGATTTATTAAAAATTGATATACAATTTTTTCCTCTTTTTATTTTTGTGCAGTATTTATGTTGAACAGTTAAAATATAGGCACCTAGTAATTTCCAGCAATAATGTCAATTATATGCCAGAAAATGAATCTGCAAATTAGTTCAAAAATTATGTGAGAATTATTAAGTTTTAAATTTTGAATTATTTAATTCATTATTATCTTTTATTGGTTAATATCAATTTTTTTAATTAATGTCAGAGGTAATTGATCATTCAAATGGAGATTCAAATATTTTTATTCAGAATATTAGTAAAGGCCTGTTTCGATATACGACAACCTATACTAGGTATTTAATTAATGGATATAAATTTCACATAATCGGGCATGATTTTTCTAAAATAATAATGAATAGTGGTGTATGCATTAAAGGTGCAGGATATAGTGCTGATGAGATTGATTATTATGGTCAACTCAAAGAAGTTATTTAGTTGGAGTATCCTAGACTTGAAAATAACAAGATTGTATTATTTAAATGTGAGTGGTTTGATACTACACTAAATGTGGGCACAAAGATTCCTTCGGAATATAAGCTAGTGGATATTAAACATAAACATAAATATAATCAAAATGAGCCATTTATTATGGTAGTTCAAGCCACTCAGGTATATTATTGTACATATCTGGGTTTATCTCGTGAAAAGAGATATTAGTGGGCTATTTGCAAGATCAAAGCATGATCAAAATTTGAAGTATCATCATCGCAACAAAGAAGTGCAGATGTAGAAATTGCACCGGTATACTCGGAAGATGACATAAATAATATTGAGCCTTTGAATATAGATGAAGATCTAGAAAATTTATGAGACTCAAATGGTGGCAGAATAGATATTGAAGATGATCAATTTCTATCTGAAGATGAGTTCGAACTTCTATAGGAATCAGACAAAATATCAGAAGATCCATTGGAGGATGACAGTGATGCTGAAATTTAATTGTTATAATTTTATCATAAATTTAAACTATCAAAGATGTTTAATTTTTTATTGAAATCTATCAGTATGTTTTATTCAAAAATGCATGCTTGTTCATCATTTTCCTATTTTTTGTTCTTTGTTTTATTTTGTACAGTAGATGGCACCTAAAGGACATGGTCGTGGTGGATCTGGACGTGGACATAGAAATGAACCAAATTCAACTAGTATGTAACATAATATTGTAGAATCAGTACCATCTCATAGCCACCATATCCTGACTTCAACATCACAATCACCTTCTCCATTTTTATCACCATCACCATCATTGAGACATTTACTAACACCTTTATCAGATGTAAGCCGACCACTGATTGTGCTTCTTGCTGACACTTTTGATCCATCTCAATCTTCTAGACCATAAATTAGACTGATTTTTCCCCCATTTACAATACCAACGACATCATCAAATGCTGTACATTTCTCTAAAGTCAGTGCAAAGTTAAAAATTGATAATGTGGATGAGAGGTAAAAGAAAAATGTAAAAATGATTTGGTAAAAGAAATTTTGATGTTACTGTCAGTGGTTCTTTTTATATTGTTATTATTTGCTTGTTTTTTATGTTATTTATTTATTTTCTTAGCTTTATTCCATCTCACAAGTGTTCGACTATAATTACAAGGCTTTCAAGAAAATGGTTTATGCTAAAGCTTGCTCCTAGAAGAAAGTTTCTCAATCGACAAAGGAGTCATATTTTAATGACTTTCAGGTAAAAATAACAAAACAAAAGAATTGAAAAATAATTATCTAATTACTTAACTTTTATGTTGGTTATTATTAAAGCAGTAAATAATTATGTTTTTCTTGTTAATATAAATTCTTTTATCATTTTTTTATAGTATCAGTGCAAATGACCACCCAAATTTGATGGGAAGATAAAGTCATTATGAGTGGTCAAAGCAGCTCAATGGTATTTTGATTTTGTTCATAAATTAAAAAAAAATTAAAGAAAGACTTGATTTTATATCCAAAGAAGACTGACCCGAGTGGCTTAATTATTGAGAGGAGCCAGATGTGAAGAAAAAAATCAGATATTGCCAGCAAAAATCGACGAAGTGAGGTTGCTGGACTAGGAAAAAGGAATCTGTCGACACACAGGATGTTCAAAGTCGAACATTGAGCATGCTCAAGATTTGGTACAAATTTAAAATTCTAAACATATCTATATTTTGTGGTTGTCCTAATAGTCTAATAAATATAATCTCTACATGGTTTTAATAATTTTGTTAAATTTTTTTATCATTTGTTTTTTTATGAATTAATAAATACATATCCTTAGGATAGAGAATAGGGTCGAAATCCAAATTTTTATGAGATTTTCAAGAAGATGCATGTGATGAAAGTAGATAGTCAGTATGTTGACAATATGTCTCAGATGATTGCAGCAAGAAATTGTTATATTAATTAGACTTTATCAAACTACAATACATTATGAAAATTATTTTGAAAGCAAATTTTTTATTTTATTTTTTGTAAATCTAGAATAGTTTTGTCTCCATTTTATCTCAGGACCTAATGGAGGAACATGTGATAGCTACTCATCAACAAGTTGATGGTTCTATGAATCCTCAACCAATTGACTATGATCCAATTTATTTGGATATATTAGGAGGTCGAAAGAAGCAGCGAGTGTATGGAATCGGCTCTAAGGGAGTGGCATTTTGTTGTAGCAGTCGTGCATCTAATTCATCCATCTTAGCAATGGTGGATGAGGTGATCGAACAAAAAGTGCAGGAAACAAATGAAAGTATTGTAGATATGGGGACTAAACTGAAAAAGAAGGATGAGCAGATAACTAATTTGATGGAAGAAATGCAAGAAATTAAAGAAATTAAAAAAGCAATGCAATAGTAGATGTTCTATATGGAGTCACAATTAGCGGCATTGGTGCATCAAATAGTATTCCGAGATTCAGCTGTGAATCTTCATAGGAAATACTAGCATTCCATACAAATTATGAGGATGATTGAGTATGATAATTATTTCTGAACTGTTATTTATTTTTATCTATGTGTAGTAAATTATTATGATATTTTGTTGCAAGTATCAATTTTTTTATCCTAGTTTTCTTCTTTACTTTTTTGATTAACCAAATTATGAATCTTTGCAGGACACATTATGTGAGAAAAAAAAATATTTTGATTCAAAACATTCAGACGTTTCCACGGTCCTTACAATGCATGGGTCCCATATTTACCGATTTCAACATTATCAAAAGGAGGGATAGCTTATCTTAACTTTATTTTTCTAAAAACATTATATCTTTGCACTCTCCTTATCTCTAAACATAATTGGTGGACATCTTTGGATTTTTGGTGAACTGTATGAGAATAAACTTTAATTTGTGTTTATTCATATCTATAATATTTATTTTTATATATTTGTGAATATGTTTTTGAGTCTCTAAATTTTTTGAGTAGAGTTTTAGCCTATTATAGGTATGTAAAAGGCAATAATCAGCAGCAACACCAGTGGAAGAGACGATAGTGATGGCTGTGACGGTAGCGGAAGAGGCAGCGGCGGCAGCAGCTACAGCACTGGCAGCAGCGATTAAGGCGAAATCAGTGGCAGTTGTGGTAACTGTGGTAGAAGAGACAGCAGTGGCAGAAGAGGCAGCAGCGATAGAAGAGGTGGCGGTGGCGGCGATAGCAGCAGCTAGAGCAACGGCTGTGACGGTGGCAAAGGAGGCGGCAGGGGTGGCAGTGGCAGCACCAGCTATTGCGGCAACAGCAGCGGAAGCACCAGTAATGGCAGCAGCGGCTGCGGTGGGAGCAGCTTTAGCGAGAGCAGCATCGACAGCGATAGTGGTAGCGGCAGTGGCAGCAGCAGCGGCCGTGGCAGTGGCAACAGTAGCGGGCGTGGTAGTGGCAGCTGCTGTATATGTAATTTGTTTTTACTTACTTATCTGTTTTAATATTTTCATGTAAGTGCAGGAAAGGAAATATTAAAAGCCCGGGGATACAGCAGTAGCACAATAACATCCCGCTGACTGGTCAGTGGGCCGAAATTTTTCGAGCAGAGCCTGACCCATTCCATGATCCGACCCGCTTCGGTTAAATGAACCGGATGTTTATTTTTCATATAAAATGATTTGTAATTTATTTTTCGGGCGGTTGTTTTTGACCCGTTTGAACTGTTCATCATCCCTCTCCTCTCTCTGTGCGATTTCGTGCCTACTGCATGCTGCATACTGTAATGCGTTTTATTTCTTGGTTTTAATCTGTAATGCATAAGTATTTTCTGGTGAAGGTAGCTAGTCGTACTGAGCGACTAGCGAACCACGTTATTTCTTGTGTTGATTTCTCATTTTTTGATTCTGTCGTGGATGCTTGCTTGGATTGGGATATATATTGCTTGTTTTCTGTGTTTCTGTTGTTTTCTGTTTCTTAATCTCACTACCATTGGAAGCGCAATTATCCAACAACATCAACGGTAGGAGGGGTAGTGGTAGCGGGAGTAGTAGTGGTAGCAGGAGCAGTAGCGGTAGCGAGAGTAGCAGCGGTAGCGAGAGCAACAGCAAAGGCAACATATGCGGTATATACGTACATATATAGTCAGTATATACGTACATATAATACTATAGTATTTTATGTACGTATATACTGAGTATATATATGTACTCAGTATATATGTAAGCATAATTCTGTAGTTTATATGCACGTATGTTGTAGTAATAACTGTACGAGTGAAATGCTAGTATATATGTACATATTTACTCCAACAATATATATTTATCAAAACTAATTATTTTTTATTTATTTTGTTTTGATTTGGTGGTTTAAATTTCTTACAGATATGGTGCCGCATTGTTTTCCATACAAAGCTTGTATCAGTGTACACATATTTCAACAAATATGAAGCACCGTGACTCGGATAGCATTTTCACAGTGGAAAGTTGGTGATTTGACGAGCAGTGGGAGAGAAAGCAACATCAATGCATTGATAGATTATACTTTATGCACATTCGGTAGATACATTGATTAATAAGATGTAATATAAGTGTTAATATTTTTTTTGTTTTTGTTATTAAAAATATTGTATTAGAATAAGTTATTGAATAATTTTTTTTAATTTAAAATTTCATTTATAGTTTCTATTTTTAGTAAATTTATTTTTAAAATATTAAATTATTTAAATAAATTTTTTTAACTGTATTACATTCAACTATAATTTTTGTTTGTTCATGTCCATAATAACTATATTTATATATCTGTGAATATGTTTGTGTTTCTCCAAAATTTTTGGGTAGAGTTTTAGCCTATTATAGGTATGTAAAAGCATACTATCATCAGAGGTAGCTGCAGCATGCGACAGTAGTCGCGGCAGCAGCACCGGCAGTGACGGTAGTGGCGGTAGTGGCACAAGAAGCGGTAGCGGCGCAAGAAGCGGTAGCAGCAGCAGCGACAGCAGCAGGGCCTGGAACATCATCGGCAGGGATGGTAGCAGTTGCAGCGGCAGCCATAGCAATAGAGGCAGTGGCTGCAGCTGAGGCAGCGAAGATAGTAGAGGCAGCAGGGGCAGCGGAGACAGCGGTGGCAGCAGTAGCAGCAATGGCAGCAGCGACAGCTGTTGCAGCGGAGGTAGCGAAGGATGCGGTGGCTGTGGTGACATTTGCGATGAGTAGTGGCTGCAGTAGCAGCTATGGCAGTGGTAGCAACAAAGGCAGTAGTGGCAGCAACGACAACGACAGTAATGGAGGCAGTAGTGGCAGGGGCGGTAGTGGTGGCATCGGAGGTAGCAGCAGCAGGAGCGGTAGCAACAGTGTGAGCAGCAGGAACGACAACAAATGTGGTATATATGTACCTATATAGTCAATATATACATACATTTAATAATGGAGTATTTTATGTAAGTATATACTGAGTATATTTGTACTCAGATTATATGTATACTTAATACTGCTGTTTATATGTACATATACGTTAGTAATATATCTATGAGTGAATTATTAGTATATATTTACATATATACTACAAAATTATATATGTATCAAAACATAATTTTTTTTTTGACTGAGTGGTTTAATTTTCTTACATATATGATGCCGCATTGTTCCTCATACAAAGCTTCTATAAGTGATGAGATTTTCGTTTATCTTGCTATATTAGAAACGAAAATTTTCTTTTTTAGCAAGGGAATTTTCCAACATCTAATTTTTTAGCAAGAGAAAATTTCATAGCTAAAATTTAGCAAGAAGCACTTTATAAAGGGACACGATCCAGAGCTATATGAGATTTTTTACAAGCTATATGGTCTTTTTCTTATAGTGAAATATATTATATCTTATTAATCAATGTATTTGCTGACTGTGCATAAAGTATAATCTATCAATGCATTGAAGTTGCTTTCTCTCCCTCTGCTCCTCCGATCACCAACTTTCCACTGTGAAAATGATGTTCGAGTCACTATGCTTATTATTTGTTGAAATATGTCTTCACTTATACAAGCTTCATATGGAAAACAATGCAGTACCATATCTGTACAAAATTTAAACCACCAAATAAAATCAAAATAAATAAAAAAAACAATGTTTTGGTAAATATATTTTGTTGCAGTAAATATGTATATATATACTAGCATTTCACTCGTACATATATTACAGCAGTATATGTACATATAAACTGTAGTATTATGCGTACATATATATTGAGTATATATATATACTCAGTATATATGTACATAAAATATTGTATTATTATAAGTACGTATATATAACTATATATGTACGTATATACCACATTTATTGCCGTTGCAGCTGCTCCTGCTGCCACTGTCTCTCCTGCTGCAGCTACCACTGGCGCTCTTTCCGTTTCTACTGTCTCTACCACTGCCACTGCCACTGCCGCTAACACTACCACAGTCACTGTCGATGTCACTGCCGCTACCACTACCACAGTCACTGTCGATGTCATATAGATAGTCACTGCCGCTACCACAGTCACTGCAGCTACCACAGTCACTGCAGCTACCACAGTCACTACCACTACCATATCTAATTATGAAGATAGAAAGAGGGATAGATAGTCAAATAGATAGATATATAGATAAATAGATATATAGATTGAAAGCTAGATAGATAGATAGTTATATATATAGATTTATAGATAGATAGATAGACAATTAGATATACAGATAGATAGGATTATAGATAGAAAGATTGATAGATAAATTTATAAACAAATAGATAGACAGATAGATATATAAACATACAAAGAAAGAAATAGTTAGATCGACATACATACATATAGATAAACAGATAGATATACATACCAACAGATAGATCAATTGTCAGGCATGGACACAATCATGCTGGTAGATATACAAACATACATATAGATAGAAAGTTAGACAAACATACAGATTGATATATAGATAGATAGATCGAGAGACATACATATAGACAGAAAGAAAGATATATAGATAGATAGATATATATACATAATGATATAAAGATAGATAGATAATTAGATATATAGATAAATAAATAAATACTTAGAGATAAACACATAATTATAAATAGATAAATAGATAGAAAGATATAAAAATTAAAAGACAATTAGACAAAAAGGGAGATAGATAGGCTGACTAAAAGCCATATAGACAAATAGATAGATAGAGAGATAGGCAGTTAGACTGGCAGACAAGTATATGCATAGATAGATAGACAAATAAACAAATAGACATGTATCTAGATAGATAGATAAATATATAGATAGATAATCAAATAGATAGATAAAGTTATAGACATATAGGTAGATAGATATATATAAAGATAGAAAGATAGATAGATAGTTATATAGAGTGATATAGAGATAAATAGATAGTCAAATTGATAGATTATCAGATAAGCATATAGACAGACAGACAGATAGATAGACATATAAATAGATAGACAGATAGATAGATAGATAAACATATAAACAGATAGACAGATAGATAGATAAATAGATAGATAGGTATATATTTTGATAGAAAGATATATAGAATAATAGATATATAGATAAATAAAAAATATAGATAGAGAGATAGAGATACAGATAAAAAGTCAAAGATATAGATAGAAAGATATACAAATATATAAATATATAAATAAATAGATATAGAGATAGAGATAGATCGAAAGAAATAAAGATAGAAAGGTTGACAGATAGATAGGTAAATAGATAAACTGATAGACTGATATATAGATAAATAGATGGTTAG
Organism: Sapria himalayana; assembly: GCA_029783825.1. Classification (NCBI taxonomy): domain Eukaryota; kingdom Viridiplantae; phylum Streptophyta; class Magnoliopsida; order Malpighiales; family Rafflesiaceae; genus Sapria; species Sapria himalayana. The sequence goes on along the minus strand of JAREIK010001237.1, from coordinate 92,535 downwards.
TTAGTTAGATTGAATAATATGTAGTTAGCTAGGTAGGTAAGGCAGATTGATAGACATAAAGATAAATAGATAGATAGACAAAATATGCAAATATATTGGTAGATAAATAGATAGACATATAGATAGAAATACATATGATATATATAAATAGAGATAGAGAGAAAAAGAAATAGCTAGATAGATTAATAGATAGATTGATAGATTGTCTAGTAGATCGATAGAATGATCGGTAGATAGACAGATACACAGGTAGACATAATGACAAAATAGATAGACATGTAGACAGATAGAGATATATCATATTACAGATAGACAAATAGATAGGCATATAGAAAATATACATAATAGATAGATAGTAAGATAGACAGATTGATAGATAGATGATAGAGAGATAAATTGACACATAGATAACCATATGAATTCTTAGATAAATATACAGATAGATAGATTATTATAAAGATAGATAGATAGAGAGATATAGAGATAGATATATATATTCATAGATAGAAAGATTGATAGAGAAAGATAATATACAAATAGATAGATTGATTGATTGATAGAGAGATAGATATCTAGATACATAGCACAGATTAATACACAATAAATAGACATATATATAGATAGATAGATAGTAAGATTGAACAGATTGATAGATATATAGAGAGAGATCGATATATATATATATAGATTAAAAGATAGAGAGATAGATAGATAGATTTATAGATAGATAGATAGGACAAATAGATAGATAGATTTATAGATAAATTGAATAGATAGCTAATAATACAGTAGATAGTTAGATAGATAAATAGATAGATAGATAGACAGATAGATAGACAGATAGATTAAAAGTTAGATAGATAGATAGAATGACAGATAGATAAAAAGATATATAAATATTATATAAATAGATATACAAATAGATTGATAGATAGATAGACGATATATAGACATATGATTGTTTGATAGAATAGATAGATTATAGATAGATAGATAGGATAGATAGAGAAATAGATATATAATTTGATAGTCAAATTGATATATAAATTTATAGACAAATTGATAAAAATATAAATAGACAAATTGAAAGAAAAATAGATTGATAGATATATAAATAGCTATATAGAAAGATAGATAGACAAATAGACAGATTGATAAATAGATAGATAGATACAAGACTATAGATTGTATATATATATATATATATAGATAAAAGAAAGATAAATAGATAGAATGATAGATTGAATAATAGATCGTTAGATAGATAGGTAGATAGAATAATAGATATATAACAGATATTTAGATAGAGATAAAAATATATACAAAGATATATATTAGTTAGACAATATATAGATAGATATAGAGATAACTGACAACTAAAATATAGAAGATAGAAATATAAAAATACATAAAGACTAAAAGATAGAAAAATAGAAAGAAATATAAACATACAAACAAAAGATAAACATTTAGAGATATGCAAAACACAAATATATAAACATACTTACATAGATACAGACATATATACACACCAAATAGATATTCATAGATGTAGACAACAAATAGATAGATAGACACTGATAGAAAGATAGACATATAAAGAGATGATATATAGATAGACTTATAGATAGATAGATAGTAGTTAGGTAATAGATACATAGATAGATAGTCAGCATAAAGATAGAGAGAATATTAGAAAGATAAACATAACAATAAATAATAGACAGAATAACAGACAAATAGATACATAGACACATAGAAAATAGATAGAAAGATTATTACTATGATAGATAGGTAGATAGAAGTTGTAGGTAATTTGATAGATAGATTTATAGATTGATAGATAGATAGTTTTTATTAACGTTTGATAGACATATAGATAGACAGATTTATAGACTTATTGATATACAAATTTATAGCCAAATTGATAAATATATAGAGAGATATAGATAGATAGATAACTAGATAGATATAGAAATAGATACATAAAAAGATAGAGAGATAGATAGATACTTTTAGAAAGGCAAATAGAGAGAGAGATGAAAGTCAATAGATATACATGTATAGGATGATATATAGATTGTTAGATTGATTGATTGATATATAGTTAGATAGATAGAAGATAGATAGATATAGACTAATGATATATACATAATAGATAAATAATGATACAGATATATAGATAGATAGATAGACATATAGAAAGAAGACCACAGATAGACAGAACGATAGATATATTGATTGAAATATAGACAGAAAGATATATATATAGATAGATAGATAATATTAGATAGATAGATAGATATACAGATATATAGACAAAAAGATAGATAGATAATAACAGATAGATAGATAGATAGCTAGATAGATTACATATATATAGACAGATAGATAGATAAATATATTGATCAGAGAGATAGATAGACAAAGAGATAGCGAGATAGATAGAAATAAACAATTAGATAGGCCGATAGATAGGCAGATAGATATATAGATAAAGCATAGATAGAAAAAGAGATGATAGAAATAAAGATAATAGATAAATGATAGACTGATAGATATATAAATGATAGATAACCAATATAGGATAGATGATAATTATATTGATTAATAGGTAGAAAGATCGAAATATATAGATAGATAGATTGATTTAGATTGATAGACAAAAAGATAGACAGTAAAAAGGAATATATATAGATAGTTGGATAGAACTTAGATAGATAGTTAGATAGATAGATATATAGTAGATAGATTCACAATATTATAGATAAATAGACTACAAAGAGATTAACTAACATACAAATAAATTGACAAATAATCAGTCAAATACACAGATAGAGAGACATACAATGATAGAAAGATAGATAGTAGATACATAGATATAGATAGAAAGATAGATAACAGACAGATAAAAAATAAAAAAATAGAAACATATAGATAGTATGATAGTTAGATAGCTGGTTAGATTGATCAATACATATATAAATATTTACATAAATAGAGAGATAGATAGAAAGATAGAAAGATAGATAGATATGAAGATAAATAGACATATAG